>JBBPBP010009779.1:47949162-47980459 GCA_037974735.1 Cicer chorassanicum | reverse complement strand
TTAAAAACCCTAATTGGATGAGAATAACCCTAGGGAGGATGAAAATGACCTATATGTTCAACCAAAGACACAAACGTACTTATTGGATGCACAAGATTGGTTAAAAACCCTAATTGGACTAGAATATGCCTAGGGAGGACGAAAATGACCTAAACTTTCAACCAAAGACACAAACTTACTTATTGGATGCACAAGATTGGATAAAAACCGTTATTGGATGAGAATAAGCCTATGGAGGACCAAAATGACCTAAATTTTAAACACATGACACAAAATCACTTATTGGATGCACAAGATTGGTTAAAAACCCTAATTGGATGAGAATATGCCTAGGGAGAACCAAAATGACCTAAATGTTCAACCAAAGACACAAACGTACTTATTGCATGCACAAGATTGGTTAAAAACCCTAATTGGATGAGAATAACCCTAGGGAGGATGAAAATGACCTATATGTTCAACCAAAGACACAAACGTACTTATTGGATGCACAAGATTGGTTAAAAACCCTAATTGGACTAGAATATGCCTAGGGAGGACGAAAATGACCTAAATGTTCAACCAAAGACACAAACTTACTTATTGGATGCACAAGATTGGATAAAAACCGTTATTGGATGAGAATAAGCATATGGAGGACCAAAATGACCTAAATTTTAAACCCATGACACAAAATCACTTATTGGTGGCACAAGATTGGTTAAAAACCCTAATTGGATGAGAATATGCCTAGGGAGAACGAAAATGACCTAAATGTTCAACCAAAGACACAAACGTACTTATTGCATGCACAAGATTGGTTAAAAACCCTAATTGGATGAGAATAAGCCTAGGGAGGACGAAAATGATCTAAATGTTCAACCAATGACACAAAATCACATGTTGGAGGCACAAGATTGGTTAAAAACCCTAATTGGACGAGAATATGCCTAGGGAGGACGAAAATGACCTAAATATTCAACCAAAGACACAAACGTACTTATTGGATGCACAAGATTCGATAAAAACCATTATTGGATGAGAATAAGCCTAAGGAGGATGAAAATGACCTAAATGTTAAACCCAAGACACAAAATCACTTATTGGATGCACAAGATTGGTTAAAAACCCTAATTGGATGAGAATATGCCTAGGGAGAACGAAAATGACCTAAATGTTCAACCAAAGACACAAACGTACTTATTGCATGCACAAGATTGGTTTAAAACCCTAATTGGATGAGAATAACCCTAGGGAGGACGAAAATGACCTAAATGTTCAACCAATGACAAAAACTCACATGTTGGATGCACAAGATTGGTTAAAAACCCTAATTGGACGAGAATATGCCTAAGGAGGACGAAAATGACCTAAATGTTCAACCAAAGACACAAACGTACTTATTGGATGCACAAGATTGGATAAAAACCCTTATTGGATGAGAATAAGCCTAGGGAGGACGAAAATGACCTAAATGTTCAACCCATGACACAAAATCACTTATTGGATGCACAAGATTGGTTGAAAACCCTAATTGGATGAGAATATGCCTAGGGAGAACGAAAATGACCTAAATGTTCAACAAATGACAAAAAATCACATGTTGGATGCACAAGATTGGTTAAAAACCCTAATTGGACGAGAATATGCCTAGGGAGGACAAAAATGACCTAAATGTTCAACCAAAGACACAAACGTACTTATTGGATGCACAAGATTGGATAAAAACCCTTATTGGATGAGAATAAGCCTAGGGAGGACGAAAATGACCTAAATTTTAAACCCATGACACAAAATCACTTATTGGATGCACAAGATTGGTTAAAAACCTTAATTGGATGAGAATATGCCTAGGCAGAACGAAAATGACCTAAATGTTCAACCAAAGACACAAACGTAGTTATTGCTTGCACAAGATTGGTTAAAAGTCCTAATTGGATGAGAATAAGCCTAGGGAGGACGAAAATGACTTAAATGTTCAACCAATGACACAAAATCACATGTTGGACGCACAAGATTGTTTAAAAACCCTAATTGGACGAGAAAATGCCTAGGGAGGACGAAAATGACCTAAATGTTCAACCAAAGACACAAACGTACTTATTGGATGCACAAGATTCGATAAAAACCCTTATTGGATGAGAATAAGCCTAGGGAGGACGATAATGACCTAAATGTTCAACCCAAGAGACAAACGTACTTATTGGATGCACAAGATTGGTTAAAAACGCTAATTAGATGAGAATAAGCCTAGGGAGGACGAAAATGACCTAAATGTTCAACCAATGACACAAGACCACTTATTGGATGCACAAGATTTGTTAAAAACCCTAATTGGACGAGAATAAGCCTAGGGAGTACGAAAATGACCTAAATGTTCAACCAATGACACAAAATCACTTATTGGATGAACAAGATTGGTGAAAAATCCTAATCGGACGAGAATAAGCCTATGGAGGACAAAAATGACCTAAATGTTCAACGAAAGAGACAAACATACATATTGGATGCACAAGATTGGTTAAAAACCCTAATTTGATGAGAATAAGCCTAGGGAGGACGAAAATGACCTAAAATATCAACCAAAGACACAAAATCACTTATTGCATGCAAAAGATTGGTTAAAAACCGTAATTGGACGATAATAAGTCTAGGGAGGGCAAAAATGACCTAAATGTTCAACCAAAGACACAAACGTACTTATTGGATGCACAAGATTGGATAAAAACCCTAATTGGACGAGAATAAGCCTAGGGAGGACGAAAATGACCTAAATGTTAAACCCATGACACAAAATCACTTATTGGATGCACAACATTGGTTAAAAACCCTAATTGGATAAGAATATGCCTAGGGAGAACGAAAATGACCTAAATGTTCAACCAAAGACACAAACGTACTTATTGCATGCACAAGATTGGTTAAAAACCCTAATTGGATGAGAATAAGCCTAGGGAGGACGAAAATGACCTAAATGTTCAACCAATGACACAAAATCACATGTTGGACGCACAAGATTGGTTAAAAACCCTAATTGGATGAGAATATGCCTAGGGAGAACGAAAATGACCTAAATGTTCAACCAAAGACACAAATGTACTTATTGCATGCACAAGATTGGTTAAAAACCCTAATTGGATGAGAATATCCCTAAGGAGGACGAAAATGACCTAAATGTTCAACCAATGACAAAATATCACATGTTGGATGCACAAGATTGGTTAAAAACCCTAATTGGACGAGAATATGCCTAGGGAGGACGAAAAAGACCTAAATGTTCAACCAAAGACACAAACGTACTTATTGGATGCACAAGATTGGATAAAAACCCTTATTCGATGAGAATAAGCCTAAGGAGGACGAAAATGACCTAAATTTTAAACCCATGACACAAAACCACTTATTGGATGCACAAGATTGGTTTAAAACCCTAATTGGATGAGAATATGCCTAGGGAGAACGAAAATGACCTAAATGTTCAACCAAAGACACAAACGTACTTATTGCATGCACAAGATTGGTTAAAAACCCTAATTGGATTAGAATAACCCTAGGGAGGACGAAAATGACCTAAATGTTCAACCAAAGATACAAACGTACTTATTGGATGCACAAGATTGGTTAAAAACCCTAATTGGATGAGAATAAGCATAGGGAGTACGAAAATTACATAAATATTCAACCATTGACACAAAATCACCTATTGGATGCACAACATTGGTTAAAAACCCTAATTGGATAAGAATATGCCTAGGGAGAACGAAAATGACCTAAATGTTCAACCAAAGACACAAACGTACTTATTGCATGCACAAGATTGGTTAAAAACCCTAATTGGATGAGAATAAGCCTAGGGAGGACGAAAATGACCTAAATGTTCAACCAATGACACAAAATCACATGTTGGACGCACAAGATTGGTTAAAAACCCTAATGGGATGAGAATATGCCTAGGGAGAACGAAAATGACCTAAATGTTCAACCAAAGACACAAATGTACTTATTGCATGCACAAGATTGGTTAAAAACCCTAATTGGATGAGAATATCCCTAAGGAGGACGAAAATGACCTAAATGTTCAACCAATGACAAAATATCACATGTTGGATGCACAAGATTGGTTAAAAACCCTAATTGGACGAGAATATGCCTAGGGAGGACGAAAAAGACCTAAATGTTCAACCAAAGACACAAACGTACTTATTGGATGCACAAGATGGGATAAAAACCCTTATTGGATGAGAATAAGCCTAAGGAGGACGAAAATGACCTAAATTTTAAACCCATGACACAAAACCACTTATTGGATGCACAAGATTGGTTTAAAACCCTAATTGGATGAGAATATGCCTAGGGAGAGGACGAAAATGACCTAAATGTTCAACCAAAGACACAAACGTACTTATTGCATGCACAAGATTGGTTAAAAACCCTAATTGGATGAGAATAACCCTAGGGAGGACGAAAATGACCTAAATGTTCAACCAAAGACACTAACGTACTTATTGGATGCACAAGATTGGTTAAAAACCCTAATTGGATGAGAATATGCCTAGGGAGGACAAAAATGACCTAAATGTTCAACCAAAGACACAAACGTACTTATTGGATGCACAAGATTAGATAAAAACCCTTATTGGATGAGAATAAGCCTAGGGAGAACGAAAATGACCTAAATGGTAAACCCATGACACAAAATCACTTATTGGATGCACAAGATTGGTTAAAAACCCTAATTGGATAAGAATATGCCTAGGGAGAAAGAAAATGACCTAAATGTTCAACCAAAGACACAAACGTACTTATTGCATGCACAAGATTGGTTAAAAACCCTAATTGGATGAGAATAAGCCTAGGGAGGACGAAAATGACCTAAATGTTCAACCAATGACACAAAATCACATGTTAGACGCACAAGATTGGTTAAAAACCCTAATTGGACGAGAATATGCCTAGGGAGGACGAAAATGACCTAAATGTTCAACCAAAGACACAAACGTACTTATTGGATGCACAAGATTCGATAAAAACCCTTATTGGATGAGAATAAGCCTAGGGAGGACGAAAATGACCTAAATGTTAAACCCATGACACAAAATCACTTATTGGATGCACAAGATTGGTTAAAAACCCTAATAGGATGAGAATATGCCTAGGGAGAACGAAAATGACCTAAATGTTCAACCAAAGACACAAACGTACTTATTGCATGCACAAGATTGGTTAAAAACCCTAATTGGATGAGAATAAGCCTAGGGAGGACGAAAATGACCTAAATGTTCAACCAATGACACAAAATCACATGTTGGACGCACAAGATTGGTTAAAAACCCTAATTGGACGAGAATATGCCTAGGGAGGACGAAAATGACCTAAATGTTCAACCAAAGATACAAACGTACTTATTGGATGCACAAGATTCGATAAAAACCCTTATTGGATGAGAATAAGCCTAGGGAGGACGAAAATGACCTAAATGTTAAACCCATGACACAAAATCACTTATTGGATGCACAAGATTGGTTAAAAACCCTAATTGGATAAGAATATGCCTAGGGAGAACGAAAATGACCTAAATGTTCAACCAAAGACACAAACGTACTTATTGCATGCACAAGATTGGTTAAAAACCCTAATTGGATGAGAATAAGCCTAGGGAGGACGAAAATGACCTAAATGTTCAACCAATGACACAAAATCACATGTTGGACGCACAAGATTGGTTAAAAACCCTAATTGGATGAGAATATGCCTAGAGAGAACGAAAATGACCTAAATGTTCAACCAAAGACACAAATGTACTTATTGCATGCACAAGATTGGTTAAAAACCCTAATTGGATGAGAATATCCCTAAGGAGGACGAAAATGACCTAAATGTTCAACCAATGACAAAATATCACATGTTGGATGCACAAGATTGGTTAAAAACCCTAATTGGACGAGAATATGCCTAGGGAGGACGAAAAATACCTAAATGTTCAACCAAAGACACAAACGTACTTATTGGATGCACAAGATGGGATAAAAACCCTTATTGGATGAGAATAAGCCTAAGGAGGACGAAAATGACCTAAATTTTAAACCCATGACACAAAACCACTTATTGGATGCACAAGATTGGTTTAAAACCCTAATTGGATGAGAATATGCCTAGGGAGAACGAAAATGACCTAAATGTTCAACCAAAGACACAAACGTACTTATTGCATGCACAAGATTGGTTAAAAACCCTAATTGGATGAGAATAACCCTAGGGAGGACGAAAATGACCTAAATGTTCAACCAAAGACACTAACGTACTTATTGGATGCACAAGATTGGTTAAAAACCCTAATTGGACGAGAATATGCCTAGGGAGGACGAAAATGACCTAAATGTTCAACCAAAGACACAAATGTACTTATTGGATGCACAAGATTGGATAAAAACCCTTATTGGATGAGAATAAGCCTAGGGAGGACGAAAATGACCTAAATGGTAAACCCATGACACAAAATCACTTATTGGATGCACAAGATTGGTTAAAAACCCTAATTGGATGAGAATATGCCTAGGGAGAACGAAAATGACCTAAATGTTCAACCAAGGACACAAAATGAACTTATTGCATGCACAAGATTGGTTAAAAACCCTAATTGGACGAGAATAAGCCTAGGGAGGACGAAAACGACCTAAATGTTCAACCAATGACACAAAATCACATTTTGGACGCACAAGATTGGTTAAAAACCCTAATTGGACGAGAAAATGCCTAGGGAGGACGAAAATGACCTAAATGTTCAACCAAAGACACAAACGTACTTATTGGATGCTCAAGATTCGATAAAATCCCTTATTGGATGAGAATAAGCCTAGAAAGGACGAAAATGACTTAAATGTTAAACCCATGACACAAAATCACTTATTGGATGCACAAGATTGGTTAAAAACCCTAATTGGATGAGAATATGCCTAGGGAGAACGAAAATGACCTAAATGTTCAACCAAAGACACAAACATACTTATTGCATGCACAAGTTTTGTTAAAAACCCTAATTGGATGAGAATAACCCTAGGGAGGACGAAAATGACCTAAATGTTCAACCAATGACACAAAATCACATGTTGGATGCACAAGAATCGTTAAAAACCCTAATTGGACGAGAATATGCCTAGGGAGGACGAAAATGACCTAAATGTTCAACCAAAGACACAAACGTACTTAATGGATGCACAAGATTGGATAAAAACCCTTATTGGATGAGAATAAGCCTAGGGAGAACGAAAATGACCTAAATGGTAAACCCATGACACAAAATCACTTATTGGATGCACAAGATTGGTTAAAAACCTTAATTGGATGAGAATATGCCTTGGGAGAACGAAAATGACCTAAATGTTCAACCAAAGACCCAAACGTACTTATTGCATGCACAAATTTGGTAAAAAACCCTAATTGGATGAGAATAACCCTAGGGAGGACGAAAATGACCTAAATGTTCAACCAATGACAGAAAATCACATGTTGGATGCACAAGATTTGTTAAAAACCCTAATTGGACGAGAATATGCCTAGGGAGGACAAAATGACCTAAATGTTCAAACAAAGACACAAACGTACTTATTGGATGCACAAGATTGGATAAAAACCCTTATTGGATGAGAATAAGCCTAGGGAGGACGAAAATGACCTAAATGTTAAACCCATGACACAAAATCACTTATTGGATGCACAAGATTGGTTAAAAACCCTAATTGGATGAGAATATACGTAGGGAGAACGAAAATGACCTAAATGTTCAACCAAAGACACAAACGTACTTATTGCAAGCACAAGATTGGTTAAAAACCCTAATTGGATTAGAATAACCCTAGGGAGGACGAAAATGACCTAAATGTTCAACCAAAGATACAAACGCACTTATTGGATGCACAAGATTGTTTAAAAATCCTAGTTTGATGAGAATAAGCCTAGGGAGTACGAAAATGACCTAAATATTCAACCATTGACACGAAATCACCTGTTGGATGCACAAGATTGGTTAAAAACCCAAATTCGACGAGAATATGCATAGGGAGGATGAAAATGACCTAAATGTTCAACCAATGACACAAGACCACTTATTGGATGCACAAGATTGCTTAAAAACTCTAATTGGACGAGAATAAGCCTAGTTAAGACGAAAATGAACTAAAATTCAACCAATGACACAAAAATCACTTATTGGATGCACAAGATTGGTGAAAAATCCTAATTGGACGAGAATAAGCCTAGGGAGGACGAAAATGACCTAAATGTTCAACCAAAGAGACAAACGTACTTTTTGGATGCACAAGATTTGTTAAAAACCCTAATTAGATGAGAATAAGCTTAGGGAGGACGAAAATGACCTAAATGTTCAACCAATGACACACGACCACTTATTGGATGCACAAGATTTGTTAAAAACCCTAATTGGACGAGAATAAGCCTAGGGAGTACGAAAATGACCTAAATGTTCAACCAATGACACAAAATCACTTATTGGTTGAACAAGATTGGTGAAAAATCCTAATCGGACGAGAATAAGCGTAGGAAGGACAGAAATGAACTAAATGTTCAACCAAAGAGACAAACGTACTTATTGGATGCACAAGATTGGTTAAAAACCCTAATTTGATGAGAATAAGCCTAGGGAGGACGAAAATGACCTAAATAATCAACCAAAGACACAAAATGACTTATTGCATGCAAAAGATTGGTTAAAAACCCTAATTGGACGAGAATAAACCTAGGGAGGACGAAAATGACCTAAATGTTCAACCAAAGACACAAACGTACTTATTGGATGCATAAGATTGGATAAAAACCCTAATTGGATGAGAATAAGCCTAGGGAGGACGAAAATGACCTAAATGTTCAACCAAAGACACAATCATACTTATTGGATGCACAAGATTGGATAAAAACCCTTATTGGATGAGAATAAGCCTAGGGAGGACGAAAATGACCTAAATGTTAAACCCATGACACAAAATCACTTATTGGATGCACAAGATTGGTTAAAAACCCTAATTGGATGAGAATATGCCTAGGGAGGACGAAAATGACCTAAATGTTCAACCAAAGACACAAACGTACTTATTGCATGCACAAGATTGGTTAAAAACCCTAATTGGATGAGAATATGCCTAGGGAGGACGAAAATGACCTAAATGTTCAACCAAAGACACAAACGTACTTATTGCATGCACAAGATTGGTTAAAAACCCTAATTGGATGAGAATAAGCCTAGGGAGGACGAAAATGACCTAAATGTTCAACCAATGACACAAAATCACATGTTGGACGCACAAGATTGGTTAAAAACCCTAATTGGACGAGAATATGCCTAGGGAGGAAGAAAATGACCTAAATGTTCAACAAAAGACACAAACGTACTTATTGGATGCACAAGATTCGATAAAAACCCTTATTGGATGAGAATAAGCCTAGGGAGGACGAAAATGACCTAAATGTTAAACCCATGACACAAAATCACTTATTGGATGCACAAGATTGGTTAAAAACCCTAATTGGATGAGAATATGCCTAGGGAGAACGAAAATGACCTAAATGTTCAACCAAAGACACAAACGTACTTATTGCATGCACAAGATTGGTTTAAAACCCTAATTGGATGAGAATAACCCTAGGGAGGACGAAAATGACCTAAATGTTCAACCAATGACAAAAAATCACATGTTGGATGCACACGATTGGTTAAAAACCCTAATTGGACGAGAATATGCCTAGGGAGGACGAAAATGACCTAAATGTTCAACCAAAGATACAAACGTACTTATTGGATGCACAAGATTGGATAAAAACCCTTATTGGATGAGAATAAGCCTAGGGAGGACGAAAATGACCTAAATTTTAAACCCATGACACAAAATCACTTATTGGATGCACAAGATTGGTTAAAAACCCTAATTGGACGAGAATATGCCTAGGGAGAACGAAAATGACCTAAATGTTCAACCAAAGACACAAACGTACTTATTGCTTGCATAAGATTGGTTAAAAACCGTAATTGGATGAGAATAAGCCTAGGGAGGACGAAAATGACCTAAATGTTCAACCAATGACACAAAATCACATGTTGGACGCACAAGATTGGTTAAAAACCCTAATTGGATGAGAATATGCCTAGGGAGGACGAAAATGACCTAAATGTTCAACCAAAGACACAAACGTACTTATTGGATGCACAAGATTGGATAAAAACCCTTATTGGATGAGAATAATCCTAGGGAGGACGAAAATGACCTAAATGTTAAACCCATGACACAAAATCACTTATTGGATGCACAAGATTGGTTAAAAACCCTAATTGGATGAGAATATGCCTAGGGAGAACGAAAATGACGTAAATGTTCAACCAAAGACACAAACGTACTTATTGCATGCACAAGATTGGTTAAAAACCCTAATTGGATGAGAATAAGCCTAGGGAGGACGAAAATGACCTAAATGTTCAACCAATGACACAAAATCACATGTTGGACGTACAAGATTGGTTAAAAACCCTAATTGGACGAGAATATGCCTAGGGAGGACGAAAATGACCTAAATGTTCAACCAAAGACACAAACGTACTTATTGGATGCACAAGATTCGATAAAAACCCTTATTGGATGAGAATAAGCCTAGGGAGGACGAAAATGACCTAAATGTTAAACCCATGACACAAAATCACTTATTGGATGCACAAGATTGGTTAAAAACCCTAATAGGATGAGAATATGCCTAGGGAGAACGAAAATGACCTAAATGTTCAACCAAAGACACAAACGTACTTATTGCATGCACAAGATTGGTTAAAAACCCTAATTGGATGAGAATAAGCCTAGGGAGGACGAAAATGACCTAAATGTTCAACCAATGACACAAAATCACATGTTGGACGCACAAGATTGGTTAAAAACCCTAATTGGACGAGAATATGCCTAGGGAGGACGAAAATGACCTAAATGTTCAACCAAAGACACAATCGTACTTATTGGATGCACAAGATTGGATAAAAACCCTTATTGGATGAGAATAAGCCTAGGGAGGACGAAAATGACCTAAATGTTAAACCCATGACACAAAATCACTTATTGGATGCACAAGATTGGTTAAAAACCCTAATTGGATGAGAATATGTCTAGGGAGGACGAAAATTACCTAAATGTTGAACCAAAGACACAAACGTACTTATTGCATGCACAAGATTGGTTAAAAACCCTAATTGGATGAGAATAAGCCTAGGGAGGACAAAAATGACCTAAATGTTCAACCAATGACACAAAATCACATATTGGATGCACAAGATTGGTTAAAAACCCTAATTGGACGAGAATATGCCTAGGGAGGACGAAAATGACCTAAATGTTCAACCAAAGACACAAACGTACTTATTGGATGCACAAGATTCGATAAAAACCCTTATTGGATGAGAATAAGCCTAGAAATGACGAAAATGACCTAAATGTTAAACCCATGACACAAAATCACTTATTGGATGCACAAGATTGGTTAAAAACACTAATTGGATGAGAATATGCCTAGGGAGGACGAAAATGACCTAAATGTTCAACCAAAGACACAAACGTACTTATTGCATGCACAAGATTGGTTAAAAACCCTAATTGGACGAGAATAAGCCTAGGGAGGACGAAAATGACCTAAATGTTCAACCAATGACACAAAATCACATATTGGACGCACAAGATTGGTTAAAAACCCTAATTGGGCGAGAATATGCCTAGGGAGGACGAAAATGACCTAAATGTTCAACCAAAGACACAAACGTACTTATTGGATGCACAAGATTCGATAAAAACCCTTATTGGATGAGAATAAGCCTAGAAATGACGAAAATGACCTAAATGTTAAACCCATGACACAAAATCACTTATTGGATGCACAAGATTGGTTAAAAACCCTAATTGGACGAGAATAAGCCTAGTGAAGACGAAAATGAACTAAAATTCAACAAATGACACAAAAATCACTTATTGGATGCACAAGATTGGTGAAAAATCCTAACTGGACGAGAATAAGCCTAGGGAGGACGAAAATGACCTAAATGTTCAACCAAAGAGACAAACGTACTTTTTGGATGCACAAGATTTGTTAAAAACCCTAATTAGATGAGAATAAGCCTAGGGAGGACGAAAATGACCTAAATGTTCAACCAATGACACAAGACCACTTATTGGATGCACAAGATTGGATAAAAACCCTAATTGGACGAGAATAAGCCTAGGGAGGACGAAAATGACCTAAATGTTCAACCAAAGACACAATCATACTTATTGGATGCACAAGATTGGATAAAAACCCTTATTGGATGAGAATAAGCCTAGGGAGGACGAAAATGACCTAAATGTTAAACCCATGACACAAAATCACTTATTGGATGCACAAGATTGGTTAAAAACCCTAATTGGATGAGAATATGTCTAGGGAGAACGAAAATGACCTAAATGTTCAACCAAAGACACAAACATACTTATTGCATGCACAAGATTGGTTAAAAACCCTAATTGGATGAGAATAACCCTAGGGAGGACGAAAATGACCTAAATGTTCAACCAATGACACAAAATCACATGTTGCATGCACAAGATTGGTTAAAAACCCTAATTGGACGAGAATATGCCTAGGGAGGACGAAAATGACCTAAATGTTCCACCAAAGACACAAACGTATTTATTGGATGCACAAGATTGGATTAAAACCCTTATTGGATGAGAATAAGCCTAGGGAGGACGAAAATGACCTAAATGGTAAACCCATGACACAAAATCACTTATTGGATGCACAAGATTGGTTAAAAACCCTAATTGGGTGAGAATATGCCTAGGGAGAACGAAAATGACCTAAATGTTCAACCAAAGACACAAACATACTTGTTGCATGCACAAGTTTTGTTAAAAACCCTAATTGGATGAAAATAACCCTAGGGAGGACGAAAATGACCTAAATGTTCAACCAATGACACAAAATCACATGTTGGATGCACAAGATTGGTTAAAAACCCTAATTGGACGAGAATATGCCTAGGGAGGACGAAAATGACCTAAATGTTCAACCAACGACACAAACGTACTTATTGGATCCACAAGATTGGATAAAAACCCTTATTGGATGAGAATAAGCCTAGGGAGAACGAAAATGACCTAAATGGTAAACCCATGACACAAAATCACTTATTGGATGCACAAGATTGGTTAAAAACCTTAATTGGATGAGAATATGCCTTGGGAGAATGAAAATGACCTAAATGTTCAACCAAAGACCCAAACGTACTTATTGCATGCACAGATTAGGTAAAAAACCCTAATTGGATGAGAATAACCCTAGGGAGGACGAAAATGACCTAAATATTCAACCAATGACACAAAATCACATGTTGGATGCACAAGATTTGTTAAAAAACCTAATTGGACGAGAATATGCCTAGGGAGGACGAAATGACCTAAATGTTCAAACAAAGACACAAACGTACTTATTGGATGCACAAGATTGGATAAAAACCCTTATTGGATGAGAATAAGCCTAGGGAGGACGAAAATGACCTAAATGTTAAACCCATGACACAAAATCACTTATTGGATGCACAAGATTGGTTAAAAACCCTAATTGGATGAGAATATGCCTAGGGAGAACGAAAATGACCTAAATGTTCAACCAAAGACACAAACATACTTATTGCATGCACAAGTTTTGTTAAAAACCCTAATTGGATGAGAATAACCCTAGGGAGAACGAAAATGACCTAAATGGTAAACCCATGACACAAAATCACTTATTGGATGCACAAGATTGGTTAAAAACCTTAATTGGATGAGAATAACCCTAGGGAGGACGAAAATGACCTAAATATTCAACCAATGACACAAAATCACATGTTGGATGCACAAGATTTGTTAAAAACCCTAATTGGATGAGAATATGCCTAGGGAGAACGAAAATGACCTAAATGTTCAACCAAAGACACAAACGTACTTATTGCAAGCACAAGATTGGTTAAAAACCCTAATTGGACGAGAATAAGCCTAGGGAGGACGAAAATGACCTAAATGTTCAACCAATGACACAAAATCACATGTTGGACGCACAAGATTGGTTAAAAACCCTAATTGGACGAGAATATGCCTAGGGAGGACGAAAATGACCTAAATGTTCAACCAAAGACACAAACGTACTTATTGGATGCACAAGATTCGATAAAATCCCTTATTGGACGAGAATAAGCCTAGAAAGGACGAAAATGACCTAAATGTTAAACCCATGACACAAAATCACTTATTGGATGCACAAGATTGGTTAAAAACCCTAATTGGATGAGAATATGCCTAGGGAGAACGAAAATGACCTAAATGTTCAACCAAAGACACAAACATACTTATTGCATGCACAAGTTTTGTTAAAAACCCTAATTGGATGAGAATAACCCTAGGGAGGACGAAAATGACCTAAATATTCAACCAATGACACAAAATCACATGTTGGATGCACAAGATTGGTTAAAAACCCTAATTGGACGAGAATATGCCTAGGGAGGACGAAAATGACCTAAATGTTCAACCAAAGACACAAACGTACTTATTGGATGCACAAGATTAGATAAAAACCCTTATTGGATGAGAATAAGCCTAGGGAGAACGAAAATGACCTAAATGGTAAACCCATGACACAAAATCACTTATTGGATGCACAAGATTGGTTAAAAACCTTAATTGGATGAGAATATGCCTAGGGAGAAAGAAAATGACCTAAATGTTCAACCAAAGACACAAACGTACTTATTGCAAGCACAAGATTGGTTAAAAACCCTAATTGGATTAGAATAACCCTAGGGAGGACGAAAATGACCTAAATGTTCAACCAAAGATTCAAACGCCCTTATTGGATGCACAAGAATGTTTAAAAATCCTAATTTGATGAGAATAAGCCTAGGGAGTACGAAAATGACCTAAATATTCAACCACTGACACAAAATCACCTGTTGGATGCACAAGATTGGTTAAAAACCCAAATTGGACGAGAATATTCCTAGGGAGGACGAAAATGACCTAAATGTTCAACCAAAGACACAAACGTACTTATTGGATGCACAAGATTGGATAAAAACCCTTATTGGATGAGAATAAGCCTAGGGAGGACGAAAATGACCTAAATGGTAAACCCATGACACAAAATCACTTATTGGATGCACAAGATTGGTTAAAAACCTTAATTGGATGAGAATATGCCTAGGGAGAACGAAAATGACCTAAATGTTCAACCAAAGACACAAACGTACTTATTGCATGCACAAGATTGGTTAAAAACCCTAATTTGATGAGAATAAGCCTAGGGAGTACGAAAATGACCTAAATATTCAACCATTGACACGAAATCACCTGTTGGATGCACAAGATTGGTTAAAAACCCAAATTGGACGAGAATATGCATAGGGAGGATGAAAATGACCTAAATGTTCAACCAATGACACAAGACCACTTATTGGATGCACAAGATTGCTTAAAAACTCTAATTGGACGAGAATAAGCCTAGTGAAGACGAAAATGAACTAAAATTCAACCAATGACACAAAAATCACTTATTGGATGCACAAGATTGGTGAAAAATCCTAATTGGACGACAATAAGCCTAGGGAGGACGAAAATGACCTAAATGTTCAACCAAAGAGACAAACGTACTTTTTGGATGCACAAGATTTGTTAAAAACCCTAATTAGATGAGAATAAGCCTAGGGAGGACGAAAATGACCTAAATGTTCAACCAATGACACAAGACCACTTATTGGATGAACAAGATTTGTTAAAAACCCTAATTGGACGAGAATAAGCCTAGGGAGTACGAAAATGACCTAAATGTTCAACCAATGACACAAAATCACTTATTGGTTGAACAAGATTGGTGAAAAATCCTAATCGGACGAGAATAAGCGTAGGAAGGACAGAAATGACCTAAATGTTCAACCAAAGACACAAACGTACTTATTGCATGCACAAGATTGGTTAAAAACCCTAATTGGACGAGAATAAGCCTAGGGAGGACGAAAATGACCTAAATGTTCAACCAATGACACAAAATCACATGTTGGACGCACCAGATTGGTTAAAAACCCTAATTGGGCGAGAATATGCCTAGGGAGGACGAAAATGACCTAAATGTTCAACCAAAGACACAAACGTACTTATTGGATGCACAAGATTCGATAAAAACCCTTATTGGATGAGAATAAGCCTAGAAATGACGAAAATGACCTAAATGTTAAACCCATGACACAAAATCACTAATTTGATGCACAAGATTGGTTAAAAACCCTAATTGGATGAGAATATGTCTAGGGAGAACGAAAATAACCTAAATGTTCAACCAAAGAAACAAACATACTTATTACATGCACAAGATTGGTTAAAAACCCTAATTGGATGAGAATAACCCTAGGGAGGACGAAAATGACCTAAATGTTCAACCAATGACACAAAATCACATGTTGGATGCACAAGATTGGTTAAAAACTCTAATTGGACTAAAATATGCCTAGGGAGGACGAAAATGACCTAAATGTTCAACCAAAGACACAAACGTACTTATTGGATGCACAAGATTGGATAAAAACCCTTATTGGACGAGAATAAGCCTAGGGAGGACGAAAATGACCTAAATATTCAACCATTGACACAAAATCACATGTTGGACGCACAAGATTGGTTAAAAACCCTAATTGGGCGAGAATATGCCTAGGGAGGACGAAAATGACCTAAATGTTCAACCAAAGACACAAACGTACTTATTGGATGCACAAGATTCGATAAAAACCCTTATTGGATGAGAATAAGCCTAGAAATGACGAAAATGACCTAAATGTTAAACCCATGACACAAAATCACTTATTGGATGCACAAGATTGGTTAAAAACCCTAATTGGATGAGAATATGCCTAGGGAGGACGAAAATGACCTAAATGTTCAACCAAAGACACAAACGTACTTATTGCATGCACAAGATTGGTTAAAAACCCTAATTGGACGAGAATAAGCCTAGGGAGGACGAAAATGACCTAAATGTTCAACCAATGACACAAAATCACATGTTGGACGCACAAGATTGGTTAAAAACCCTAATTGGGCGAGAATATGCCTAGGTAGGACAAAAATGACCTATATGTTCAACCAAAGACACAAACGTACTTATTGGATGCACAAGATTCGATAAAAACCCTTATTGGATGAGAATAAGCCTAGAAATGACGAAAATGACCTAAATGTTAAACCCATGACACAAAATCACTTATTGGATGCACAAGATTGGTTAAAAACGCTAATTGGACGAGAATAAGCCTAGTGAAGACGAAAATGAACTAAAATTCAACCAATGACACAAAAATCACTTATTGGATGCACAAGATTGGTGAAAAATCCTAATTGGACGAGAATAAGCCTAGGGAGGACGAAAATGACCTAAATGTTCAACCACAGAGACAAACGTACTTTTTGGATGCACAAGATTTGTTAAAAACCCTAATTAGATGAGAATAAGCCTAGGGAGGACGAAAATGACCTAAATGTTCAACCAATGACACAAGACCACTTATTGGATGCACAAGATTGGATAAAAACCCTAATTGGATGAGAATAAGCCTAGGGAGGACGAAAATGACCTAAATGTTCAACCAAAGACACAATCATACTTATTGGATGCACAAGATTGGATAAAAACCCTTATTGGATGAGAATAAGCCTAGGGAGGACGAAAATGACCTAAATGTTAAACCCATGACACAAAATCACTTATTGGATGCACAAGATTGGTTAAAAACCCTAATTGGATGAGAATATATCTAGGGAGGACGAAAATGACCTAAATGTTCAACCAAAGACACAAACGTACTTATTGCATGCACAAGATTGGTTAAAAACCCTAATTGGATGAGAATAAGCCTAGGGAGGACAAAAATGACCTAAATGTTCAACCAATGACACAAAATCACATATTGGATGCACAAGATTGGTTAAAAACCCTAATTGGACGAGAATATGCCTAGGGAGGACGAAAATGACCTAAATGTTCAACCAAAGACACAAACGTACTTATTGGATGCACAAGATTCGATAAAAACCCTTATTGGATGAGAATAAGCCTAGAAATGACGAAAATGACCTAAATGTTAAACCCATGACACAAAATCACTTATTGGATGCACAAGATTGGTTAAAAACACTAATTGGATGAGAATATGCCTAGGGAGGACGAAAATGACCTAAATGTTCAACCAAAGACACAAACGTACTTATTGCATGCACAAGATTGGTTAAAAACCCTAATTGGACGAGAATAAGCCTAGGGAGGACGAAAATGACCTAAATGTTCAACCAATGACACAAAATCACATGTTGGACGCACCAGATTGGTTAAAAACCCTAATTGGGCGAGAATATGCCTAGGGAGGACGAAAATGACCTAAATGTTCAACCAAAGACACAAACGTACTTATTGGATGCACAAGATTCGATAAAAACCCTTATTGGATGAGAATAAGCCTAGAAATGACGAAAATGACCTAAATGTTAAACCCATGACACAAAATCACTAATTTGATGCACAAGATTGGTTAAAAACCCTAATTGGATGAGAATATGTCTAGGGAGAACGAAAATAACCTAAATGTTCAACCAAAGAAACAAACATACTTATTACATGCACAAGATTGGTTAAAAACCCTAATTGGATGAGAATAACCCTAGGGAGGACGAAAATGACCTAAATGTTCAACCAATGACACAAAATCACATGTTGGATGCACAAGATTGGTTAAAAACTCTAATTGGACTAAAATATGCCTAGGGAGGACGAAAATGACCTAAATGTTCAACCAAAGACACAAACGTACTTATTGGATGCACAAGATTGGATAAAAACCCTTATTGGACGAGAATAAGCCTAGGGAGGACGAAAATGACCTAAATATTCAACCATTGACACAAAATCACATGTTGGACGCACAAGATTGGTTAAAAACCCTAATTGGGCGAGAATATGCCTAGGGAGGACGAAAATGACCTAAATGTTCAACCAAAGACACAAACGTACTTATTGGATGCACAAGATTCGATAAAAACCCTTATTGGATGAGAATAAGCCTAGAAATGACGAAAATGACCTAAATGTTAAACCCATGACACAAAATCACTTATTGGATGCACAAGATTGGTTAAAAACCCTAATTGGACGAGAATAAGCCTAGTGAAGACGAAAATGAACTAAAATTCAACAAATGACACAAAAATCACTTATTGGATGCACAAGATTGGTGAAAAATCCTAACTGGACGAGAATAAGCCTAGGGAGGACGAAAATGACCTAAATGTTCAACCAAAGAGACAAACGTACTTTTTGGATGCACAAGATTTGTTAAAAACCCTAATTAGATGAGAATAAGCCTAGGGAGGACGAAAATGACCTAAATGTTCAACCAATGACACAAGACCACTTATTGGATGCACAAGATTGGATAAAAACCCTAATTGGATGAGAATAAGCCTAGGGAGGACGAAAATGACCTAAATGTTCAACCAAAGACACAATCATACTTATTGGATGCACAAGATTGGATAAAAACCCTTATTGGATGAGAATAAGCCTAGGGAGGACGAAAATGACCTAAATGTTAAACCCATGACACAAAATCACTTATTGGATGCACAAGATTGGTTAAAAACCCTAATTGGATGAGAATATATCTAGGGAGGACGAAAATGACCTAAATGTTCAACCAAAGACACAAACGTACTTATTGCATGCACAAGATTGGTTAAAAACCCTAATTGGATGAGAATAAGCCTAGGGAGGACAAAAATGACCTAAATGTTCAACCAATGACACAAAATCACATATTGGATGCACAAGATTGGTTAAAAACCCTAATTGGACGAGAATATGCCTAGGGAGGACGAAAATGACCTAAATGTTCAACCAAAGACACAAACGTACTTATTGGATGCACAAGATTGGATAAAAACCCTTATTGGATGAGAATAAGCCTAGGGAGTACGAAAATGACCTAAATATTCAACCATTGACACAAAATCACATGTTGGATGCACAAGATTGGTTAAAAACCCTAATTGGACGAGATTATACATAGGGAGGGCGAAAATGACCTAAATGTTCAACCAATGACAACAAATCACATGTTGGATGCACAAGATTGGTTAAAAACCCTAATTGGATGAGAATATGCCTAGGGAGAACGAAAATGACCTAAATGTTCAACCAAAGACACAAACGTACTTATGTACAAGATTGGTTAAAAACCCTAATCGGATGAGAATAAGCCTATGGAGTACGAAAATGACCTAAATGTTCAACCAATGAAACAAAATCACATGTTGGATGCACAAGATTGGTTAAAAACCCTAATTGGACGAGAATATGCTTAGGGAGGACGAAAATGACCTAAATGTTCAACCAAAGACACAAACGTATTTATTGGATGCACAAGATTGGATAAAAACCCTTATTGGATGAGAATAATCCTAGGGAGGACGAAAATGACCTAAATGGTAAACCCATGACACAAAATCACTTATTGGATGAGACTATGCCTAGGGAGACGAAAATGACCTAAATGTTCAACCGAAGACACAAACGTACTTATTGCATGCACAAGATTGGTAAAAAACCCTAATTGGATGAGAATAACCCTAGGGAGGACGAAAATGACCTAAATATTCAACCAATGACACAAAATCACATGTTGGATGCACAAGATTGGTTAAAAACCCTAATTGGACGAGAATATGCCTAGGGAGGACGAAAATGACCTAAATGTTCAACCAAAGACACAAACGTACTTATTGCATGCACAAGATTGGTTAAAAACCCTAATTGGATGAGAATAAGCCTAGGGAGGACAAAAATGACCTAAATGTTCAACCAATGAAACAAAATCACATATTGGATGCACAAGATTGGTTAAAAACCCTAATTGGATTAGAATAACCCTAGGGAGGACGAAAATGACCTAAATGTTCAACCAAAGATACAAACGCACTTATTGGATGCACAAGATTGTTTAAAAACCCTAATTTGATGAGAATAAGCCTAGGGAGTATGAAAATGACCTAAATATTCAACCATTGACACAAAATCACCTATTGGATGCACAAGATTGGTTAAAAACCCCAATTGGACGAGAATATGCATAGAGAGGACGAAAATGACCTAAATGTTCAACCAATGACACAAGACCACTTATTGGATTCACAAGATTGGTTAAAAACCCTAATTGGACGAGAATAAGCCTAGTGAAGACGAAAATGAACTAAAATTCAACCAATGACACAAAAATCACTTATTGGATGCACAAGATTGGTGAAAAATCCTAATTGGACGAGAATAAGCCTAGGGAGGACGAAAATGACCTAAATGTTCAACTAAAGACACAATCATACTTATTGGATGCACAAGATTGGATAAAAACCCTTATTGGATGAGAATAAGCCAAGGGAGGACGAAAATGACCTAAATGTTAAACCCATGACACAAAATCACTTATTGGATGCACAAGATTGGTTAAAAACCCTAATTGGATGAGAATATGTCTAGGGAGGACAAAAATGACCTAAATGTTCAACCAAAGACACAAACGTACTTATTGCATGCACAAGATTGGTTAAAAACCCTAATTGGATGAGAATAAGCCTAGGGAGGATAAAAATGACCTAAATGTTCAACCAATGACACAAAATCACATATTGGATGCACAAGATTGGTTAAAAACCCTAATTGGACGAGAATATGCCTAGGGAGGACGAAAATGACCTAAATGTTCAACCAAAGACACAAACGTATTTATTGGATGCACAAGATTGGATTAAAACCCTTATTGGATGAGAATAAGCCTAGGGAGGACGAAAATGACCTAAATGGTAAACCCATGACACAAAATCACTTATTGGATGCACAAGATTGGTTAAAAACCCTAATTGGATGAGAATATGCCTAGGGAGGACGAAAATGACCTAAATATTCAACCATTGACACAAAATCACCTGTTCGATGCACAAGATTGGTTAAAAACCCAAATTGGACGAGAATATGCATGGGGATGACGAAAATGACCTAAATGTTCAACCAATGACACAAGACCACTTATTGGATGCACAAGATTGCTTAAAAACCCTAATTGGACGAGAATAAGCCTAGTGAAGACGAAAATGAACTAAAATTCAACCAATGACACAAAAATCACTTATTGGATGCACAAGATTGGTGAAAAATCCTAATTGGACGAGAATAAGCCTAGGGAGGACGAAAATGACCTAGATGTTCAACCAAAGAGACAAACGTACTTTTTGGATGCACAAGATTTGTTAAAAACCCTAATTAGATGACAATAAGCCTAGGGAGGACGAAAATGACCTAAATGTTCAACCATTGACACAAGACCACTTATTGGATGCACAAGATAGGATAAAAACCCTAATTATATGAGAATAAGCCTAGGGAGGACGAAAATGACCTAAATGTTCAACCAAAGACACAATCATACTTATTGGATGCACAAGATTGGATAAAAACCCTTATTGGATGAGAATAAGCCAAGGGAGGACGAAAATGACCTAAATGTTAAACCCATGACACAAAATCACTTATTGGATGCACAAGATTGGTTAAAAACCCTAATTGGATGAGAATATGTCTAGGGAGGACAAAAATGACCTAAATGTTCAACCAAAGACACAAACGTACTTATTGCATGCACAAGATTGGTTAAAAACCCTAATTGGATGAGAATAAGCCTAGGGAGGATAAAAATGACCTAAATGTTCAACCAATGACACAAAATCACATATTGGATGCACAAGATTGGTTAAAAACCCTAATTGGACGAGAATATGCCTAGGGAGGACGAAAATGACCTAAATGTTCAACCAAAGACACAAACGTATTTATTGGATGCACAAGATTGGATTAAAACCCTTATTGGATGAGAATAAGCCTAGGGAGGACGAAAATGACCTAAATGGTAAACCCATGACACAAAATCACATATTGGATGCACAAGATTGGTTAAAAACCCTAATTGGATGAGAATATGCCTAGGGAGGACGAAAATGACCTAAATGTTCAACCAAAGACACAAACGTACTTATTGCATGCACAAGATTGGTTAAAAACCCTAATCGGATGAGAATAAGCCTAGGGAGTACGAAAATGACCTAAATGTTCAACCAATGAAACAAAATCACATGTTGGATGCACAAGATTGGTTAAAAACCCTAATTGGACGAGAATATGCTTTGGGAGGACGAAGATGACCTAAATGTTCAACCAAAGACACAAACGTATTTATTGGATGCACAAGATTGGATAAAAACCCTTATTGGATGAGAATAATCCTAGGGATGACGAAAATAACCTAAATGGTAAACCCATGACACAAAATCACTTATTGGATGAGACTATGCCTAGGGAGACGAAAATGACCTAAATGTTCAACCGAAGACACAAACGTACTTATTGCATGCACAAGATTGGTAAAAAACCCTAATTGGATGAGAATAACCCTAGGGAGGAGGAAAATGACCTAAATATTCAACCAATGACACAAAATCACATGTTGGATGCACAAGATTTGTTAAAAACCCTAATTGGACGAGAATATGCCTAGGGAGGACGAAAATGACCTAAATGTTCAACCAAAGACACAAACGTACTTATTGCATGCACAAGATTGGTTAAAAACCCTAATTGGATGAGAATAAGCCTAGGGAGGACAAAAATGACCTAAATGTTCAACCAATGACACAAAATCACATATTGGATGCACAAGATTGGTTAAAAACCCTAATTGGATTTGAATAACCCTAGGGAGGACGAAAATGACCTAAATGTTCAACCAAAGATACAAACGCACTTATTGGATGCACAAGATTGTTTAAAAACCCTAATTTGATGAGAATAAGCCTAGGGAGTATGAAAATGACCTAAATATTCAACCATTTACACAAAATCACCTATTGGATGCACAAGATTGGTTAAAAACCCCAATTGGACGAGAATATGCATAGGGAGGACGAAAATGACCTAAATGTTCAACCAATGACACAAGACCACTTATTGGATGCACAAGATTGGTTAAAAACCCTAATTAGACGAGAATAAGCCTAGTGAAGACGAAAATGAACTAAAATTCAACCAATGACACAAAAATCACTTATTGGATGCACAGGATTGGTGAAAAATCCTAATTGGACGAGAATAAGCCTAGGGAGAACGAAAATGACCTAAATGTTCAACCGAAGACACAAACGTACTTATTGCATGCACAAGATTGGTAAAAAACCCTAATTGGATGAGAATAACCCTAGGGAGGACGAAAATGACCTAAATATTCAACCAATGACACAAAATCACATGTTGGATGCACAAGATTGGTTAAAAACCCTAATTGGACGAGAATATGCCTAGGGAGGACGAAAATGACCTAAATGTTCAACCAAAGACACAAACGTACTTATTGCATGCACAAGATTGGTTAAAAACCCTAATTGGATGAGAATAAGCCTAGGGAGGACAAAAATGACCTAAATGTTCAACCAATGAAACAAAATCACATATTGGATGCACAAGATTGGTTAAAAACCCTAATTGGATTAGAATAACCTTAGGGAGGACGAAAATGACCTAAATGTTCAACCAAAGATACAAACGCACTTATTGGATGCACAAGATTGTTTAAAAACCCTAATTTGATGAGAATAAGCCTAGGGAGTATGAAAATGACCTAAATATTCAACCATTGACACAAAATCACCTATTGGATGCACAAGATTGGTTAAAAACCCCAATTGGACGAGAATATGCATAGAGAGGACGAAAATGACCTAAATGTTCAACCAATGACACAAGACCACTTATTGGATTCACAAGATTGGTTAAAAACCCTAATTGGACGAGAATAAGCCTAGTGAAGACGAAAATGAACTAAAATTCAACCAATGACACAAAAATCACTTATTGGATGCACAAGATTGGTGAAAAATCCTAATTGGACGAGAATAAGCCTAGGGAGGACGAAAATGACCTAAATGTTCAACTAAAGACACAATCATACTTATTGGATGCACAAGATTGGATAAAAACCCTTATTGGATGAGAATAAGCCAAGGGAGGACGAAAATGACCTAAATGTTAAACCCATGACACAAAATCACTTATTGGATGCACAAGATTGGTTAAAAACCCTAATTGGATGAGAATATGTCTAGGGAGGACAAAAATGACCTAAATGTTCAACCAAAGACACAAACGTACTTATTGCATGCACAAGATTGGTTAAAAACCCTAATTGGATGAGAATAAGCCTAGGGAGGATAAAAATGACCTAAATGTTCAACCAATGACACAAAATCACATATTGGATGCACAAGATTGGTTAAAAACCCTAATTGGACGAGAATATGCCTAGGGAGGACGAAAATGACCTAAATGTTCAACCAAAGACACAAACGTATTTATTGGATGCACAAGATTGGATTAAAACCCTTATTGGATGAGAATAAGCCTAGGGAGGACGAAAATGACCTAAATGGTAAACCCATGACACAAAATCACATATTGGATGCACAAGATTGGTTAAAAACCCTAATTGGATGAGAATATGCCTAGGGAGGACGAAAATGACCTAAATGTTCAACCAAAGACACAAACGTACTTATTGCATGCACAAGATTGGTTAAAAACCCTAATCGGATGAGAATAAGTCTAGGGAGTACGAAAATGACCTAAATGTTCAACCAATGAAACAAAATCACATGTTGGATGCACAAGATTGGTTAAAAACCCTAATTGGACGAGAATATGCTTAGGGAGGACGAAGATGACCTAAATGTTCAACCAAAGACACAAACGTATTTATTGGATGCACAAGATTGGATAAAAACCCTTATTGGATGAGAATAATCCTAGGGATGACGAAAATGACCTAAATGGTAAACCCATGACACAAAATCACTTATTGGATGAGACTATGCCTAGGGAGACGAAAATGACCTAAATGTTCAACCGAAGACACAAACGTACTTATTGCATGCACAAGATTGGTAAAAAACCCTAATTGGATGAGAATAACCCTAGGGAGGACGAAAATGACCTAAATATTCAACCAATGCCACAAAATCACATGTTGGATGCACAAGATTTGTTAAAAACCCTAATTGGACGAGAATATGCCTAGGGAGGACGAAAATGACCTAAATGTTCAACCAAAGACACAAACGTACTTATTGCATGCACAAGATTGGTTAAAAACCCTAATTGGATGAGAATAAGCCTAGGGAGGACAAAAATGACCTAAATGTTCAACCAATGACACAAAATCACATATTGGATGCACAAGATTGGTTAAAAACCCTAATTGGATTTGAATAACCCTAGGGAGGACGAAAATGACCTAAATGTTCAACCAAAGATACAAACGCACTTATTGGATGCACAAGATTGTTTAAAAACCCTAATTTGATGAGAATAAGCCTAGGGAGTATGAAAATGACCTAAATATTCAACCATTTACACAAAATCACCTATTGGATGCACAAGATTGGTTAAAAACCCCAATTGGACGAGAATATGCATAGGGAGGACGAAAATGACCTAAATGTTCAACCAATGACACAAGACCACTTATTGGATGCACAAGATTGGTTAAAAACCCTAATTGGACGAGAATAAGCCTAGTGAAGACGAAAATGAACTAAAATTCAACCAATGACACAAAAATCACTTATTGGATGCACAGGATTGGTGAAAAATCCTAATTGGACGAGAATAAGCTTAGGGAGAACGAAAATGACCTAAATGTTCAACCGAAGACACAAACGTACTTATTGCATGCACAAGATTGGTAAAAAACCCTAATTGGATGAGAATAACCCTAGGGAGGACGAAAATGACCTAAATATTCAACCAATGACACAAAATCACATGTTGGATGCACAAGATTGGTTAAAAACCCTAATTGGACGAGAATATGCCTAGGGAGGACGAAAATGACCTAAATGTTCAACCAAAGACACAAACGTACTTATTGGATGCACAAGATTGGTTAAAAACCCTAATTGGACGAGAATATGCCTAGGGAGGACGAAAATGACCTAAATGTTCAACCAAAGACACAAACTACTTATTGGATGCACAAGATTGGTTAAAAACCCTAATTGGATGAGAATATGTCTAGGGAGAACGAAAATGACCTAAATGTTCAACCAATGACAAAAAATCACATGTTGGATGCACAAGATTGGTTAAAAACCCTAATTGGATGAGAATATGCCCAGGGAGTACTAAAATGACCTAAATGTTCAACCAATGACACAAAATCACTTATTGGATGCACAAGATTGGTTAAAAACCCTAATTGGACGAGAATAAGCCTAGTGAAGACGAAAATGAACTAAAATTCAACCAATGACACAAAAATCACTTATTGGATGCACAAGATTGGTGAAAAATCCTAATTGGACGAGAATAAGCCTAGGGAGGACGAAAATGACCTAGATGTTCAACCAAAGAGACAAACGTACTTTTTGGATGCACAAGATTTGTTAAAAACCCTAATTAGATGACAATAAGCCTAGGGAGGACGAAAATGACCTAAATGTTCAACCATTGACACAAGACCACTTATTGGATGCACAAGATAGGATAAAAACCCTAATTATATGAGAATAAGCCTAGGGAGGACGAAAATGACCTAAATGTTCAACCAAAGACACAATCATACTTATTGGATGCACAAGATTGGATAAAAACCCTTATTGGATGAGAATAAGCCAAGGGAGGACGAAAATGACCTAAATGTTAAACCCATGACACAAAATCACTTATTGGATGCACAAGATTGGTTAAAAACCCTAATTGGATGAGAATATGTCTAGGGAGGACAAAAATGACCTAAATGTTCAACCAAAGACACAAACGTACTTATTGCATGCACAAGATTGGTTAAAAACCCTAATTGGATGAGAATAAGCCTAGGGAGGATAAAAATGACCTAAATGTTCAACCAATGACACAAAATCACATATTGGATGCACAAGATTGGTTAAAAACCCTAATTGGACGAGAATATGCCTAGGGAGGACGAAAATGACCTAAATGTTCAACCAAAGACACAAACGTATTTATTGGATGCACAAGATTGGATTAAAACCCTTATTGGATGAGAATAAGCCTAGGGAGGACGAAAATGACCTAAATGGTAAACCCATGACACAAAATCACATATTGGATGCACAAGATTGGTTAAAAACCCTAATTGGATGAGAATATGCCTAGGGAGGACGAAAATGACCTAAATGTTCAACCAAAGACACAAACGTACTTATTGCATGCACAAGATTGGTTAAAAACCCTAATCGGATGAGAATAAGTCTAGGGAGTACGAAAATGACCTAAATGTTCAACCAATGAAACAAAATCACATGTTGGATGCACAAGATTGGTTAAAAACCCTAATTGGACGAGAATATGCTTAGGGAGGACGAAGATGACCTAAATGTTCAACCAAAGACACAAACGTATTTATTGGATGCACAAGATTGGATAAAAACCCTTATTGGATGAGAATAATCCTAGGGATGACGAAAATGACCTAAATGGTAAACCCATGACACAAAATCACTTATTGGATGAGACTATGCCTAGGGAGACGAAAATGACCTAAATGTTCAACCGAAGACACAAACGTACTTATTGCATGCACAAGATTGGTAAAAAACCCTAATTGGATGAGAATAACCCTAGGGAGGACGAAAATGACCTAAATATTCAACCAATGACACAAAATCACATGTTGGATGCACAAGATTGGTTAAAAACCCTAATTGGACGAGAATATGCCTAGGGAGGACGAAAATGACCTAAATGTTCAACCAAAGACACAAACGTACTTATTGCATGCACAAGATTGGTTAAAAACCCTAATTGGATGAGAATAAGCCTAGGGAGGACAAAAATGACCTAAATGTTCAACCAATGAAACAAAATCACATATTGGATGCACAAGATTGGTTAAAAACCCTAATTGGATTAGAATAACCCTAGGGAGGACGAAAATGACCTAAATGTTCAACCAAAGATACAAACGCACTTATTGGATGCACAAGATTGTTTAAAAACCCTAATTTGATGAGAATAAGCCTAGGGAGTATGAAAATGACCTAAATATTCAACCATTGACACAAAATCACCTATTGGATGCACAAGATTGGTTAAAAACCCCAATTGGACGAGAATATGCATAGAGAGGACGAAAATGACCTAAATGTTCAACCAATGACACAAGACCACTTATTGGATTCACAAGATTGGTTAAAAACCCTAATTGGACGAGAATAAGCCTAGTGAAGACGAAAATGAACTAAAATTCAACCAATGACACAAAAATCACTTATTGGATGCACAAGATTGGTGAAAAATCCTAATTGGACGAGAATAAGCCTAGGGAGGACGAAAATGACCTAAATGTTCAACTAAAGACACAATCATACTTATTGGATGCACAAGATTGGATAAAAACCCTTATTGGATGAGAATAAGCCAAGGGAGGACGAAAATGACCTAAATGTTAAACCCATGACACAAAATCACTTATTGGATGCACAAGATTGGTTAAAAACCCTAATTGGATGAGAATATGTCTAGGGAGGACGAAAATGACCTAAATGTTCAACCAAAGACACAAACGTACTTATTGCATGCACAAGATTGGTTAAAAACCCTAATTGGATGAGAATAAGCCTAGGGAGGATAAAAATGACCTAAATGTTCAACCAATGACACAAAATCACATATTGGATGCACAAGATTGGTTAAAAACCCTAATTGGACGAGAATATGCCTAGGGAGGACGAAAATGACCTAAATGTTCAACCAAAGACACAAACGTATTTATTGGATGCACAAGATTGGATTAAAACCCTTATTGGATGAGAATAAGCCTAGGGAGGACGAAAATGACCTAAATGGTAAACCCATGACACAAAATCACATATTGGATGCACAAGATTGGTTAAAAACCCTAATTGGATGAGAATATGCCTAGGGAGGACGAAAATGACCTAAATGTTCAACCAAAGACACAAACGTACTTATTGCATGCACAAGATTGGTTAAAAACCCTAATCGGATGAGAATAAGTCTAGGGAGTACGAAAATGACCTAAATGTTCAACCAATGAAACAAAATCACATGTTGGATGCACAAGATTGGTTAAAAACCCTAATTGGACGAGAATATGCTTAGGGAGGACGAAGATGACCTAAATGTTCAACCAAAGACACAAACGTATTTATTGGATGCACAAGATTGGATAAAAACCCTTATTGGATGAGAATAATCCTAGGGATGACGAAAATGACCTAAATGGTAAACCCATGACACAAAATCACTTATTGGATGAGACTATGCCTAGGGAGACGAAAATGACCTAAATGTTCAACCGAAGACACAAACGTACTTATTGCATGCACAAGATTGGTAAAAAACCCTAATTGGATGAGAATAACCCTAGGGAGGACGAAAATGACCTAAATATTCAACCAATGACACAAAATCACATGTTGGATGCACAAGATTGGTTAAAAACCCTAATTGGACGAGAATATGCCTAGGGAGGACGAAAATGACCTAAATGTTCAACCAAAGACACAAACGTACTTATTGCATGCACAAGATTGGTTAAAAACCCTAATTGGATGAGAATAAGCCTAGGGAGGACAAAAATGACCTAAATGTTCAACCAATGAAACAAAATCACATATTGGATGCACAAGATTGGTTAAAAACCCTAATTGGATTAGAATAACCCTAGGGAGGACGAAAATGACCTAAATGTTCAACCAAAGATACAAACGCACTTATTGGATGCACAAGATTGTTTAAAAACCCTAATTTGATGAGAATAAGCCTAGGGAGTATGAAAATGACCTAAATATTCAACCATTGACACAAAATCACCTATTGGATGCACAAGATTGGTTAAAAACCCCAATTGGACGAGAATATGCATAGAGAGGACGAAAATGACCTAAATGTTCAACCAATGACACAAGACCACTTATTGGATTCACAAGATTGGTTAAAAACCCTAATTGGACGAGAATAAGCCTAGTGAAGACGAAAATGAACTAAAATTCAACCAATGACACAAAAATCACTTATTGGATGCACAAGATTGGTGAAAAATCCTAATTGGACGAGAATAAGCCTAGGGAGGACGAAAATGACCTAAATGTTCAAC
>JBBPBP010009779.1:47934247-47949152 GCA_037974735.1 Cicer chorassanicum | reverse complement strand
AAAACCCTAATTGGACGAGAATATGCCTAGGGAGGACGAAAATGACCTAAATGTTCAACCAAAGACACAAACGTATTTATTGGATGCACAAGATTGGATTAAAACCCTTATTGGATGAGAATAAGCCTAGGGAGGACAAAAATGACCTAAATGGTAAACCCATGACACAAAATCACATATTGGATGCACAAGATTGGTTAAAAACCCTAATTGGATGAGAATATGCCTAGGGAGGACGAAAATGACCTAAATGTTCAACCAAAGACACAAACGTACTTATTGCATGCACAAGATTGGTTAAAAACCCTAATCGGATGAGAATAAGTCTAGGGAGTACGAAAATGACCTAAATGTTCAACCAATGAAACAAAATCACATGTTGGATGCACAAGATTGGTTAAAAACCCTAATTGGACGAGAATATGCTTAGGGAGGACGAAGATGACCTAAATGTTCAACCAAAGACACAAACGTATTTATTGGATGCACAAGATTGGATAAAAACCCTTATTGGATGAGAATAATCCTAGGGATGACGAAAATGACCTAAATGGTAAACCCATGACACAAAATCACTTATTGGATGAGACTATGCCTAGGGAGACGAAAATGACCTAAATGTTCAACCGAAGACACAAACGTACTTATTGCATGCACAAGATTGGTAAAAAACCCTAATTGGATGAGAATAACCCTAGGGAGGACGAAAATGACCTAAATATTCAACCAATGCCACAAAATCACATGTTGGATGCACAAGATTTGTTAAAAACCCTAATTGGACGAGAATATGCCTAGGGAGGACGAAAATGACCTAAATGTTCAACCAAAGACACAAACGTACTTATTGCATGCACAAGATTGGTTAAAAACCCTAATTGGATGAGAATAAGCCTAGGGAGGACAAAAATGACCTAAATGTTCAACCAATGACACAAAATCACATATTGGATGCACAAGATTGGTTAAAAACCCTAATTGGATTTGAATAACCCTAGGGAGGACGAAAATGACCTAAATGTTCAACCAAAGATACAAACGCACTTATTGGATGCACAAGATTGTTTAAAAACCCTAATTTGATGAGAATAAGCCTAGGGAGTATGAAAATGACCTAAATATTCAACCATTTACACAAAATCACCTATTGGATGCACAAGATTGGTTAAAAACCCCAATTGGACGAGAATATGCATAGGGAGGACGAAAATGACCTAAATGTTCAACCAATGACACAAGACCACTTATTGGATGCACAAGATTGGTTAAAAACCCTAATTGGACGAGAATAAGCCTAGTGAAGACGAAAATGAACTAAAATTCAACCAATGACACAAAAATCACTTATTGGATGCACAAGATTGGTGAAAAATCGTAATTGGACGAGAATAAGTCTAGGGAGGACGAAAATGACTTGAATGTTCAACCAAAGAGACAAACGTACTTATTGGATGCACATGATTTTTGTTAAAAACCCTAATTAGATGAGAATAAGCCTAGGGAGGACGAAAATGACCTAAATGTTCAACCAATGACACAAGACCACTTATTGGATGCACAAGATTTGTTAAAAACCCTAATTGGACGAGAATAAGCCTAGGGAGTACGAAAATGACCTAAATGTTCAACCAATGATACAAAATCACTTATTGGTTGAACAAGATTGGTGAAAAATCCTGATCGGACGAGAATAAGCGTAGGAAGGACAGAAATGAACTAAATGTTCAACCAAAGAGACAAACGTACTTATTGGATGCACAAGATTGGTTAAAAACCCTAATTTGATGAGAATAAGCCTAGGGAGGACGAAAATGACCTAAATAATCAACCAAAGACACAAAATGACTTATTGCATGCAAAAGATTGGTTAAAAACCCTAATTGGACGAGAATAAACCTAGGGAGGACGAAAATGACCTAAATGTTCAACCAAAGACACAAACGTACTTATTGGATGCATAAGATTGGATAAAAACCCTAATTGGATGAGAATAAGCCTAGGGAGGACGAAAATGACCTAAATGTTCAACCAAAGACACAATCATACTTATTGGATGCACAAGATTGGATAAAAACCCTTATTGGATGAGAATAAGCCTAGGGAGGACGAAAATGACCTAAATGTTAAACCCATGACACAAAATCACTTATTGGATGCACAAGATTGGTTAAAAACCCTAATTGGACGAGAATATGCCTAGGGAGGACGAAAATGACCTAAATGTTCAACCAAAGACACAAACGTACTTATTGGATGCACAAGATTGGATAAAAACCCTTATTGGATGAGAATAAGCCTAGGGAGGACGAAAATGACCTAAATGGTAAACCCATGAAACAAAATCACTTATTGGATGCACAAGATTGGTTAAAAACCTTAATTGGATGAGAATATGCCTAGGGAGAACGAAAATGACCTAAATGTTCAACCAAAGACACAAACATACTTATTGCATGCACAAGATTGGTTAAAAACCCTAATTCAATGAGAATAACCCTAGGGAGGACGAAAATGACCTAAATGTTCAACCAATGACACAAAATCACATGTTGGATGCACAAGATTGGTTAAAAACCCTAATTGGACGAGAATATGCCTAGGAAGGACGAAAATGACATAAATGTTTAACCAAAGACACAAACGTACTTATTGGATGCACAAGATTGGATAAAAACCCTTATTGGATGAGAATAAGCCTAGGGAGGACGAAAATGACCTAAATGGTAAACCCATGACACAAAATCACTTATTGGATGCACAAGATTGGTTAAAAACCTTAATTGGATGAGAATATGCCTAGGGAGAACGAAAATGACCTAAATGTTCAACCAAAGACACAAACGTACTTATTGCATGCACAAGATTGTTTAAAAACCCTAATTGGATTAGAATAACCCTAGGGAGGACGAAAATGACCTAAATGTTCAACCAAAGATACAAACGCACTTATTGGATGCACAAGATTGTTTAAAAACCCTAATTTGATGAGAATAAGCCTAGGGAGTATGAAAATGACCTAAATATTCAACCATTGACACAAAATCACCTATTGGATGCACAAGATTGGTTAAAAACCCCAATTGGACGAGAATATGCATAGAGAGGACGAAAATGACCTAAATGTTCAACCAATGACACAAGACCACTTATTGGATTCACAAGATTGGTTAAAAACCCTAATTGGACGAGAATAAGCCTAGTGAAGACGAAAATGAACTAAAATTCAACCAATGACACAAAAATCACTTATTGGATGCACAAGATTGGTGAAAAATCCTAATTGGACGAGAATAAGCCTAGGGAGGACGAAAATGACCTAAATGTTCAACTAAAGACACAATCATACTTATTGGATGCACAAGATTGGATAAAAACCCTTATTGGATGAGAATAAGCCAAGGGAGGACGAAAATGACCTAAATGTTAAACCCATGACACAAAATCACTTATTGGATGCACAAGATTGGTTAAAAACCCTAATTGGATGAGAATATGTCTAGGGAGGACAAAAATGACCTAAATGTTCAACCAAAGACACAAACGTACTTATTGCATGCACAAGATTGGTTAAAAACCCTAATTGGATGAGAATAAGCCTAGGGAGGATAAAAATGACCTAAATGTTCAACCAATGACACAAAATCACATATTGGATGCACAAGATTGGTTAAAAACCCTAATTGGACGAGAATATGCCTAGGGAGGACGAAAATGACCTAAATGTTCAACCAAAGACACAAACGTATTTATTGGATGCACAAGATTGGATTAAAACCCTTATTGGATGAGAATAAGCCTAGGGAGGACGAAAATGACCTAAATGGTAAACCCATGACACAAAATCACATATTGGATGCACAAGATTGGTTAAAAACCCTAATTGGATGAGAATATGCCTAGGGAGGACGAAAATGACCTAAATGTTCAACCAAAGACACAAACGTACTTATTGCATGCACAAGATTGGTTAAAAACCCTAATCGGATGAGAATAAGTCTAGGGAGTACGAAAATGACCTAAATGTTCAACCAATGAAACAAAATCACATGTTGGATGCACAAGATTGGTTAAAAACCCTAATTGGACGAGAATATGCTTAGGGAGGACGAAGATGACCTAAATGTTCAACCAAAGACACAAACGTATTTATTGGATGCACAAGATTGGATAAAAACCCTTATTGGATGAGAATAATCCTAGGGATGACGAAAATGACCTAAATGGTAAACCCATGACACAAAATCACTTATTGGATGAGACTATGCCTAGGGAGACGAAAATGACCTAAATGTTCAACCGAAGACACAAACGTACTTATTGCATGCACAAGATTGGTAAAAAACCCTAATTGGATGAGAATAACCCTAGGGAGGACGAAAATGACCTAAATATTCAACCAATGACACAAAATCACATGTTGGATGCACAAGATTGGTTAAAAACCCTAATTGGACGAGAATATGCCTAGGGAGGACGAAAATGACCTAAATGTTCAACCAAAGACACAAACGTACTTATTGCATGCACAAGATTGGTTAAAAACCCTAATTGGATGAGAATAAGCCTAGGGAGGACAAAAATGACCTAAATGTTCAACCAATGAAACAAAATCACATATTGGATGCACAAGATTGGTTAAAAACCCTAATTGGATTAGAATAACCCTAGGGAGGACGAAAATGACCTAAATGTTCAACCAAAGATACAAACGCACTTATTGGATGCACAAGATTGTTTAAAAACCCTAATTTGATGAGAATAAGCCTAGGGAGTATGAAAATGACCTAAATATTCAACCATTGACACAAAATCACCTATTGGATGCACAAGATTGGTTAAAAACCCCAATTGGACGAGAATATGCATAGAGAGGACGAAAATGACCTAAATGTTCAACCAATGACACAAGACCACTTATTGGATTCACAAGATTGGTTAAAAACCCTAATTGGACGAGAATAAGCCTAGTGAAGACGAAAATGAACTAAAATTCAACCAATGACACAAAAATCACTTATTGGATGCACAAGATTGGTGAAAAATCCTAATTGGACGAGAATAAGCCTAGGGAGGACGAAAATGACCTAAATGTTCAACCAAAGAGACAAACGTACTTTTTGGATGCACAAGATTTGTTAAAAAACCCTAATTAGATGAGAATAAGCCTAGGGAGGACGAAAATGACCTAAATGTTCAACCAATGACACAAGACCACTTATTGGATGCACAAGATTTGTTAAAAACCCTAATTGGACGAGAATAAGCCTAGGGAGTACGAAAATGACCTAAATGTTCAACCAATGATACAAAATCACTTATTGGTTGAACAAGATTGGTGAAAAATCCTGATCGGACGAGAATAAGCGTAGGAAGGACAGAAATGAACTAAATGTTCAACCAAAGAGACAAACGTACTTATTGGATGCACAAGATTGGTTAAAAACCCTAATTTGATGAGAATAAGCCTAGGGAGGACGAAAATGACTTAAATAATCAACCAAAGACACAAAATCACTTATTGCATGCAAAAGATTGGTTAAAAACCCTAATTGGACGAGAATAAGCCTAGGGAGGACGAAAATGACCTAAATGTTCAACCAAAGACACAAACGTACTTATTGCATGCACAAGATTGGTTAAAAACCCTAATTGGATGAGAATAAGCCTAGGGAGGATAAAAATGACCTAAATGTTCAACCAATGACACAAAATCACATATTGGATGCACAAGATTGGTTAAAAACCCTAATTGGACGAGAATATGCCTAGGGAGGACGAAAATGACCTAAATGTTCAACCAAAGACACAAACGTACTTATTGGATGCACAAGATTGGATAAAAACCCTTATTGGATGAGAATAAGCCTAGGGAGTACGAAAATGACCTAAATATTCAACCATTGACACAAAATCACATGTTGGATGCACAAGATTGGTTAAAAACCCTAATTGGACGAGATTATACATAGGGAGGGCGAAAATGACCTAAATGTTCAACCAATGACAACAAATCACATGTTGGATGCACAAGATTGGTTAAAAACCCTAATTGGATGAGAATATGCCTAGGGAGAACGAAAATGACCTAAATGTTCAACCAAAGACACAAACGTACTTATGTACAAGATTGGTTAAAAACCCTAATCGGATGAGAATAAGCCTATGGAGTACGAAAATGACCTAAATGTTCAACCAATGAAACAAAATCACATGTTGGATGCACAAGATTGGTTAAAAACCCTAATTGGACGAGAATATGCTTAGGGAGGACGAAAATGACCTAAATGTTCAACCAAAGACACAAACGTATTTATTGGATGCACAAGATTGGATAAAAACCCTTATTGGATGAGAATAATCCTAGGGAGGACGAAAATGACCTAAATGGTAAACCCATGACACAAAATCACTTATTGGATGAGACTATGCCTAGGGAGACGAAAATGACCTAAATGTTCAACCGAAGACACAAACGTACTTATTGCATGCACAAGATTGGTAAAAAACCCTAATTGGATGAGAATAACCCTAGGGAGGACGAAAATGACCTAAATATTCAACCAATGACACAAAATCACATGTTGGATGCACAAGATTGGTTAAAAACCCTAATTGGACGAGAATATGCCTAGGGAGGACGAAAATGACCTAAATGTTCAACCAAAGACACAAACGTACTTATTGCATGCACAAGATTGGTTAAAAACCCTAATTGGATGAGAATAAGCCTAGGGAGGACAAAAATGACCTAAATGTTCAACCAATGAAACAAAATCACATATTGGATGCACAAGATTGGTTAAAAACCCTAATTGGATTAGAATAACCCTAGGGAGGACGAAAATGACCTAAATGTTCAACCAAAGATACAAACGCACTTATTGGATGCACAAGATTGTTTAAAAACCCTAATTTGATGAGAATAAGCCTAGGGAGTATGAAAATGACCTAAATATTCAACCATTGACACAAAATCACCTATTGGATGCACAAGATTGGTTAAAAACCCCAATTGGACGAGAATATGCATAGAGAGGACGAAAATGACCTAAATGTTCAACCAATGACACAAGACCACTTATTGGATTCACAAGATTGGTTAAAAACCCTAATTGGACGAGAATAAGCCTAGTGAAGACGAAAATGAACTAAAATTCAACCAATGACACAAAAATCACTTATTGGATGCACAAGATTGGTGAAAAATCCTAATTGGACGAGAATAAGCCTAGGGAGGACGAAAATGACCTAAATGTTCAACTAAAGACACAATCATACTTATTGGATGCACAAGATTGGATAAAAACCCTTATTGGATGAGAATAAGCCAAGGGAGGACGAAAATGACCTAAATGTTAAACCCATGACACAAAATCACTTATTGGATGCACAAGATTGGTTAAAAACCCTAATTGGATGAGAATATGTCTAGGGAGGACAAAAATGACCTAAATGTTCAACCAAAGACACAAACGTACTTATTGCATGCACAAGATTGGTTAAAAACCCTAATTGGATGAGAATAAGCCTAGGGAGGATAAAAATGACCTAAATGTTCAACCAATGACACAAAATCACATATTGGATGCACAAGATTGGTTAAAAACCCTAATTGGACGAGAATATGCCTAGGGAGGACGAAAATGACCTAAATGTTCAACCAAAGACACAAACGTATTTATTGGATGCACAAGATTGGATTAAAACCCTTATTGGATGAGAATAAGCCTAGGGAGGACGAAAATGACCTAAATGGTAAACCCATGACACAAAATCACATATTGGATGCACAAGATTGGTTAAAAACCCTAATTGGATGAGAATATGCCTAGGGAGGACGAAAATGACCTAAATGTTCAACCAAAGACACAAACGTACTTATTGCATGCACAAGATTGGTTAAAAACCCTAATTGGATGAGAATAAGCGTAGGGAGGACAAAAATGACCTAAATGTTCAACCAATGACACAAAATCACATATTGGATGCGCAAGATTGGTTAAAAACCCTAATTGGACGAGAATATGCCTAGGGAGGACGAAAATGACCTAAATGTTAGACCAAAGACACAAACGTACTTATTGGATGCAATGATTGGATAAAAACCCTTATTGGATGAGAATAAGCCTAGGGAGGACGAAAATGACCTAAATTTTAAACCCATGACACAAAATAACTTATTGGATGCACAAGATTGGTTAAAAACCCTAATTGGATGAGAATATGCCTAGGGAGAACGAAAATGACCTAAATGTTCAACCAAAGACACAAACGTACTTATGTACAAGATTGGTTAAAAACCCTAATCGGATGAGAATAAGCCTATGGAGTACGAAAATGACCTAAATGTTCAACCAATGAAACAAAATCACATGTTGGATGCACAAGATTGGTTAAAAACCCTAATTGGACGAGAATATGCTTAGGGAGGACGAAAATGACCTAAATGTTCAACCAAAGACACAAACGTATTTATTGGATGCACAAGATTGGATAAAAACCCTTATTGGATGAGAATAATCCTAGGGAGGACGAAAATGACCTAAATGGTAAACCCATGACACAAAATCACTTATTGGATGAGACTATGCCTAGGGAGACGAAAATGACCTAAATGTTCAACCGAAGACACAAACGTACTTATTGCATGCACAAGATTGGTAAAAAACCCTAATTGGATGAGAATAACCCTAGGGAGGACGAAAATGACCTAAATATTCAACCAATGACACAAAATCACATGTTGGATGCACAAGATTGGTTAAAAACCCTAATTGGACGAGAATATGCCTAGGGAGGACGAAAATGACCTAAATGTTCAACCAAAGACACAAACGTACTTATTGCATGCACAAGATTGGTTAAAAACCCTAATTGGATGAGAATAAGCCTAGGGAGGACAAAAATGACCTAAATGTTCAACCAATGACACAAAATCACATATTGGATGCACAAGATTGGTTAAAAACCCTAATTGGATTTGAATAACCCTAGGGAGGACGAAAATGACCTAAATGTTCAACCATTGACACAAACGTACTTATTGCATGCACAAGATTGGTAAAAAACCCTAATTGGATGAGAATAACCCTAGGGAGGACGAAAATGACCTAAATATTCAACCAATGACACAAAATCACATGTTGGATGCACAAGATTGGTTAAAAACCCTAATTGGACGAGAATATGCCTAGGGAGGACGAAAATGACCTAAATGTTCAACCAAAGACACAAATGTACTTATTGCATGCACAAGATTGGTTAAAAACCCTAATTGGATGAGAATAAGCCTAGGGAGGACAAAAATGACCTAAATGTTCAACCAATGACACAAAATCACATATTGGATGCACAAGATTGGTTAAAAACCCTAATTGGATTAGAATAACCCTATGGAGGAAGAAAATGACTTAAATGTTCAACCAAAGATACAAACGCACCTATTGGATGCACAAGATTGTTTAAAAACCCTAATTTGATGAGAATAAGCCTAGGGAGTACGAAAATGACCTAAATATTCAACCATTGACACAAAATCACCTGTTGGATGCACAAGATTGGTTAAAAACCCCAATTGGACGAGAATATGCATAGGGAGGACGAAAATGACCTAAATGTTCAACCAATGACACAAGACCACTTATTGGATGCACAAGATTGGTTAAAAACCCTAATTGGACGAGAATAAGCCTAGTGAAGACGAAAATGAACTAAAATTCAACCAATGACACAAAAATCAATTATTGGATGCACAAGATTGGTGAAAAATCCTAATTGGACGAGAATAAGCCTAGGGAAAACGAAAATGACCTAAATGTTCAACCAAAGAGACAAACGTACTTATTGGATGCACAAGATTGGTTAAAAACCCTAATTTGATGAGAATAAGCCTAGGCAGGACGAAAATGACCTAAATAATCAACCAAGGACACAAAATCACTTATTGCATGCAAAAGATTGGTTAAAAACCCTAATTGGACGAGAATAAGCCTAGGGAGGACGAAAATGACCTAAATGTTCAACCAAAGACATAAACGTACTTATTGGATACACAAGATTGGATAAAAACCCTAATTGGATAAGAATAAGCCTAGGGAGGACGAAAATGACCTAAATGTTCAACCAATGACACAAAATCACATATTGGATACACAAGATTGGTTAAAAACCCTAATTGGACGAGAATATACCTAGGGAGGACGAAAATGACCTAAATGTTCAACCAAAGACACAAACGTATTTATTGGATGCACAAGATTGGATAAAAACCCTTATTGTATTAGAATAAGCCTAGGGAGGACGAAAATGACCTAAATGGTAAACCCATGACACAAAATCACTTATTGGATGCACAAGATTGGTTAAAAACCCTAATTGGATGAGAATATGCCTAAGGAGAACGAAAATGACCTAAATGTTCAACCAAAGACACAAACGTACTTATTGGATGCACAAGATTGGTTAAAAACCCTAATTGGATGAGAATAAGCCTAGGGAGGACAAAAATGACCTAAATGTTCAACCAATGACACAAAATTACATATTGGATGCACAAGATTGGTTAAAAACCCTAATTGGACGAGAATATGCCTAGGGAGGACGAAAATGACCTAAATGTTCAACCAATGCACAAACGTACTTATTGGATGCAATGATTGGATAAAAACCCTTATTGGATGAGAATAAGCCTAGGGAGGACGAAAATGACCTAAATTTTAAACCCATGACACAAAATAACTTATTGGATGCACAAGATTGGTTAAAAACCCTAATTGGATGAGAATATACCTAGGGAGAACGAAAATGACCTAAATGTTCAACCGAAGACACAAACGTACTTATTGCATGCACAAGACTGGTTAAAAACCCTAATTGGATGAGAATAAGCCTAGGGAGGACAAAAATGACCTAAATGTTCAACCAATGACACAAAATCACATATTGGATACACAAGATAGGTTAAAAACCCTAATTGGACGAGAATATACCTAGGGAGGACGAAAATGACCTAAATGTTCAACCAAAGACACAAACGTATTTATTGGATGCACAAGATTGGATAAAAACCCTTATTGGATTAGAATAAGCCTAGGTAGGACGAAAATGACCTAAATGGTAAACCCATGACACAAAATCACTTATTGGATGCACAAGATTGGTTAAAAACCCTAATTGGATGAGAATATGCCTAGGGAGAACGAAAATGACCTAAATGTTCAACCAATGACACAAACGTACTTATTGCATGCACAAGATTGGTTAAAAACCCTAATTGGATGAGAATAAGCCTAGGGAGGACAAAAATGACCTAAATGTTCAACCAATGACACAAAATCACATATTGGATGCACAAGATTGGTTTAAAACCCTAATTTGACGAGAATATGCCTAGGGAGGACGAAAATGACCTAAATGTTCAACCAATGCAAAAACGTACTTATTGGATGCAATGATTGGATAAAAACCCTTATTGGATGAGAATAAGCCTAGGGAGGACGAAAATGACCTAAATTTTAAACCCATGACACAAAATAACTTATTGGATGCACAAGATTGGTTAAAAACCCTAATTGGATGAGAATATACCTAAGGAGAACGAAAATGACCTAAATGTTCAACCAAAGACACAAACGTACTTATGTACAAGATTGGTTAAAAACCCAAATCAAATGAGAATAAGCCTAGGGAGTACGAAAATGACCTAAATGTTCAACCAATGACACAAAATCACTTATTGGATGCACAAGATTGGTTAAAAACCCTAATTGGACGAGAATAAGCCTAGTGAAGACGAAAATGAACTAAAATTCAACCAATGACACAAAAATCACTTATTGGATGCAGAAGATTGGTGAAAAATCCTAATTGGATGAGAATAAGCCTAGGGAGGACGATAATGACCTAAATGTTCAACCAAAGAGACAAACGTACTTATTGGATGCACAAGATTGTTTAAAAACCATAATTAGATGAGAATAAGCCTAGGGAGGACGAAAATGACCTAAATGTTCAACCAATGACACAAGACCACTTATTGGATGCACAAGATTTGTTAAAAACCCTAATTGGACGAGAATAAGCCTAGGGAGTACGAGAATGACCTAAATGTTCAACCAATGACACAAAATCACTTATTGGATGAACAAGATTGGTGAAAAATCCTAATCGGATGAGAATAAGCCTATGGAGGACAAAAATGACCTAAATGTTCAACCAAAGAGACAAACGAACATATTGGATGCACAAGATTGGTTAAAAACCCTAATTTGATGAGAATAAGCCTAGGGAGGACGAAAATGACCTAAATGTTCAACCAAAGACACAAAATCACTTATTGCTTGCAAAAGATTGGTTAAAAACCCTAATTGGACGAGAATAAGCCTAGGGAGGACAAAAATGACCTAAATGTTCAACAAAAAACACAAACGTACTTATTGGATGCACAAGATTGGATAAAAACCCTAATTGGACGAGAATAAGCCTAGGGAGGACGAAAATAACCTAAATGTTAAACCCATGACACAAAATCACTTATTGAATGCACAAGATTGGTTAAAAACCCTAATTGGATGAGAATATGTCTAGGGAGGACGAAAATGACCTAAATGTTCAACCAAAGACACAAACGTACTTATTGCATGCACGAGATTGGTTAAAAACCCGAATTGGATGAGAATAAGCCTAGGGAGGACAAAAATGACCTAAATGTTCAACCAATTACACAAAATCACATATTGGATGCACAAGATTGGTTAAAAACCCTAATTGGACGAGAATATGCCTAGGGAGGACGAAAATGACCTAAATGTTCAACCAATGACACAAAATCACATATTGGATGCACAAGATTGGTTAAAAACCCTAATTGGACGAGAATATGCCTAGGGAGGACGAAAAAGACCTAAATGTTAAACCCATGACACAAACGTACTTATTGGATGCAATGATTGGATAAAAACCCTTATTGGATGAGAATAAGCCTAGGGAGGACGAAAATGACCTAAATTTTAAACCCATGAAACAAAATAACTTATTGGATGGACAAGATTGGTTAAAAACCCTAATTGGATAAGAATATGCCTAGGGAGAACGAAAATGACCTAAATGTTCAACCAAAGACACAAATGTACTTATGTACAAGATTGGTTAAAAACCCTAATCGGATGAGAATAAGCCTAAGGAGTACGAAAATGACCTAAATGTTCAACCAACGACACAAAATCACGTATTGGATGCACAAGATTGGTTAAAAACCCTAATTGGACGAGAATAAGCCTAGTGAAGACGAAAATGAACTAAAATTCAACCAATGACACAAAAATCACTTATTGGATGCACAAGATTGGTGAAAAATCCTAATTGGACGAGAATAAGCCTAGGGAGGACGATAATGACCTAAATGTTAAACCCATGACACAAAATCACTTATTGGATGCACAAGATTGGTTAAAAACACTAATTGGATGAGAATATGCCTAGGGAGAACAAAAATGACCAAAATGTTCAACCAAAGACACAAACGTACTTATTGCATGCACAAGATTGGTTAAAAACCCTAATTGGACGAGAATAAGCCTTGGGAGGACGAAAATGATCTAAATGTTCAACCAATGACACAAAATCACATGTTGGACGCACAAGATTGGTTAAAAACCCTAATTGGACGAGAATATGCCTAGGGAGGACGAAAATGACCTAAATGTTCAACCAAAGACACAAACGTACTTATTGGATGCACAAAATTCGATAAAAACCCTAATTGGATGAGAATAAGCCTACGAAAATGACCTAAATGTTAAACCCATGACACAAAATCACTTATTGGATGCACAATATTGGTTAAAAACCCTAATTGGATAAGAATATGCCTAGGGAGAACGAAAATGACCTAAATGTTCAACCAAAGACACAAACATACTTATTGCATGCACAAGATTGGTTAAAAACCCTAATTGGATGAGAATAACCCTAGGGAGGACGAAAATGACCTAAATGTTCAACCAATGACACAAAATCACATGTTGGATGCACAAGATTGGTTAAAAACCCTAATTGGACGAGAATATGCCTAGGGAGGACGAAAATGACCTAAATGTTCAACCAAAGACACAAACGTACTTATTGGATGCACAAGATTGGATAAAAACCCTTATTGGATGAGAATAAGCCTAGGGAGGACAAAAATGACCTAAATGGTAAACCCATGACACAAAATTACTTATTAGATGCACAAGATTGGTTAAAAACCTTAATTGGATGAGAATATGCCTAGGGAGAACAAAAATGACCTAAATGTTGAACCAAAGACACAAACGTACTTATTGCATGCACAAGATTGGTTAAAACCCTAATTGGATTCGAATAACCCTAGGGAGGACGAAAATGACCTAAATGTTCAACCAAAGATACAAACGCACTTATTGGATGCACAAGATTGTTTAAAAACCCTAATTTGATGAGAATAAGACTAAGGAGTACGAAAATGACCTAAATATTCAACCATTGACACAAAATCACCTGTTGGATGCACAAGATTGGTTAAAAACCCCAATTGGACGAGAATATGCATAGGGAGGACAAAAATGACCTAAATGTTCAACCAATGACACAAGACCACTTATTGGATGCACAAGATTGGTTAAAAACCCTAATTGGACGAGAATAAGCCTAGTGAAGACGAAAATGAACTAAAATTCAACCAATGACACAAAAATCACTTATTGGATGCACAAGATTGGTGAAAAATCGTAATTGGACGAGAATAAGTCTAGGGAGGACGAAAATGACTTGAATGTTCAACCAAAGAGACAAACGTACTTATTGGATGCACATGATTTTTGTTAAAAACCCTAATTAGATGAGAATAAGCCTAGGGAGGACGAAAATGACCTAAATGTTCAACCAA
>JBBPBP010009779.1:47909992-47926389 GCA_037974735.1 Cicer chorassanicum | reverse complement strand
CCAAAGACACAAACGTACTTATTGCATGCACAAGATTGGTTAAAAACCCTAATTGGATGAGAATAACCCTAGGGAGGACGAAAATGACCTAAATGTTCAACCAATGACAAAAAATCACATGTTGGATGCACAAGATTGGTTAAAAACCCTAATTGGACGAGAATATGCCTAGGGAGGACGAAAATGACCTAAATGTTCAACCAATGACACAAAATCACATGTTGGATGCACAAGATTGGTTAAAAACCCTAATTGGACGAGAATATGCCTAGGGAGGACGAAAATGACCTAAATGTTCAACCAAAGACACAAACGTACTTATTGGATGCACAAGATTCGATAAAAACCCTTATTGGATGAGAATAAGTCTAGGGAGGACGAAAATGACCTAAATGTTAAACCCATGACACAAAATCACTTATTGGATGCACAAGATTGGTTAAAAACCCTAATTGGATGAGAATATGCCTAGGGAGAACCAAAATGACCAAAATGTTCAACCAAAGACACAAACGTACTTATTGCATGCACAAGATTGGTTAAAAACCCTAATTGGATGAGAATAACCCTAGGGAGGACGAAAATGACCTAAATGTTCAACCAATGACAAAAAATCACATGTTGGATGCACAAGATTTGTTAAAAACCCTAATTGGACGAGAATATGCCTAGGGACGACGAAAATGACCTAAATGTTCAACCAAAGACACAAACGTACTTATTGGATGCACAAGATTCGATAAAAACCCTTATTGGATGAGAATAAGCCTAGGGAGGACGAAAATGACCTAAATGTTAAACCCATGACACAAAATCACTTATTGGATGCACAAGATTGGTTAAAAACCCTAATTGGATGAGAATATGCCTAGGGAGAACCAAAATGACCAAAATGTTCAACCAAAGACACAAACGTACTTATTGCATGCACAAGATTGGTTAAAAACCCTAATTGGATGAGAATAACCCTAGGGAGGACGAAAATGACCTAAATGTTCAACCAATGACACAAAATCACATGTTGGTCGCACAAGATTGGTTAAAAACCCTAATTGGACGAGAATATGCCTAGGGAGGACGAAAATGACCTAAATGTTCAACCAAAGACACAAACGTACTTATTGGATGCACAAGATTCGATAAAAACCCTTGTTGGATGAGAATAAGCCTAGGGAGGACGAAAATGACCTAAATGTTAAACCCATGACACAAAATCACTTATTGGATGCACAAGATTGGTTAAAAACCCTAATTGGATGAGAATATGCCTAGGGAGAACGAAAATGACCTAAATGTTCAACCAAAGACACAAACGTACTTATTGCATGCACAAGATTGGTTAAAAACCCTAATTGGATGAGAATAACCCTAGGGAGGACGAAAATGACCTAAATGTTCAACCAATGACAAAAAATCACACTTTGGATGCACAAGATTTGTTAAAAACCCTAATTGGACGAGAATATGCCTAGGGACGACGAAAATGACCTAAATGTTCAACCAAAGACACAAACGTACTTTTGGATACACAAAATTGGATAAAAACCCTTATTGGATGAGAATAAGCCTAGGGAGGACAAAAATGACCTAAATTTTAAACCCATGACACAAAATTACTTATTGGATGCACAAGATTGGATAAAAACCCTTATTGGATGAGAATAAGCCTAGGGAGGACGAAAATGACCTAAATTTTAAACCCATGACACAAAATCACTTATTGGATGCACAAGATTGGTTAAAAACCCTAATTGGACGAGAATATGCCTAGGGAGAACGAAAATGACCTAAATGTTCAACCAAAGACACAAACGTACTTATTGCTTGCATAAGATTGGTTAAAAACCCTAATTGGATGAGAATAAGCCTAGGGAGGACGAAAATGACCGAAATGTTCAACCAATGACACAAAATCACATGTTGGACGCACAAGATTGGTTAAAAACCCTAATTGGACGAGAATATGCCTAGGGAGAACGAAAATAACGTAAATGTTCAACCAAAGACACAAACGTACTTATTGCATGCACAAGATTGGTTAAAAACCCTAATTGGATGAGAATAACCCTAGGGAGGACGAAAATGACCTAAATGTTCAACCAATGACAAAAAATCACATGTTGGATGCACAAGATTGGTTAAAAACCCTAATTGGACGAGAATATGCCTAGGGAGGACGAAAATGACCTAAATGTTCAACCAAAGACACAAACGTACTTATTGGATATACAAGATTGGATAAAAACCCTTATTGGATGAGAATAAGCCTAGGGAGGACGAAAATGACCTAAATGTTAAACCCATGACACAAAATCACTTATTGGATGCACAAGATTGGTTAAAAACCCTAATTGGATGAGAATATGCCTAGGGAGAACGAAAATGACCTAAATGTTCAACCAATGACAAAAAATCACATGTTGGATGCACAAGATTGGTTAAAAACCCTAATTGGACGAGAATATGCCTAGGGAGGACGAAAATCACCTAAATGTTCAACCAATGACAAAAAATCACATGTTGGATGCACAAGATTGGTTAAAAACCCTAATTGGACGAGAATATGCCTAGGGAGGACGAAAATGACCTAAATGTTCACCCAAAGACACAATCGTACTTATTGGATGCACAAGATTGGATAAAAACCCTTATTGGATGAGAATAAGCCTAGGGAGGACGAAAATGACCTAAATGTTAAACCCATGACACAAAATCACTTATTGGATGCACAAGATTGGTTAAAAACCCTAATTGGATGAGAATATGCCTAGGGAGAACGAAAATGACCTAAATGTTCAACCAAAGACACAAACCTACTTATTGCATGCACAAGATTGGTTAAAAACCCTAATTGGATGAGAATAAGCCTAGGGAGGACGAAAATGACCTAAATGTTCAACCAATGACACAAAATCACATGTTAGACGCACAAGATTGGTTAAAAACCCTAATTGGACGAGAATATGCCTAGGGAGGACGAAAATGACCTAAATGTTCAACCAAAGACACAAACGTACTTATTGGATGTACAAGATTGGATAAAAACCCTTATTGGATGAGAATAAGCCTAGGGAGGACGAAAATGACCTAAATTTTAAACCCATGACACAAAATCATTTATTGGATGCACAAGATTGGTTAAAAACCCTAATTGGATGAGAATAACCCTAGGGAGGACGAAAATGACCTAAATGTTCAACCAATGACAAAAAATCACATGTTGGATGCACAAGATTGGTTAAAAACCCTAATTGGACGAGAATATGCCTAGGGAGGACGAAAATGACCTAAATGTTCAACCAAAGACACAATCGTACTTATTGAATGCACAAGATTGGATAAAAACCCTTATTGGATGAGAATAAGCCTAGGGAGGACGAAAATGACCTAAATGTTAAACCCATGACACAAAATCACTTATTGGATGCACAAGATTGGTTAAAAACCCTAATTGGATGAGAATATGCCTAGGGAGAACGAAAATGACCTAAATGTTCAACCAAAGACACAAACCTACTTATTGCATGCACAAGATTGGTTAAAAATCCTAATTGGATGAGAATAAGCCTAGGGAAGACGAAAATGACCTAAATGTTCAACCAATGACACAAAATCACATGTTGGACGCACAAGATTGGTTAAAAACCCTAATTGAACGTGAATATGCCTAGGGAGGACGAAAATGACCTAAATGTTCAACCAAAGACACAAACGTACTTATTGGAAGCACAAGATTCGATAAAAACCCTTATTGGATGAGAATAAGCCTAGGGAGGACGAAAATGACCTAAATGTTAAACCCATGACACAAAATCACTTATTGGATGCACAAGATTGGTTAAAAACCCTAATTGGATGAGAATATGCCTAGGGAGAACGAAAATGACCTAAATGTTCAACCAAAGACACAAACCTACTTATTGCATGCACAAGATTGGTTAAAAACCCTAATTGGATGAGAATATGCCTAGGGAGAACGAAAATGACCTAAATGTTCAACCAATGACAAAAAATCACATGTTGGATGCACAAGATTGGTTAAAAACCCTAATTGGACGAGAATATGCCTAGGGAGGACGAAAATGACCTAAATGTTCAACCAAAGACAGAAACGTACTTATTGGATGCACAAGATTGGATAAAAACCCTTATTGGATGAGAATAAGCCTAGGGAGGACGAAAATGACCTAAATGTTAAACCCATGACACAAAATCACTTATTGGATGCACAAGATTGGTTAAAAACCCTAATTGGATGAGAATATGCCTAGGGAGAACGAAAATGACCTAAATGTTCAACCAAAGACACAAACCTACTTATTGCATGCACAAGATTGGTTAAAAACCCTAATTGGATGAGAATAAGCCTATGGAGGACGAAAATGACCTAAATGTTCAACCAATGACACAAAATCACATGTTGGACGCACAAGATTGGTTAAAAACCCTAATTGGACGAGAATATGCCTAGGGAGGACGAAAATGACCTAAATGTTCAACCAAAGACACAAACGTACTTATTGGATGCACAAGATTCGATAAAAACCCTTATTGGATGAGAATAAGCCTAGGGAGGACGAAAATGACCTAAATGTTAAACCCATGACACAAAATCACTTATTGGATGCACAAGATTGGTTAAAAACCCTAATTGGATGAGAATATGCCTAGGGAGAACCAAAATAACCAAAATGTTCAACCAAAGACACAAACGTACTTATTGCATGCACAAGATTGGTTAAAAACCCTAATTGGATGAGAATAACCCTAGGGAGGACGAAAATGACCTAAATGTTCAACCAATGACAAAAAATCACATGTTGGATGCACAAGATTTGTTAAAAACCCTAATTGGACGAGAATATGCCTAGGGAGGACGAAAATGACCTAAATGTTCAACCAAAGACACAAACGTACTTATTGGATGCACAAGATTCGATAAAAACCCTTATTGGATGAGAATAAGTCTAGGGAGGACGAAAATGACCTAAATGTTAAACCCATGACACAAAATCACTTATTGGATGCACAAGATTGGTTAAAAACCCTAATTGGATGAGAATATGCCTAGGGAGAACCAAAATGACCAAAATGTTCAACCAAAGACACAAACGTACTTATTGCATGCACAAGATTGGTTAAAAACCCTAATTGGATGAGAATAACCCTAGGGAGGACGAAAATGACCTAAATGTTCAACCAATGACAAAAAATCACATGTTGGATGCACAAGATTTGTTAAAAACCCTAATTGGACGAGAATATGCCTAGGGACGACGAAAATGACCTAAATGTTCAACCAAAGACACAAACGTACTTATTGGATGCACAAGATTCGATAAAAACCCTTATTGGATGAGAATAAGCCTAGGGAGGACGAAAATGACCTAAATGTTAAACCCATGACACAAAATCACTTATTGGATGCACAAGATTGGTTAAAAACCCTAATTGGATGAGAATATGCCTAGGGAGAACCAAAATGACCAAAATGTTCAACCAAAGACACAAACGTACTTATTGCATGCACAAGATTGGTTAAAAACCCTAATTGGATGAGAATAACCCTAGGGAGGACGAAAATGACCTAAATGTTCAACCAATGACACAAAATCACATGTTGGTCGCACAAGATTGGTTAAAAACCCTAATTGGACGAGAATATGCCTAGGGAGGACGAAAATGACCTAAATGTTCAACCAAAGACACAAACGTACTTATTGGATGCACAAGATTCGATAAAAACCCTTGTTGGATGAGAATAAGCCTAGGGAGGACGAAAATGACCTAAATGTTAAACCCATGACACAAAATCACTTATTGGATGCACAAGATTGGTTAAAAACCCTAATTGGATGAGAATATGCCTAGGGAGAACGAAAATGACCTAAATGTTCAACCAAAGACACAAACGTACTTATTGCATGCACAAGATTGGTTAAAAACCCTAATTGGATGAGAATAACCCTAGGGAGGACGAAAATGACCTAAATGTTCAACCAATGACAAAAAATCACATGTTGGATGCACAAGATTGGTTAAAAACCCTAATTGGACGAGAATATGCCTAGGGAGGACGAAAATGACCTAAATGTTCAACCAAAGACACAAACGTACTTATTGGATGCACAAGATTGGTTAAAAACCCTAATTGGATGAGAATATGTCTAGGGAGAACGAAAATGACCTAAATGTTCAACCAATGACAAAAAATCACATGTTTGATGCACAAGATTGGTTAAAAACCCTAATTGGATGAGAATATGCCCAGGGAGTACTAAAATGACCTAAATGTTCAACCAATGACACAAAATCACTTATTGGATGCACAAGATTGGTTAAAAACCCTAATTGGACGAGAATAAGCCTAGTGAAGACGAAAATGAACTAAAATTCAACCAATGACACAAAAATCACTTATTGGATGCACAAGATTGGTGAAAAATCCTAATTGGACGAGAATAAGTCTAGGGAGGACGAAAATGACCTAAATGTTCAACCAAAGAGACAAACGTACTTATTGGATGCACATGATTTTTGTTAAAAACCCTAATTAGATGAGAATAAGCCTAGGGAGGACGAAAATGACCTAAATGTTCAACCAATGACACAAGACCACTTATTGGATGCACAAGATTTGTTAAAAACCCTAATTGGACGAGAATAAGCCTAGGGAGTACGAAAATGACCTAAATGTTCAACCAATGACATAAAATCACTTATTGGTTGAACAAGATTTGTGAAAAATCCTAATCGGACGAGAATAAGCGTAGGAGGGACAAAAATGACCTAAATGTTCAACCAAAGAGACAAACGTACTTATTGGATGCACAAGATTGGTTAAAAACCCTAATTTGATGAGAATAAGCCTAGGGAAGACGAAAATGACCTAAATGTTCAACCAATGACACAAAATCACATATTGGATGCACAAGATTGGTTAAAAACCCTAATTGGACGAGAATATGCCTAGGGAGGACGAAAATGACCTAAATGTTCAACCAAAGACACAAGCGTACTTATTGGATGCACAAGATTCGATAAAAACCCTTATTGGATGAGAATAAGCCTAGGGAGGACGAAAGTGACCTAAATGTTAAACCCATGACACAAAATCACTTATTGGATGCACAAGATTGGTTAAAAACCCTAATTGGATGAGAATATGCCTAGGGAGAACGAAAATGACCTTAATGTTCAACCAAAGACACAAACGTACTTATTGCATGCACAAGATTGGTTAAAAACCCTAATTGGATGAGAATAACCCTAGGGAGGACGAAAATGACCTAAATGTTCAACCAATGACAAAAAATCACATGTTGGATGCACAAGATTGGTTAAAAACCCTAATTGGACGAGAATATGCCTAGGGAGGACGAAAATGACCTAAATGTTCAACCAAAGACACAAACGTACTTATTGGATGTACAAGATTGGATAAAAACCCGTATTGGATGAGAATAAGCCTAGGGAGGACGAAAATGACCTAAATTTTAAACCCATGACACAAAATCACTTATTGGATGCACAAGATTGGTTAAAAACCCTAATTGGATGAGAATATGCCTAGGGAGAACGAAAATGACCTAAATGTTCAACCAATGACAAAAAATCACATGTTGGATGCACAAGATTGGTTAAAAACCCTAATTGGACGAGAATATGCCTAGGGAGGACGAAATAGACCTAAATGTTCAACCAAAGACACAAACGTACTTATTGGATGCACAAGATTGGATAAAAACCCTTATTGGATGAGAATAAGCCTAGGGAGGACGAAAATGACCTAAATTTTAAACCCATGACACAAAATCACTTATTGGATGCACAAGATTGGTTAAAAACCCTAATTGGATGAGAGTATGCATAGGGAGGACGAAAATGACCTTAATGTTCAACCAAAGACACAAACGTACTTATTGCATGCACAAGATTGGTTAAAAACCCTAATTGGATGAGAATAACCCTAGGGAGGACGAAAATGACCTAAATGTTCAACCAATGACAAAAAATCACATGTTGGATGCACAAGATTGGTTAAAAACCCTAATTGGACGAGAATATGCCTAGGGAGGACGAAAATGACCTAAATGTTCAACCAAAGACACAAACGTACATATTGGATGTACAAGATTGGATAAAAACCCTTATTGGATGAGAATAAGCCTAGGGAGGACGAAAATGACCTAAATTTTAAACCCATGACACAAAATCATTTATTGGATGCACAAGATTGGTTAAAAACCCTAATTGGATGAGAATATGCCTAGGGAGAACGAAAATGACCTAAATGTTCAACCAATGACAAAAAATCACATGTTGGATGCAAAAGATTGGTTAAAAACCCTAATTGGACGAGAATATGCCTAGGGAGGACGAAAATGACCTAAATGTTCAACCAAAGACACAATCGTACTTATTGGATGCACAAGATTGGATAAAAACCCTTATTGGATGAGAATAAGCCTAGGGAGGACGAAAATGACCTAAATGTTAAACCCATGACACAAAATCACTTATTGGATGCACAAGATTGGTTAAAAACCCTAATTGGATGAGAATATGCCTAGGGAGAACGAAAATGACCTAAATGTTCAACCAAAGACACAAACGTACTTATTGGATGCACAAGATTGGATAAAAACCCTTATTGGATGAGAATAAGCCTAGGGAGGACGAAAATGACCTAAATGTTAAACCCATGACACAAAATCACTTATTGGATGCACAAGATTGGTTAAAAACCCTAATTGGATGAGAATATGTCTAGGGAGAACGAAAATGACCTAAATGTTCAACCAAAGACACAAACCTACTTATTGCATGCACAAGATTGGTTAAAAACCCTAATTGGATGAGAATAAGCCTAGGGAGGACGAAAATGACCTAAATGTTCAACCAATGACACAAAATCACATGTTGGACGCACAAGATTGGTTAAAAACCCTAATTGGACGAGAATATGCATAGGGAGGATGAAAATGACCTAAATGTTCAACCAAAGACACAAACGTACTTATTGGATGCACAAGATTCGATAAAAACCCATATTGGATGAGAATAAGCCTAGGGAACACGAAAATGACCTAAATGTTAAACCCATGACACAAAATCACTTATTGGATGCACAAGATTGGTTAAAAACCCTAATTGGATGAGAATATGCCTAGGGAGAACGAAAATGACCTAAATGTTCAACCAAAGACACAAACCTACTTATTGCATGCACAAGATTGGTTAAAAACCCTAATTGGATGAGAATAAGCCTAGGGAGGACGAAAATGACCTAAATGTTCAACCAATGACACAAAATCACATGTTAGACGCACAAGATTGGTTAAAAACCCTAATTGGACGAGAATATGCCTAGGGAGGACGAAAATGACCTAAATGTTCAACCAAAGACACAAACGTACTTATTGGATGTACAAGATTGGATAAAAACCCTTATTGGATGAGAATAAGCCTAGGGAGGACGAAAATGACCTAAATTTTAAACCCATGACACAAAATCATTTATTGGATGCACAAGATTGGTTAAAAACCCTAATTGGATGAGAATAACCCTAGGGAGGACGAAAATGACCTAAATGTTCAACCAATGACAAAAAATCACATGTTGGATGCACAAGATTGGTTAAAAACCCTAATTGGACGAGAATATGCCTAGGGAGGACGAAAATGACCTAAATGTTCAACCAAAGACACAAACGTACTTATTGGATATACAAGATTGGATAAAAACCCTTATTGGATGAGAATAAGCCTAGGGAGGACGAAAATGACCTAAATTTTAAACCCATGACACAAAATCATTTATTGGATGCACAAGATTGGTTAAAAACCCTAATTGGATGAGAATATGCCTAGGGAGAACGAAAATGACCTAAATGTTCAACCAATGACAAAAAATCACATGTTGGATGCACAAGATTGGTTAAAAACCCTAATTGGACGAGAATATGCCTAGGGAGGACGAAAATGACCTAAATGTTCAACCAAAGACAGAAACGTACTTATTGGATGCACAAGATTGGATAAAAACCCTTATTGGATGAGAATAAGCCTAGGGAGGACGAAAATGACCTAAATGTTAAACCCATGACACAAAATCACTTATTGGATGCACAAGATTGGTTAAAAACCCTAATTGGATGAGAATATGCCTAGGGAGAACGAAAATGACCTAAATGTTCAACCAAAGACACAAACCTACTTATTGCATGCACAAGATTGGTTAAAAACCCTAATTGGATGAGAATAACCCTAGGGAGGACGAAAATGACCTAAATGTTCAACCAATGACAAAAAATCACATGTTGGATGCACAAGATTGGTTAAAAACCCTAATTGTACGAGAATATGCCTAGGGAGGACGAAAATGTCCTAAATGTTCAACCAAAGACACAAACGTACTTATTGGATGTACAAGATTGGATAAAAACCCTTATTGGATGAGAATAAGCCTAGGGAGGACGAAAATGACCTAAATTTTAAACCCATGACACAAAATCATTTATTGGATGCACAAGATTGGTTAAAAACCCTAATTGGATGAGAATATGCCTAGGGAGGACGAAAATGACCTTAATGTTCAACCAAAGACACAAACGTACTTATTGCATGCACAAGATTGGTTAAAAACCCTAATTGGATGAGAATAACCCTAGGGAGGACGAAAATGACCTAAATGTTCAACCAATGACAAAAAATCACATGTTGGATGCAAAGGATTGGTTAAAAACCCTAATTGGACGAGAATATGCCTAGGGAGGACGAAAATGACCTAAATGTTCAACCAAAGACACAAACGTACTTATTGGATGTACAAGATTGGATAAAAACCCTTATTGGATGAGAATAAGCCTAGGGAGGACGAAAATGACCTAAATTTTAAACCCATGACACAAAATCACTTATTGGATGCACAAGATTGGTTAAAAACCCTAATTGGATGAGAATATGCCTAGGGAGGACGAAAATGACCTTAATGTTCAACCAAAGACACAAACGTACTTATTGCATGCACAAGATTGGTTAAAAACCCTAATTGGATTAGAATAACCCTATGGAGGACGAAAATGACCTAAATGTTCAACCAATGACAAAAAATCACATGTTGGATGCACAAGATTGGTTAAAAACCCTAATTGGACGAGAATATGCCTAGGGAGGACGAAAATGACCTAAATGTTCAACCAAAGACACAAACGTACTTATTGGATATACAAGATTGGATAAAAACCCTTATTGGATGAGAATAAGCCTAGGGAGGACGAAAATGACCTAAATTTTAAACCCATGACACAAAATCATTTATTGGATGCACAAGATTGGTTAAAAACCCTAATTGGATGAGAATATGCCTAGGGAGAACGAAAATGACCTAAATGTTCAACCAATGACAAAAAATCACATGTTGGATGCACAAGATTGGTTAAAAACCCTAATTGGACGAGAATATGCCTAGGGAGGACGAAAATGACCTAAATGTTCAACCAAAGACAGAAACGTACTTATTGGATGCACAAGATTGGATAAAAACCCTTATTGGATGAGAATAAGCCTAGGGAGGACGAAAATGACCTAAATGTTAAACCCATGACACAAAATCACTTATTGGATGCACAAGATTGGTTAAAAACCCTAATTGGATGAGAATATGCCTAGGGAGAACGAAAATGACCTAAATGTTCAACCAATGACAAAAAATCACATGTTGGATGCACAAGATTGGTTAAAAACCCTAATTGGACGAGAATATGCCTAGGGAGGACGAAAATCACCTAAATGTTCAACCAATGACAAAAAATCACATGTTGGATGCACAAGATTGGTTAAAAACCCTAATTGGACGAGAATATGCCTAGGGAGGACGAAAATGACCTAAATGTTCACCCAAAGACACAATCGTACTTATTGGATGCACAAGATTGGATAAAAACCCTTATTGGATGAGAATAAGCCTAGGGAGGACGAAAATGACCTAAATGTTAAACCCATGACACAAAATCACTTATTGGATGCACAAGATTGGTTAAAAACCCTAATTGGATGAGAATATGCCTAGGGAGAACGAAAATGACCTAAATGTTCAACCAAAGACACAAACCTACTTATTGCATGCACAAGATTGGTTAAAAACCCTAATTGGATGAGAATAAGCCTAGGGAGGACGAAAATGACCTAAATGTTCAACCAATGACACAAAATCACATGTTAGACGCACAAGATTGGTTAAAAACCCTAATTGGACGAGAATATGCCTAGGGAGGACGAAAATGACCTAAATGTTCAACCAAAGACACAAACGTACTTATTGGATGTACAAGATTGGATAAAAACCCTTATTGGATGAGAATAAGCCTAGGGAGGACGAAAATGACCTAAATTTTAAACCCATGACACAAAATCATTTATTGGATGCACAAGATTGGTTAAAAACCCTAATTGGATGAGAATAACCCTAGGGAGGACGAAAATGACCTAAATGTTCAACCAATGACAAAAAATCACATGTTGGATGCACAAGATTGGTTAAAAACCCTAATTGGACGAGAATATGCCTAGGGAGGACGAAAATGACCTAAATGTTCAACCAAAGACACAAACGTACATATTGGATGTACAAGATTGGATAAAAACCCTTATTGGATGAGAATAAGCCTAGGGAGGACGAAAATGACCTAAATTTTAAACCCATGACACAAAATCATTTATTGGATGCACAAGATTGGTTAAAAACCCTAATTGGATGAGAATATGCCTAGGGAGAACGAAAATGACCTAAATGTTCAAACAATGACAAAAAATCACATGTTGGATGCACAAGATTGGTTCAAAACCCTAACTGGACGAGAATATGCCTAGGGAGGACGAAAATGACCTAAATGTTCAACCAAAGACACAAACGTACTTATTGGATGCACAAGATTGGATAAAAACCCTTATTGGATGAGAATAAGCCTAGGGAGGACGAAAATGACCTAAATGTTAAACCCATGACACAAAATCACTTATTGGATGCACAAGATTGGTTAAAAACCCTAATTGGATGAGAATATGCCTAGGGAAAACGAAAATGACCTAAATGTTCAACCAAAGACACAAACCTACTTATTGCATGCACAAGATTGGTTAAAAACCCTAATTGGATGAGAATAAGCCTAGGGAGGACGAAAATGACCTAAATGTTCAACCAATGACACAAAATCACATGTTGGACGCACAAGAGTGAGTAAAAACCCTAATTGGATGAGAATATGCCTAGGGAGGACGAAAATGACCTAAATGTTCAACAAAAGACACAAACGTACTTATTGGATGCACAAGATTCGATAAAAACCCTTATTGGATGAGAATAAGCCTAGGGAGGACGAAAATGACCTAAATGTTAAACCCATGACACAAAATCACTTATTGGATGCACAAGATTGGTTAAAAACCCTAATTGGATGAGAATATGCCTAGGGAGAACGAAAATGACCAAAATGTTCAACCAAAGACACAAATGTACTTATTGCATGCACAAGATTGGTTAAAAACCCTAATTGGATAAGAATAACCCTAGGGAGGACGAAAATGACCTAAATGTTCAACCAATGACAAAAAATACATGTTGGATGCACAAGATTTGTTAAAAACCCTAATTGGACGAGAATATGCCTAGGGAGGACGAAAATGACCTAAATGTTTAACCAAAGACACAAACGTACTTATTGGATGCACAAGATTGGATAAAAACCCTTATTGGATGAGAATAAGCCTAGGGAGGACGAAAATGACCTAAATTTTAAACCCATGACACAAAATCACTTATTGGATGCACAAGATTGGTTAAAAACCCTAATTGGATGAGAATATGCCGAGGGAGAACGAAAATGACCTAAATGTTCAACCAAAGACACAAACGTACTTATTGCATGCACAAGATTGGTTAAAAACCCTAATTGGATGAGAATAACCCTAGGGAGGACGAAAATGACCTAAATGTTCAACCAATGACAAAAAATCACATGTTGGATGCACAAGATTGGTTAAAAACCCTAATTGGACGAGAATATGCCTAGGGAGGACGACAATGACCTAAATGTTCAACCAAAGACACAAACGTACTTATTGGATGCACAAGATTCGATAAAAACCCATATTGGATGAGAATAAGCCTAGGGAACACGAAAATGACCTAAATGTTAAACCCATGACACAAAATCACTTATTGGATGCACAAGATTGGTTAAAAACCCTAATTGGATGAGAATATGCCGAGGGAGAACGAAAATGACCTAAATGTTCAACCAAAGACACAAACGTACTTATTGCATGCACAAGATTGGTTAAAAACCCTAATTGGATGAGAATAAGCCTAGGGAGGACGAAAATGACCTAAATGTTCAACCAATGACACAAAATCACATGTTGGACGCACAAGATTGGTTAAAAACCCTAATTGGACGAGAATATGCCTAGGGAGGACGACAATGACCTAAATGTTCAACCAAAGACACAAACGTACTTATTGGATGCACAAGATTGGATAAAAACCCTTATTGGATGAGAATAAGCCTAGGGAGGACGAAAATGACCTAAATGTTAAACCCATGACACAAAATCACTTATTGGATGCACAAGATTGGTTAAAAACCCTAATTGGATGAGAATATGCCTAGGGAGAACGAAAATGACCTAAATGTTCAACCAAAGACACAAACGTACTTATTGCATGCACAAGATTGGTTAAAAACCCTAATTGGATGAGAATAAGCCTAGGGAGGACGAAAATGACCTAAATGTTCAACCAATGACACAAAATCACATGTTGGACGCACAAGATTGGTTAAAAACCCTAATTGGACGAGAATATGCCTAGGGCGGACGAAAATGACCTAAATGTTCAACCAAAGACACAAACGTACCTATTGGATGCACAAGATTCGATAAAAACCCTTATTGGATGAGAATAAGCCTAGGGAGGACGAAAATGACCTAAATGTTAAACCCATGACACAAAATCACTTATTGGATGCACAAGATTGGTTAAAAACCCTAATTGGATGAGAATATGCCTAGGGAGAACGAAAATGACCTAAATGTTCAACCAAAGACACAAACGTACTTATTGCATGCACAAGATTGGTTAAAAACCCTAATTGGATGAGAATATGCCTAGGGAGGACGAAAATGACCTAAATGTTCAACCAAAGACACAAACGAACTTATTGCATGCACAAGATTGGTTAAAAACACTAATTGGATGAGAATAACCCTAGGGAGGACGAAAATGACCTAAATGTTCAACCAATGACACAAAATCACATGTTGGACGCACAAGTTTGGTTAAAAACCCTAATTGGACGAGAATATGCCTAGGGAGGACGAAAATGACCTAAATGTTCAACCAAAGACACAAACGTACTTATTGGATGCACAAGATTCGATAAAAACCCTTATTGGATGAGAATAAGCCTAGGGAGGACGAAAAAGACCTAAATGTTAAACCCATGACACAAAATGACTTATTGGATGCACAAGATTGGTTAAAAACCCTAATTGTATGAGAATATGCCTAGGGAGAACGAAAATGACCTAAATGTTCAACCAAAGACACAAACGTACTTATTGCATGCACAAGATTGGTTAAAAACCCTAATTTGATGAGAATAACCCTAGGGAGGACGAAAATGACCTAAATGTTCAACCAATGACAAAAAATCACATGTTGGATGCACAAGATTGGTTAAAAACCCTAATTGGACGAGAATATGCCTAGGGAGGACGAAAATGACCTAAATGTTCAACCAAAGACACAAACGTACATATTGGATGTACAAGATTGGATAAAAACCCTTATTGGATGAGAATAAGCCTAGGGAGGACGAAAATGACCTAAATTTTAAACCCATGACACAAAATCATTTATTGGATGCACAAGATTGGTTAAAAACCCTAATTGGATGAGAATATGCCTAGGGAGAACGAAAATGACCTAAATGTTCAACCAATGACAAAAAATCACATAATGGATGCACAAGATTGGTTAAAAACCCTAATTGGACGCGAATATGCCTAGGGAGGACGAAAATGACCTAAATGTTTAACCAAAGACACAAACGTACTAATTGGATGCACAAGATTGGATAAAAACCCTTATTGGATGAGAATAAGCCTAGGGAGGACGAAAATGACCTAAATGTTAAACCTATGACACAAAATCACTTATTGGATGCACAAGATTGGTTAAAAACCCTAATTGGATGAGAATATGCCTAGGGAAAACGAAAATGACCTAAATGTTCAACCAAAGACACAAACCTACTTATTGCATGCACAAGATTGGTTAAAAACCCTAATTGGATGAGAATAAGCCTAGGGAGGACGAAAATGACCTAAATGTT
>JBBPBP010009779.1:47892989-47909492 GCA_037974735.1 Cicer chorassanicum | reverse complement strand
GTATTTATTGGATGCATAAGATTGGTTAAAAACCCTAATTGGATGAGAATAAGCCTAGGGATGACGAAAATGACCTAAGTGTTCAACCGAAGTCAAAAACGTACTTATTGGATGCACAAGATTGGTTAAGAACCCTAATTTGAAGAGAATAAGCCTAGGGATGACGAAAACGACCTAAATTTTCAACCAAAGAGACAAACGTACCTATTGGATGCACAAGATTGGTTACAAACCCTAACTGGATGAGAATAAGCCTAGGGACGTCAAAAATGACCTAAATGTTCAACCAAAGACACAAAAGTACTTATTGGATGCACAAGATCGGTTAAAAACCCTAATTGGCTGAGAATAAGCCTTGGGAGAACGAAAATGACCTAAATGTTCAACCAAAGACACAAACGTACTTATTGCATGCACAAGATTGGTTAAAAACCCTAATTGGATGAGAATATGCCTAGGGAGGACGAAAATGACCTAAATGTTCAACCAAAGACACAAACGTACTTATTGCATGCACAAGATTGGTTAAAAACCCTAATTGGATGAGAATAACCCTAGGGAGGACGAAAATGACCTAAATGTTCAACCAATGACACAAAATCACATGTTGGATGCACAAGATTGGTTAAAAACCTTAATTGGACGAGAATATGCCTAGGGAGGACGAAAATGACCTAAATGTTCAACCAAAGACACAAACGTACTTATTGGATGTACAAGATTGGATAAAAACCCTTATTGGATGAGAATAAGCCTAGGGAGGACGAAAATGACCTAAATTTTAAACCCATGACACAAAATCATTTATTGGATGCACAAGATTGGTTAAAAACCCTAATTGGATGAGAATATGCCTAGGGAGGACGAAAATGACCTAAATGTTCAACCAAAGACACAAACGTACTTATTGCATGCACAAGATTGGTTAAAAACCCTAATTGGATGAGAATAACCCTAGGGAGGACGAAAATGACCTAAATGTTCAACCAATGACAAAAAATCACATGTTGGATGCACAAGATTGGTTAAAAACCTTAATTGGACGAGAATATGCCTATGGAGGACGAAAATGACCTAAATGTTCAACCAAAGACACAAACGTACTTATTGGATGTACAAGATTGGATAAAAACCCTTATTGGATGAGAATAAGCCTAGGGAGGACGAAAATGACCTAAATTTTAAACCCATGACACAAAATCATTTATTGGATGCACAAGATTGGTTAAAAACCCTAATTGGATGAGAATATGCCTAGGGAGAACGAAAATGACCTAAATGTTCAAACAATGACAAAAAATCACATGTTGGATGCACAAGATTGGTTCAAAACCCTAACTGGACGAGAATATGCCTAGGGAGGACGAAAATGACCTAAATGTTCAACCAAAGACACAAACGTACTTATTGGATGCACAAGATTGGATAAAAACCCTTATTGGATGAGAATAAGCCTAGGGAGGACGAAAATGACCTAAATGTTAAACCCATGACACAAAATCACTTATTGGATGCACAAGATTGGTTAAAAACCCTAATTGGATGAGAATATGCCTAGGGAAAACGAAAATGACCTAAATGTTCAACCAAAGACACAAACCTACTTATTGCATGCACAAGATTGGTTAAAAACCCTAATTGGATGAGAATAAGCCTAGGGAGGACGAAAATGACCTAAATGTTTAACCAATGACACAAAATCACATGTTGGACGCACAAGATTGGTTAAAAACCCTAATTGGACGAGAATATGCCTAGGGAGGACGAAAATGACCTAAATGTTCAACCAAAGACACAAACGTACTTATTGGATGTACAAGATTGGATAAAAACCCTTATTGGATGAGAATAAGCCTAGGGAGGACGAAAATGACCTAAATTTTAAACCCATGACACAAAATCATTTATTGGATGCACAAGATTGGTTAAAAACCCTAATTAGATGAGAATAACCCTAGGGAGAACGAAAATGACCTAAATGTTCAACCAATGACAAAAAATCACATGTTGGATGCACAAGATTGGTTAAAAACCCTAATTGGACGAGAATATGCCTAGGGAGGACGAAAATGACCTAAATGTTCAACCAAAGACACAATCGTACTTATTGAATGCACAAGATTGGATAAAAACCCTTATTGGATGAGAATAAGCCTAGGGAGGACGAAAATGACCTAAATGTTAAACCCATGACACAAAATCACTTATTGGATGCACAAGATTGGTTAAAAACCCTAATTGGATGAGAATATGCCTAGGGAGAACGAAAATGACCTAAATGTTCAACCAAAGACACAAACCTACTTATTGCATGCACAAGATTGGTTAAAAACCCTAATTGGATGAGAATAAGCCTAGGGAGGATGAAAATGACCTAAATGTTCAACCAATGACACAAAATCACATGTTGGACGCACAAGATTGGTTAAAAACCCTAATTGGACGAGAATATGCCTAGGGAGGACGAAAATGACCTAAATGTTCAACCAAAGACACAATCGTACTTATTGGATGCACAAGATTGGATAAAAACCCTTATTGGATGAGAATAAGCCTAGGGAGGACGAAAATGACCTAAATGTTAAACCCATGACACAAAATCACTTATTGGATGCACAAGATTGGTTAAAAACCCTAATTGGATGAGAATATGCCTAGGGAGAACGAAAATGACCTAAATGTTCAACCAAAGACACAAACCTACTTATTGCATGCACAAGATTGGTTAAAAACCCTAATTGGATGAGAATAACCCTAGGGAGGACGAAAATGACCTAAATGTTCAACCAATGACAAAAAATCACATGTTGGATGCACAAGATTGGTTAAAAACCTTAATTGGACGAGAATATGCCTAGGGAGGACGAAAATGACCTAAATGTTCAACCAAAGACACAAACGTACTTATTGGATGCACAAGATTGGATAAAAACCCTTATTGGATGAGAATAAGCCTAGGGAGGACGAAAATGACCTAAATTTTAAATCCATGACACAAAATCACTTATTGGATGCACAAGATTGGATAAAAACCCTTATTGGATGAGAATAAGCCTAGGGAGGACGAAAATGACCTAAATTTTAAACCCATGACACAGAATCACTTATTGGATGCACAAGATTGGTTAAAAACCCTAATTGGACGAAAAATGCCTAGGGAGAACGAAAATGACCTAAATGTTCAACCAAAGACACAAACGTACTTATTGCTTGCACAAGATTGGTTAAAAACCCTAATTGGATGAGAATAAGCCTAGGGAGGACGAAAATGACCTAAATGTTCAACCAATGACACAAAACCACATGTTGGACGCACAAGATTGGTTAAAAACCCTAATTGGACGAGAATATGCCTAGGGAGGACGAAAATGACCTAAATGTTCAACCAAAGACACAAACGTACTTATTGGATGCACAAGATTCGATAAAAACCCTTATTGGTTGAGAATAAGCCTAGGGAGGACGAAAATGACCTAAATGTTAAACCCATGACACAAAATCACTTATTGGATGCACAAGATTGGTTAAAAACCCTAATTGGATGAGAATATGCCTAGGGAGAACGAAAATGACCTAAATGTTCAACCAAAGACACAAACGTACTTATTGCATGCACAAGATTGGTTAAAAACCCTAATTGGATGAGAATAAGCCTAGGGAGGACGAAAATGACCTAAATGTTCAACCAATGACACAAAATCACATGTTGGACGCACAAGATTGGTTAAAAACCCTAATTGGACGAGAATATGCCTAGGGCGGACGAAAATGACCTAAATGTTCAACCAAAGACACAAACGTACCTATTGGATGCACAAGATTCGATAAAAACCCTTATTGGATGAGAATAAGCCTAGGGAGGACGAAAATGACCTAAATGTTAAACCCATGACACAAAATCACTTATTGGATGCACAAGATTGGTTAAAAACCCTAATTGGATGAGAATATGCCTAGGGAGAACGAAAATGACCTAAATGTTCAACCAAAGACACAAACGTACTTATTGCATGCACAAGATTGGTTAAAAACCCTAATTGGATGAGAATATGCCTAGGGAGGACGAAAATGACCTAAATGTTCAACCAAAGACACAAACGAACTTATTGCATGCACAAGATTGGTTAAAAACACTAATTGGATGAGAATAACCCTAGGGAGGACGAAAATGACCTAAATGTTCAACCAATGACACAAAATCACATGTTGGACGCACAAGTTTGGTTAAAAACCCTAATTGGACGAGAATATGCCTAGGGAGGACGAAAATGACCTAAATGTTCAACCAAAGACACAAACGTACTTATTGGATGCACAAGATTCGATAAAAACCCTTATTGGATGAGAATAAGCCTAGGGAGGACGAAAAAGACCTAAATGTTAAACCCATGACACAAAATGACTTATTGGATGCACAAGATTGGTTAAAAACCCTAATTGTATGAGAATATGCCTAGGGAGAACGAAAATGACCTAAATGTTTAACCAAAGACACAAACGTACTTATTGCATGCACAAGATTGGTTAAAAACCCTAATTGGATGAGAATAACCCTAGGGAGGACGAAAATGACCTAAATGTTCAACCAATGACAAAAAATCACATGTTGGATGCACAAGATTGGTTAAAAACCCTAATTGGACGAGAATATGCCTAGGGAGGACGAAAATAACCTAAATGTTCAACCAAAGACACAAACGTACTTATTGGATGCACAAGATTGGATAAAAACCCTTATTGGATGAGAATAAGCCTAGTGAGGACGAAAATGACCTAAATTTTAAACCCACGACACAAAATCACTTATTGGATGCACAAGATTGGTTAAAAACCCTAATTGGACGAGAAATGCCTAGGGAGAACGAAAATGACCTAAATGTTCAACCAAAGACACAAACGTACTTATTGCTTGCACAAGATTGGTTAAAAACCCTAATTGGATGAGAATAAGCCTAGGGAGGACAAAAATGACCTAAATGTTCAACCAATGACACAAAACCACATGTTGGACGCACAAGATTGGTTAAAAACCGTAATTGGACGAGAATATGCCTAGGGAGGACGAAAATGACCTAAATGTTCAACCAAAGACACAAACGTACTTATTGGACGCACAAGATTCGATAAAAACCCTTATTGGATGAGAATAAGCCTAGGGAGGACGAAAATGACCTAAATGTTAAACCCATGACACAAAATCACTTATTGGATGCACAAGATTTATTAAAAACCCTAATTGGATGAGAATAACCCTAGGGAGGACGAAGATGACCTAAATGTTCATCCAATGACAAAAAATCACATGTTGGATGCACAAGATTGGTTAAAAACCCTAATTGGACGAGAATATGCCTAGGGAGGACGAAAATGACCTAAATGTTCAACCAAAGACACAAACGTACTTATTGGATGCACAAGATTGGTTAAAAACCCTAATTGGATGAGAATATGCCTAGGGAGAACGAAAATGACCTAAATGTTCAACCAAAGACACAAACGTACTTATTGCATGCACAAGATTGGTTAAAAACCCTAATTGGATGAGAATAAGCCTAGGGAAAATGAAAATGACCTAAATGTTCAACCAATGACACAAAATCACATGTTGGACGCACAAGATTGGTTAAAAACCCTAATTGGACGAGAATATGCCTAGGGAGGACGAAAATGACCTAAATGTTCAACCAAAGACACAATCGTACTTATTGGATGCACAAGATTGGATAAAAACCCTTATTGGATGAGAATAAGCCTAGGGAGGACGAAAATGACCTAAATGTTAAACCCATGACACAAAATCACTTATTGGATGCACAAGATTGGTTAAAAACCCTAATTGGATGAGAATATGCCTAGGGAGAACGAAAATGACCTAAATGTTCAACCAATGACAAAAAATCACATGTTGGATGCACAAGATTGGTTAAAAACCCTAATTGGACGAGAATATGCCTAGGGAGGACGAAAATCACCTAAATGTTCAACCAATGACAAAAAATCACATGTTGGATGCACAAGATTGGTTAAAAACCCTAATTGGACGAGAATATGCCTAGGGAGGACGAAAATGACCTAAATGTTCACCCAAAGACACAATCGTACTTATTGGATGCACAAGATTGGATAAAAACCCTTATTGGATGAGAATAAGCCTAGGGAGGACGAAAATGACCTAAATGTTAAACCCATGACACAAAATCACTTATTGGATGCACAAGATTGGTTAAAAACCCTAATTGGATGAGAATATGCCTAGGGAGAACGAAAATGACCTAAATGTTCAACCAAAGACACAAACCTACTTATTGCATGCACAAGATTGGTTAAAAACCCTAATTGGATGAGAATAAGCCTAGGGAGGACGAAAATGACCTAAATGTTCAACCAATGACACAAAATCACATGTTAGACGCACAAGATTGGTTAAAAACCCTAATTGGACGAGAATATGCCTAGGGAGGACGAAAATGACCTAAATGTTCAACCAAAGACACAAACGTACTTATTGGATGTACAAGATTGGATAAAAACCCTTATTGGATGAGAATAAGCCTAGGGAGGACGAAAATGACCTAAATTTTAAACCCATGACACAAAATCATTTATTGGATGCACAAGATTGGTTAAAAACCCTGATTAGATGAGAATATGCCTAGGGAGAACGAAAATGACCTAAATGTTCAACCAATGACAAAAAATCACATGTTGGATGCACAAGATTGGTTAAAAACCCTAATTGGACGAGAATATGCCTAGGGAGGACGAAAATGACCTAAATGTTCAACCAAAGACACAAACGTACTTATTGGATGCACAAGATTGGATAAAAACCCTTATTGGATGAGAATAAGCCTAGGGAAGACGAAAATGACCTAAATTTTAAACCCATGACACAAAATCACATATTGGATGCACAAGATTGGTTAAAAACCCTAATTGGATGAGAATATGCCTAGGGAGGACGAAAATGACCTAAATGTTCAACCAAAGATACAAACGTACTTATTGGATGCACAAGATTGGTTAAAAACCCTAATTGGATGAGAATATGCCTAGGGAGAACGAAAATGACCTAAATGTTCAACCAATGACAAAAAAATCACATGTTGGATGCACAAGATTGGTTAAAAACCCTAATTGGATGAGAATATGCCTAGGGAGTACTAAAATGACCTAAATGTTCAACCAATGACACAAAATCACTTATTGGATGTACAAGATTGGTTAAAAACCCTAATTGGACGAGAATAAGCCTAGTGAAGACGAAAATGAACTAAAATTCAACCAATGACACAAAAATCACTTATTGGATGCACAAGATTGGTGAAAAATCCTAATTGGACGAGAATAAGCCTAGGGAGGACGATAATGACCTAAATGTTCAACCAAAGAGACAAACGTACTTATTGGATGCACAAGATTGGTTAAAAACCGTAAATAGATGACAATAAGCCTAGGGAGGACGAAAATGACCTAAATGCTCAACCAATGACACAAGACCACTTATTGGATGCACAAGATTTGTTAAAAACCCTAATTGGAAGAGAATAAGCCTAGGGAGTACGAAAATGACCTAAATGTTCAACCAATGACACAAAATCACTTATTGGATGCACAAGATTTGTGAAAAATCCTAATCGGACGAGAATAAGCGTAGGAAGGACAGAAATGACCTAAATGTTCAACCAAAGAGACAAATGTACTTATTGGATGCACAAGATTGGTTAAAAACCCTAATTTGATGAGAATAAGCCTAGGGAGTACGAAAATGACCTAAATGTTCAACCAATGACACAAAATCACATATTGGATGCACAAGATTGGTTAAAAACCCTAATTGGACGAGAATATGCCTAGGGAGGACGAAAATGACCTAAATGTTTAACCAAAGACACAAGCGTACTTATTGGATGCACAAGATTGGATAAAACCCTAATTGGACGAGAATAAGCCTAGGGGGGACGAAAATGACCTAAATGTTAAACCCATGACACAAAATCACTTATTGGATGCACAAGATTGGTTAAAAACCCTAATTGGATGAGAATATGCCTAGGGAGAACGAAAATGACCTAAATGTTCAACCAAAGACACAAACGTACTTATTGCTTGCACAAGATTGGTTAAAAACCCTAATTGGATGAGAATAAGCCTAGGGAGGACGAAAATGACCTAAATGTTCAACCAATGACACAAAACCACATGTTGGACGCACAAGATTGGTTAAAAACCCTAATTGGACGAGAATATGCCTAGGGAGGACGAAAATGACCTAAATGTTCAACCAAAGACACAAACGTACTTATTGCATGCACAAGATTGGTTAAAAACCCTAATTGGATGAGAATAAGCCTAGGGAGGACGAAAATGACCTAAATGTTAAACCCATGACACAAAATCACTTATTGGATGCACAAGATTGGTTAAAAACCCTAATTGGATGAGAATATGCCTAGGGAGAACGAAAATGACCTAAATGTTCAACCAAAGACACAAACCTACTTATTGCATGCACAAGATTGGTTAAAAACCCTAATTGGATGAGAATAAGCCTAGTGAGGACGAAAATGACCTAAATGTTCAACCAATGACACAAAATCACATGTTGGACGCACAAGATTGGTTAAAAACCCTAATTGGACGAGAATATGCCTAGGGAGGACGAAAATGACCTAAATGTTCAACCAAAGACACAAACAGACTTATTGGATGCACAAGATTCGATTAAAACCCTTATTGGATGAGAATAAGCCTAGGGAGGACGAAAATGACCTAAATGTTAAACCCATGACACAAAATCACTTATTGGATGCACAAGATTGGTTAAAAACCCTAATTGGATGAGAATATGCCTAGGGAGAACCAAAATGACCAAAATGTTCAACCAAAGACACAAACGTACTTATTGCATGCACAAGATTGGTTAAAAACCCTAATTGGATGAGAATAAGCCTAGGGAGGACGAAAATGACCTAAATGTTCAACCAATGACACAAAATCACATGTTGGACGCACAAGATTGGTTAAAAACCCTAATTGGACGAGAATATGCCTAGGGAGGACGAAAATGACCTAAATGTTCAACCAAAGACACAAACGTAGTTATTGGATGCACAAGATTCGATAAAAACCCTTATTGGATGAGAATAAGCCTAGGGAGGACGAAAAAGACCTAAATGTTAAACCCATGACACAAAATGACTTATTGGATGCACAAGATTGGTTAAAAACCCTAATTGGATGAGAATATGCCTAGGGAGAACGAAAATAACCTAAATGTTCAACCAAAGACACAAACGTACTTATTGCATGCACAAGATTGGTTAAAAACCCGAATTTGATGAGAATAAGCCTAGGGAGGACAAAAATGACCTAAATGTTCAACCAATGACACAAAATCACATGTTGGATGCACAATATTGGTTAAAAACCCTAATTGGACGAGAATATGCCTAGGGAGGACGAAAATGACCTAAATGTTCAACCAAAGACACAAACGTACTTATTGCATGCACAAGATTGGTTAAAAACCCTAATTGGATGAGAATAACCCTAGGGAGGATGAAAATGACCTATATGTTCAACCAAAGACACAAACGTACTTATTGGATGCACAAGATTGGTTAAAAACCCTAATTGGACTAGAATATGCCTAGGGAGGACGAAAATGACCTAAACTTTCAACCAAAGACACAAACTTACTTATTGGATGCACAAGATTGGATAAAAACCGTTATTGGATGAGAATAAGCCTATGGAGGACCAAAATGTCCTAAATTTTAAACACATGACACAAAATCACTTATTGGATGCACAAGATTGTTTAAAAACCCTAATTGGATGAGAATATGCCTAGGGAGAACCAAAATGACCTAAATGTTCAACCAATGACACAAACGTACTTATTGCATGCACAAGATTGGTTAAAAACCCTAATTGGATGAGAATATGCCTAGGGAGGACGAAAATGACCTAAATGTTCAACCAAAGACACAAACGTACTTATTGGATGCACAAGATTGGATAAAAACCCTTATTGGATGAGAATAATCCTAGGGAGGACGAAAATGACCTAAAGGTTAAACCCATGACACAAAATCACTTATTGGATGCACAAGATTGGTTAAAAACCCTAATTGGATGAGAATATGCCTAGGGAGAACGAAAATAACGTAAATGTTCAACCAAAGACACAAACGTACTTATTGCATGCACAAGATTGGTTAAAAACCCTAATTGGATGAGAATAACCCTAGGGAGGACGAAAATGACCTAAATGTTCAACCAATGACAAAAAATCACATGTTGGATGCACAAGATTGGTTAAAAACCCTAATTGGACGAGAATATGCCTAGGGAGGACGAAAATGACCTAAATGTTCAACCAATGACAAAAAATCACATGTTGGATGCACAAGATTGGTTAAAAACCCTAATTGGAAGAGAATATGCCTAGGGAGAACGAAAATGACCTAAATGTTCAACCAAAGACACAAACGTACTTATTGCATGCACAAGATTGGTTAAAAACCCTAATAGGATGAGAATAAGCCTAGGTATGACGAAAATGACCTAAATGTTCAACCAATGACACAAAATCACATGTTGGACGCACAAGATTGGTTAAAAACCCTAATTGGACGAGAATATGCCTAGGGAGGACGAAAATGACCTAAATGTTCAACCAAAGACACAAACGTACTTATTGGATGCACAAGATTCGATAAAAACCCTTATTGGATGAGAATAAGCCTAGGGAGGACGAAAATGACCTAAATGTTAAACACATGACACAAAATCACTTATTGGATGCACAAGATTGGTTAAAAACCCTAATTGGATGAGAATATGCCTAGGGAGAACGAAAATGACCTAAATGTTCAACCAAAGACACAAACGTACTTATTGCATGCACAAGATTGGTTAAAAACCCTAATTGGATGAGAATATGCCTAGGGAGGACGAAAATGACCTAAATGTTCAACCAAAGACACAAACGAACTTATTGCATGCACAAGATTGGTTAAAAACCCTAATTGGATGAGAATAACCCTAGGGAGGACGAAAATGACCTAAATGTTCAACCAATGACACAAAATCACATGTTGGACGCACAAGTTTGGTTAAAAACCCTAATTGGACGAGAATATGCCTAGGGAGGACGAAAATGACCTAAATGTTCAACCAAAGACACAAACGTACTTATTGGATGCACAAGATTCGATAAAAACCCTTATTGGATGAGAATAAGCCTAGGGAGGACGAAAAAGACCTAAATGTTAAACCAATGACACAAAATGACTTATTGGATGCACAAGATTGGTTAAAAACCCTAATTGTATGAGAATATGCCTAGGGAGAACGAAAATGACCTAAATGTTCAACCAAAGACGCAAACGTACTTATTGCATGCACAAGATTGGTTAAAAACCCTAATTGGATGAGAATAACCCTAGGGAGGACGAAAATGACCTAAATGTTTAACCAATGACAAAAAATCACATGTTGGATGCACAAGATTGGTTAAAAACCCTAATTGGACGAGAATATGCCTAGGGAGGATGAAAATAACCTAAATGTTCAACCAAAGACACAAACGTACTTATTGGATGCACAAGATTGGATAAAAACCCTTATTGGATGAGAATAAGCCTAGTGAGGACGAAAATGACCTAAATTTTAAACCCACGACACAAAATCACTTATTGGATGCACAAGATTGGTTAAAAACCCTAATTGGACGAGAAATGCCTAGGGAGAACGAAAATGACCTAAATGTTCAACCAAAGACACAAACGTACTTATTGCTTGCACAAGATTGGTTAAAAACCCTAATTGGATGAGAATAAGCCTAGGGAGGACGAAAATGACCTAAATGTTCAACCAATGACACAAAACCACATGTTGGACGCACAAGATTGGTTAAAAACCCTAATTGGACGAAAATGACCTAAATGTTCAACCAAAGACACAAACGTACTTATTGGACGCACAAGATTCGATAAAAACCCTTATTGGATGAGAATAAGCCTAGGGAGGACGAAAATGACCTAAATGTTAAACCCATGACACAAAATCACTTATTGGATGCACAAGATTTATTAAAAACCCTAATTGGATGAGAATAACCCTAGGGAGGACGAAGATGACCTAAATGTTCATCCAATGACAAAAAATCACATGTTGGATGCACAAGATTGGTTAAAAACCCTAATTGGACGAGAATATGCCTAGGGAGGACGAAAATGACCTAAATGTTCAACCAAAGACACAAACGTACTTATTGGATGTACAAGATTGGATAAAAACCCTTATTGGATGAGAATAAGCCTAGGGAGGACGAAAATGACCTTAATTTTAAACCCGTGACACAAAATCACTTATTGGATGCACAAGATTGGTTAAAAACCCTAATTGGATGAGAATATGCCTAGGGAGAACGAAAATGACCTAAATGTTCAACCAATGACAAAAAATCACATGTTGGATGCACAAGATTGGTTAAAAACCCTAATTGGACGAGAATATGCCTAGGGAGGACGAAAATCACCTAAATGTTCAACCAATGACAAAAAATCACATGTTGGATGCACAAGATTGGTTAAAAACCCTAATTGGACGAGAATATGCCTAGGGAGGACGAAAATGACCTAAATGTTCACCCAAAGACACAATCGTACTTATTGGATGCACAAGATTGGATAAAAACCCTTATTGGATGAGAATAAGCCTAGGGAGGACGAAAATGACCTAAATGTTAAACCCATGACACAAAATCACTTATTGGATGCACAAGATTGGTTAAAAACCCTAATTGGATGAGAATATGCCTAGGGAGAACGAAAATGACCTAAATGTTCAACCAAAGACACAAACCTACTTATTGCATGCACAAGATTGGTTAAAAACCCTAATTGGATGAGAATAAGCCTATGGAGGACGAAAATGACCTAAATGTTCAACCAATGACACAAAATCACATGTTGGACGCACAAGATTGGTTAAAAACCCTAATTGGACGAGAATATGCCTAGGGAGGACGAAAATGACCTAAATGTTCAACCAAAGACACAAACGTACTTATTGGATGCACAAGATTCGATAAAAACCCTTATTGGTTGAGAATAAGCCTAGGGAGGACGAAAAAGACCTAAATGTTAAACCCATGACACAAAATGACTTATTGGATGCATAAGATTGGTTAAAAACCCTAATTGGATGAGAATATGCCTTGGGAGAACGAAAATGACCTAAATGTTCAACCAAAGACACAAACGTACTTATTGCATGCACAAGATTGGTTAAAAACCCTAATTGGATGAGAATAACCCTAGGGAGGACGAAAATGACCTAAATGTTCAACCAATGACAAAAAATCACATGTTGGATGCACAAGATTTGTTAAAAACCCTAATTGGACGAGAATATGCCTAGGGAGGACAAAAATGACCTAAATGTTAAACCAAAGACACAAACGTACTTATTGGATGCACAAGATTGGATAAAAACCCTTATTGGATGAGAATAAGCCTAGGGAGGACGAAAATGACCTAAATTTTAAACCCATGACACAAAATCACTTATTGGATGCACAAGATTGGATAAAAACCCTTATTGGATGAGAATAAGCCTAGGGAGGACGAAAATGACCTAAATTTTAAACCCATGACACAGAATCACTTATTGGATGCACAAGATTGGTTAAAAACCCTAATTGGACGAGAAATGCCTAGGGAGAACGAAAATGACCTAAATGTTCAACCAAAGACACAAACGTACTTATTGCTTGCACAAGATTGGTTAAAAACCCTAATTGGATGAGAATAAGCCTAAGGAGGACGAAAATGACCTAAATGTTCAACCAATGACACAAAACCACATGTTGGACGCACAAGATTGGTTAAAAACCCTAATTGGACGAGAATATGCCTAGGGAGGACGAAAATGACCTAAATGTTCAACCAAAGACACAAACGTACTTATTGCATGCACAAGATTGGTTAAAAACCCTAATTGGATGAGAATAACCCTAGGGAGGACGAAAATGACCTAAATGTTCAACCAATGACAAAAAATCACATGTTGGATGCACAAGATTGGTTAAAAACCCTAATTGGATGAGAATATGCCTAGGGAGAACGAAAATGACCTAAATGTTCAACCAAAGACACAAACCTACTTATTGCATGCACAAGATTGGTTAAAAACCCTAATTGGATGAGAATAAGCCTAGGGAGGACGAAAATGACCTAAATGTTCAACCAATGACACAAAATCACATGTTAGACGCACAAGATTGGTTAAAAACCCTAATTGGACGAGAATATGCCTAGGGAGGACGAAAATGACCTAAATGTTCAACCAAAGACACAAACGTACTTATTGGATGTACAAGATTGGATAAAAACCCTTATTGGATGAGAATAAGCCTAGGGAGGACGAAAATGACCTAAATTTTAAACCCATGACACAAAATCATTTATTGGATGCACAAGATTGGTTAAAAACCCTAATTGGATGAGAATATGCCTAGGGAGGACGAAAATGACCTAAATGTTCAACCAATGACAAAAAATCACATGTTGGATGCACAAGATTGGTTAAAAACCCTAATTGGACGAGAATATGCCTAGGGAGGACGAAAATGACCTAAATGTTCAACCAAAGACACAAACGTACTTATTGGATATACAAGATTGGATAAAAACCCTTATTGGATGAGAATAAGCCTAGGGAGGACGAAAATGACCTAAATGTTAAACCCATGACACAAAATCACTTATTGGATGCACAAGATTGGTTAAAAACCCTAATTGGATGAGAATATGCCTAGGGAGAACGAAAATGACCTAAATGTTCAACCAATGACAAAAAATCACATGTTGGATGCACAAGATTGGTTAAAAACCCTAATTGGACGAGAATATGCCTAGGGAGGACGAAAATCACCTAAATGTTCAACCAATGACAAAAAATCACATGTTGGATGCACAAGATTGGTTAAAAACCCTAATTGGACGAGAATATGCCTAGGGAGGACGAAAATGACCTAAATGTTCACCCAAAGACACAATCGTACTTATTGGATGCACAAGATTGGATAAAAACCCTTATTGGATGAGAATAAGCCTAGGGAGGACGAAAATGACCTAAATGTTAAACCCATGACACAAAATCACTTATTGGATGCACAAGATTGGTTAAAAACCCTAATTGGATGAGAATATGCCTAGGGAGAACGAAAATGACCTAAATGTTCAACCAAAGACACAAACCTACTTATTGCATGCACAAGATTGGTTAAAAACCCTAATTGGATGAGAATAAGCCTAGGGAGGATGAAAATGACCTAAATGTTCAACCAATGACACAAAATCACATGTTGGACGCACAAGATTGGTTAAAAACCCTAATTGGACGAGAATATGCCTAGGGAGGACGAAAATGACCTAAATGTTCAACCAAAGACACAATCGTACTTATTGGATGCACAAGATTGGATAAAAACCCTTATTGGATGAGAATAAGCCTAGGGAGGACGAAAATGACCTAAATGTTAAACCCATGACACAAAATCACTTATTGGATGCACAAGATTGGTTAAAAACCCTAATTGGATGAGAATATGCCTAGGGAGAACGAAAATGACCTAAATGTTTAACCAAAGACACAAACGTACTTATTGCATGCACAAGATTGGTTAAAAACCCTAATTGGATGAGAATATGCCTAGGGAGGACGAAAATGACCTAAATGTTCAACCAAAGACACAAACGTACTTATTGCATGCACAAGATTGGTTAAAAACCCTAATTGGATGAGAATAACCCTAGGGAGGACGAAAATGACCTAAATGTTCAACCAATGACAAAAAATCACATGTTGGATGCACAAGATTGGTTAAAAACCTTAATTGGACGAGAATATGCCTAGGGAGGACGAAAATGACCTAAATGTTCAACCAAAGACACAAACGTACTTATTGGATGCACAAGATTGGATAAAAACCCTTATTGGATGAGAATAAGCCTAGGGAGGACGAAAATGACCTAAATTTTAAACCCATGACACAAAATCACTTATTGGATGCACAAGATTGGATAAAAACCCTAATTGGATAAAAACCCTTATTGGATGAGAATAAGCCTAGGGAGGACGAAAATGACCTAAATGTTAAACCCATGACACAAAATCACTTATTGGATGCACAAGATTGGTTAAAAACCCTAATGGGATGAGAATATGCCTAGGGAGGACGAAAATGACCTAAATGTTCAACCAAAGACACAATCGTACTTATTGGATGCACAAGATTGGATAAAAACCCTTATTGGATGAGAATAAGCCTAGGGAGGACGAAAATGACCTAAATGTTAAACCCATGACACAAAATCACTTATTGGATGCACAAGATTGGTTAAAAACCCTAATTGGATGAGAATATGCCTAGGGAGAACGAAAATGACCTAAATGTTCAACCAAAGACACAAACGTACTTATTGC
>JBBPBP010009779.1:47841644-47892489 GCA_037974735.1 Cicer chorassanicum | reverse complement strand
ATTTAGGTCATTTTCGTCCTCCCTAGGCTTATTCTCATCCAATAAGGGTTTTTATCCAATCTTGTGCATCCAATAAGTACGATTGTGTCTTTGGTTGAACATTTAGGTCATTTTCGTCCTCCCTAGGCATATTCTCGTCCAATTAGGGTTTTTAACCAATCTTGTGCATCCATGTGATTTTTTGTCATTGGTTGAACATTTAGGTCATTTTCGTCCTCCCTAGGGTTATTCTCATCCAATTAGGGTTTTTAATAAATCTTGTGCATCCAATAAGTGATTTTGTGTCATGGGTTTAACATTTAGGTCATTTTCGTCCTCCCTAGGCTTATTCTCATCCAATAAGGGTTTTTATCGAATCTTGTGCATCCAATAAGTACGTTTGTGTCTTTGGTTGAACATTTAGGTCATTTTCGTCCTCCTTAGGCATATTCTCGTCCAATTAGGGTTTTTAACCAATCTTGTGCGTCCAACATGTGGTTTTGTGTCATTGGTTGAACATTTAGGTCATTTTCGTCCTCCCTAGGCTTATTCTCATCCAATTAGGGTTTTTAACCAATCTTGTGCAAGCAATAAGTACGTTTGTGTCTTTGGTTGAACATTTAGGTCATTTTCGTTCTCCCTAGGCATTTCTCGTCCAATTAGGGTTTTTAACCAATCTTGTGCATCCAATAAGTGATTTTGTGTCGTGGGTTTAAAATTTAGGTCATTTTCGTCCTCCCTAGGCTTATTCTCATCCAATAAGGGTTTTTATCCAATCTTGTGCATCCAATAAGTGACTTTGTGTCATGGGTTTAAAATTTAGGTCATTTTCGTCCTCCCTAGGCTTATTCTCATCCAATAAGGGTTTTTATCCAATCTTGTGCATCCAATAAGTACGTTTGTGTCTTTGGTCGAACATTTAGGTTATTTTCGTCCTCCCTAGGCATATTCTCGTCCAATTAGGGTTTTTAACCAATCTTGTGCATCCAACATGTGATTTTTTGTCATTGGTTGAACATTTAGGTCATTTTCGTCCTCCCTAGGGTTATTCTCATCAAATTAGGGTTTTTAACCAATCTTGTGCATGCAATAAGTACGTTTGTGTCTTTGGTTGAACATTTAGGTCATTTTCGTTCTCCCTAGGCATATTCTCATACAATTAGGGTTTTTAACCAATCTTGTGCATCCAATAAGTCATTTTGTGTCATGGGTTTAACATTTAGGTCTTTTTCGTCCTCCCTAGGCTTATTCTCATCCAATAAGGGTTTTTATCGAATCTTGTGCATCCAATAAGTACGTTTGTGTCTTTGGTTGAACATTTAGGTCATTTTCGTCCTCCCTAGGCATATTCTCGTCCAATTAGGGTTTTTAACCAAACTTGTGCGTCCAACATGTGATTTTGTGTCATTGGTTGAACATTTAGGTCATTTTCGTCCTCCCTAGGGTTATTCTCATCCAATTAGTGTTTTTAACCAATCTTGTGCATGCAATAAGTTCGTTTGTGTCTTTGGTTGAACATTTAGGTCATTTTCGTCCTCCCTAGGCATATTCTCATCCAATTAGGGTTTTTAACCAATCTTGTGCATGCAATAAGTACGTTTGTGTCTTTGGTTGAACATTTAGGTCATTTTCGTTCTCCCTAGGCATATTCTCATCCAATTAGGGTTTTTAACCAATCTTGTGCATCCAATAAGTGATTTTGTGTCATGGGTTTAACATTTAGGTCATTTTCGTCCTCCCTAGGCTTATTCTCATCCAATAAGGGTTTTTATCGAATCTTGTGCATCCAATAGGTACGTTTGTGTCTTTGGTTGAACATTTAGGTCATTTTCGTCCGCCCTAGGCATATTCTCGTCCAATTAGGGTTTTTAACCAATCTTGTGCGTCCAACATGTGATTTTGTGTCATTGGTTGAACATTTAGGTCATTTTCGTCCTCCCTAGGCTTATTCTCATCCAATTAGGGTTTTTAACCAATCTTGTGCATGCAATAAGTACGTTTGTGTCTTTGGTTGAACATTTAGGTCATTTTCGTTCTCCCTAGGCATATTCTCATCCAATTAGGGTTTTTAACCAATCTTGTGCATCCAATAAGTGATTTTGTGTCATGGGTTTAACATTTAGGTCATTTTCGTCCTCCCTAGGCTTATTCTCATCCGATAAGGGTTTTTATCCAATCTTGTGCATCCAATAAGTACGATTGTGTCTTTGGTTGAACATTTAGGTCATTTTCGTCCTCCCTAGGCATATTCTCGTCCAATTAGGGTTTTTAACCAATCTTGTGCATCCAACATGTGATTTTTTGTCATTGGTTGAACATTTAGGTCATTTTCGTCCTCCCTAGGGTTATTCTCATCCAATTAGGGTTTTTAACCAATCTTGTGCATCCAATAAATGATTTTGTGTCATGGGTTTAAAATTTAGGTCATTTTCGTCCTCCCTAGGCTTATTCTCATCCAATAAGGGTTTTTATCCAATCTTGTACATCCAATAAGTACGTTTGTGTCTTTGGTTGAACATTTAGGTCATTTTCGTCCTCCCTAGGCATATTCTCGTCCAATTAGGGTTTTTAACCAATCTTGTGCGTCTAACATGTGATTTTGTGTCATTGGTTGAACATTTAGGTCATTTTCGTCCTCCCTAGGCTTATTCTCATCCAATTAGGGTTTTTAACCAATCTTGTGCATGCAATAAGTAGGTTTGTGTCTTTGGTTGAACATTTAGGTCATTTTCGTTCTCCCTAGGCATATTCTCATCCAATTAGGGTTTTTAACCAATCTTGTGCATCCAATAAGTGATTTTGTGTCATGGGTTTAACATTTAGGTCATTTTCGTCCTCCCTAGGCTTATTCTCATCCAATAAGGGTTTTTATCCAATCTTGTGCATCCAATAAGTGACTTTGTGTCATGGGTTTAAAATTTAGGTCATTTTCGTCCTCCCTAGGCTTATTCTCATCCAATAAGGGTTTTTATCCAATCTTGTGCATCCAATAAGTACGTTTGTGTCTTTGGTCGCACATTTAGGTTATTTTCGTCCTCCCTAGGCATATTCTCGTCCAATTAGGGTTTTTAACCAATCTTGTGCATCCAACATGTGATTTTTTGTCATTGGTTGAACATTTAGGTCATTTTCGTCCTCCCTAGGGTTATTCTCATCCAATTAGGGTTTTTAACCAATCTTGTGCATGCAATAAGTACGTTTGTGTCTTTGGTTGAACATTTAGGTCATTTTCGTTCTCCCTAGGCATATTCTCATACAATTAGGGTTTTTAACCAATCTTGTGCATCCAATAAGTCATTTTGTGTCATGGGTTTAACATTTAGGTCTTTTTCGTCCTCCCTAGGCTTATTCTCATCCAATAAGGGTTTTTATCGAATCTTGTGCATCCAATAAGTACGTTTGTGTCTTTGGTTGATAATTTAGGTCATTTTCGTCCTCCCTAGGCATATTCTCGTCCAATTAGGGTTTTTAACCAATCTTGTGCGTCCAACATGTGATTTTGTGTCATTGGTTGAACATTTAGGTCATTTTCGTCCTCCCTAGGCTTATTCTCATCCAATTAGGGTTTTTAACCAATCTTGTGCATGCAATAAGTAGGTTTGTGTCTTTGGTTGAACATTTAGGTCATTTTCGTTCTCCCTAGGCATATTCTCATCCAATTAGGGTTTTTAACCAATCGTGTGCATCCAATAAGTGATTTTGTGTCATGGGTTTAACATTTAGGTCATTTTCGTCCTCCCTAGGCTTATTCTCATCCAATAAGGGTTTTTATCCAATCTTGTGCATCCAATAAGTACGATTGTGTCTTTGGTTGAACATTTAGGTCATTTTCTTCCTCCCTAGGCATATTCTCGTCCAATTAGGGTTTTTAACAAATCTTGTGCATCCAACATGTGATTTTTTGTCATTGGTTGAACATTTAGGTCATTTTCGTTCTCCCTAGGCATATTCTCATCCAATTAGGGTTTTTAACCAATCTTGTGCATCCAATAAATGATTTTGTGTCATGGGTTTAAAATTTAGGTCATTTTCGTCCTCCCTAGGCTTATTCTCATCCAATAAGGGTTTTTATCCAATCTTGTACATCCAATAAGTACGTTTGTGTCTTTGGTTGAACATTTAGGTCATTTTCGTCCTCCATAGACATATTCTCGTCCAATTAAGGTTTTTAACCAATCTTGTGCATCCAACATGTGATTTTTTGTCATTGGTTGAACATTTAGGTCATTTTCGTCCTCCCTAGGGTTATTCTCATCCAATTAGGGTTTTTAACCAATCTTGTGCATGCAATAAGTAGGTTTGTGTCTTTGGTTGAACATTTAGGTCATTTTCGTTCTCCCTAGGCATATTCTCATCCAATTAGGGTTTTTAACCAATCTTGTGCATCCAATAAGTGATTTTGTGTCATGGGTTTAACATTTAGGTCATTTTCGTGTTCCCTAGGCTTATTCTCATCCAATATGGGTTTTTATCGAATCTTGTGCATCCAATAAGTACGTTTGTGTCTTTGGTTGAACATTTAGGTCATTTTCATCCTCCCTATGCATATTCTCGTCCAATTAGGGTTTTTAACCAATCTTGTGCGTCCAACATGTGATTTTGTGTCATTGGTTGAACATTTAGGTCATTTTCGTCCTCCCTAGGCTTATTCTCATCCAATTAGGGTTTTTAACCAATCTTGTGCATGCAATAAGTAGGTTTGTGTCTTTGGTTGAACATTTAGGTCATTTTCGTTCTCCCTCGGCATATTCTCATCCAATTAGGGTTTTTAACCAATCTTGTGCATCCAATAAGTGATTTTGTGTCATGGGTTTAACATTTAGGTCATTTTCGTGTTCCCTAGGCTTATTCTCATCCAATATGGGTTTTTATCGAATCTTGTGCATCCAATAAGTACGTTTGTGTCTTTGGTTGAACATTTAGGTCATTGTCGTCCTCCCTAGGCATATTCTCGTCCAATTAGGGTTTTTAACCAATCTTGTGCATCCAACATGTGATTTTTTGTCATTGGTTGAACATTTAGGTCATTTTCGTCCTCCCTAGGGTTATTCTCATCCAATTAGGGTTTTTAACCAATCTTGTGCATGCAATAAGTACGTTTGTGTCTTTGGTTGAACATTTAGGTCATTTTCGTTCTCCCAAGGCATATTCTCATCCAATTAGGGTTTTTAACCAATCTTATGCATCCAATAAGTCATTTTGTGTCATGGGTTTAACATTTAGGTCTTTTTCGTCCTCCCTAGGCTTATTCTCAACCAATAAGGGTTTTTATCGAATCTTGTGCATCCAATAAGTACGTTTGTGTCTTTGGTTGAACATTTAGGTCATTTTCGTCCTCCCTAGGCATATTCTCGTCCAATTAGGGTTTTTAACCAATCTTGTGCGTCCAACATGTGATTTTGTGTCATTGGTTGAACATTTAGGTCATTTTCATCCTCCCTAGGCTTATTCTCATCCAATTAGGGTTTTTAACCAATCTTGTGCATGCAATAAGTAGGTTTGTGTCTTTGGTTGAACATTTAGGTCATTTTCGTTCTCCCTAGGCATATTCTCATCCAATTAGGGTTTTTAACCAATCTTGTGCATCCAATAAGTGATTTTGTGTCATGGGTTTAACATTTAGGTCATTTTCGTCCTCCCTAGGCTTATTCTCATCCAATAAGGGTTTTTATCCAATCTTGTGCATCCAATAAATACGTTTGTGTCTTTGGTTGAACATTTAGGTCATTTTCGTCCTCCCTAGGCATATTCTCGTCCAATTAGGGTTTTTAACCAATCTTGTGCATCCAACATGTGATTTTGTGTCATTGGTTGAACATTTAGGTCATTTTCGTCCTCCCTAGGGTTATTCTCATCGAATTAGGGTTTTTAACCAATCTTGTGCATGCAATAAGTATGTTTGTGTCTTTGGTTGAACATTTAGGTCATTTTCGTTCTCCCTAGGCATATTCTCATCCAATTAGGGTTTTTAACCAATCTTGTGCATCCAATAAGTGATTTTGTGTCATGGGTTTAACATTTAGGTCATTTTCGTCCTCCCTAGGCTTATTCTCATCCAATAAGGGTTTTTATCCAATCTTGTGCATCCAATAAGTACGTTTGTGTCTTTGGTTGAACATTTAGGTCATTTTCGTCCTTCCTAGGCATATTCTCGTCCAATTAGGGTTTTTAACCAATCTTGTGCATCCAACATGTGATTTTGTGTCATTGGTTGAACATTTAGGTCATTTTCGTCCTCCCTAGGGTTATTCTCATCGAATTAGGGTTTTTAACCAATCTTGTGCATGCAATAAGTATGTTTGTGTCTTTGGTTGAACATTTAGGTCATTTTCGTTCTTCCTAGGCATATTCTCATCCAATTAGGGTTTTTAACCAATCTTGTGCATCCAATAAGTGATTTTGTGTCATGGGTTTACCATTTAGGTCATTTTCGTCCTCCCTAGGCTTATTCTCATCCAATAAGGGTTTTTATCCAATCTTGTGCATCCAATAAGTACGTTTGTGTCTTTGGTTGAACATTTAGGTCATTTTCGTCCTTCCTAGGCATATTCTCGTCCAATTAGGGTTTTTAACCAATCTTGTGCATCCAACATGTGATTTTGTGTCATTGGTTGAACATTTAGGTCATTTTCGTCCTCCCTAGGGTTATTCTCATCGAATTAGGGTTTTTAACCAATCTTGTGCATGCAATAAGTACGTTTGTGTCTTTGGTTGAACATTTAGGTCATTTTCGTTCTCCCTAGGCATATTCTCATCCAATTAAGGTTTTTAACCAATCTTGTGCATCCAATAAGTGATTTTGTGTCATGGGTTTAACATTTAGGTCATTTTCGTCCTCCCTAGGCTTATTCTCATCCAATAAGGGTTTTTATCCAATCTTGTGCATCCAATAAGTACGTTTGTGTCTTTGGTTGAACATTTAGGTCATTTTCGTTCTCCCTAGGCATATTCTCATCCAATTAGGGTTTTTAACCAATCTTGTGCATCCAATAAGTGATTTTGTGTCATGGGTTTAACATTTAGGTCATTTTCGTCCTCCCTAGGCTTATTCTCATCCAATAAGGGTTTTTATCCAATCTTGTGCATCCAATAAGTACGTTTGTTTCTTTGGTTGAACATTTAGGTCATTTTCGTCCTCCCTATGCATATTCTCGTCCAATTAGGGTTTTTAACCAATCTTGTGCATCCAACATGTGATTTTGTGTCATTGTTTGAATATTTAGGTCATTTTCGTACTCCCTAGGCTTATTCTCATCCAATTAGGGTTTTTAACCAATCTTGTGCATGCAATAAGTACGTTTGTGTCTTTGGTTGAACATTTAGGTCATTTTCGTTCTCCCTAGGCATATTCTCATCCAATTAGGGTTTTTAACCAATCTTGTGCATCCAATAAGTGATTTTGTGTCATGGGTTTAACATTTAGGTCATTTTCGTCCTCCCTAGGCTTATTCTCATCCAATAAGGGTTTTTATCCAATCTTGTGCATCCAATAAGTACGTTTGTGTCTTTGGTTGAACATTTAGGTCATTTTCGTCCTCCCTATGCATATTCTCGTCCAATTAGGGTTTTTACCCAATCTTGTGCATCCAACATGTGATTTTGTGTCATTGGTTGAATATTTAGGTCATTTTCGTCCTCCCTAGGCTTATTCTCATCCAATTAGGGTTTTTAACCAATCTTGTGCATGCAATAAGTACGTTTGTGTCTTTGGTTGAACATTTAGGTCATTTTCGTTCTCCCTAGGCATATTATCATCCAATTAGGGTTTTTAACCAATCTTGTGCATCCAATACGTGATTTTGTGTCATGGGTTTAACATTTAGGTCATTTTCGTCCTCCCTAGGCTTATTCTCATCCAATAAGGGTTTTTATCGAATCTTGTGCATCCAATAAATACGTTTGTGTCTTTGGTTGAACATTTAGGTCATTTTCGTCCTCCCTAGGCATATTCTCGTCCAATTAGGGTTTTTAACCAATCTTGTGCATCCAACATGTGATTTTTTGTCATTGGTTGAATATTTAGGTCATTTTCGTCCTCCCTAGGGTTATTCTCATCCAATTAGGGTTTTTAACCAATCTTGTGCATGCAATAAGTACGTTTGTGTCTTTGGTTGAACATTTAGGTCATTTTCGTTCTCCCTAGGCATATTCTCATCCAATTAGGGTTTTTAACCAATCTTGTGCATCAGATAAGTGATTTTGTGTCATGGGTTTAACATTTAGGTCATTTTCGTCCTCCCTAGGCTTATTCTCATCCAATAAGGGTTTTTATCGAATCTTGTGCATCCAATAAATACGTTTGTGTCTTTGGTTGAATATTTAGGTCATTTTCGTCCTCCCTAGGCATATTCTCGTCCAATTAGGGTTTTTAACCAATCTTGTGCGTCCAACATGTGATTTTGTGTCATTGGTTGAACATTTAGGTCATTTTTGTCCTCCCTAGGCTTATTCTCATCCAATTAGGGTTTTTAACCAATCTTGTGCAAGCAATAAGTACGTTTGTGTCTTTGCTTGAACATTTAGGTCATTTTCGTTCTCCCTAGGCATATTCTCGTCCAATTAGGGTTTTTAACCAATCTTGTGCATCCAATAAGTGATTTTGTGTCATGGGTTTAAAATTTAGGTCATTTTCGTCCTCCCTAGGCTTATTCTCATCCAATAAGGGTTTTTATCCAATCTTGTACATCCAATAAGTGATTTTGTGTCATGGGTTTAAAATTTAGGTCATTTTCGTCCTCCCTAGGCTTATTCTCATCCAATAAGGGTTTTTATCCAATCTTGTGCATCCAATAAGTACGTTTGTGTCTTTGGTTGAACATTTAGGTCATTTTCGTTCTCCCTAGGCATATTCTCGTCCAATTAGGGTTTTTAACCAATCTTGTGCATCCAATAAGTGATTTTGTGTTATGGGTTTAAAATTTAGGTCATTTTCGTCCTCCCTAGGCTTATTCTCATCCAATAAGGGTTTTTATCCAATCTTGTGCATCCAATAAGTGATTTTGTGTCATGGGTTTAAAATTTAGGTCATTTTCGTCCTCCCTAGGCTTATTCTCATCCAATAAGGGTTTTTATCCAATCTTGTGCATCCAATAAGTACGTTTCGGTCTTTGGTTGAACATTTAGGTCATTTTCGTCCTCCCTAGGCATATTCTCGTCCAATTAAGGTTTTTAACCAATCTTGTGCATCCAACATGTGATTTTTTGTCATTGGTTGAACATTTAGGTCATTTTCGTCCTCCCTAGGGTTATTCTCATCCAATTAGGGTTTTTAACCAATCTTGTGCATGCAATAAGTACGTTTGTGTCTTTGGTTGAACATTTAGGTCATTTTCGTCCTCCCTAGGCATATTCTCATCCAATTAGGGTTTTTAACCAATCTTGTGCATCCAACATGTGATTTTTTGTCATTGGTTGAACATTTAGGTCATTTTCGTTCTCCCTAGGCATATTCTCATCCAATTAGGGTTTTTAACCAATCTTGTGCATCCAATAAATGATTTTTTGTCATGGGTTTAAAATTTAGGTCATTTTCGTCCTCCCTAGGCTTATTCTCATCCAATAAGGGTTTTTATCCAATCTTGTACATCCAATAAGTACGTTTGTGTCTTTGGTTGAACATTTAGGTCATTTTCGTCCTCCCTAGGCATATTCTCGTCCAATTAAGGTTTTTAACCAATCTTGTGCATCCAACATGTGATTTTTTGTCATTGGTTGAACATTTAGGTCATTTTCGTCCTCCCTAGGGTTATTCTCATCCAATTAGGGTTTTTAACCAATCTTGTTCATGCAATAAGTACGTTTGTGTCTTTGGTTGAACATTTAGGTCATTTTCGTCCTCCCTAGGCATATTCTCATCCAATTAGGGTTTTTAACCAATCTTGTGCATGCAATAAGTACGTTTGTGTCTTTGGTTGAACATTTAGGTCATTTTGGTTCTCCCTAGGCATATTCTCATCCAATTAGGGTTTTTAACCAATCTTGTGCATCCAATAAGTGATTTTGTGTCATGTGTTTAAAATTCAGGTCATTTTGGTCCTCCATAGGCTTATTCTCATCCAATAACGGTTTTTATCCAATCTTGTGCATCCAATAAGTAAGTTTGTGTCTTTGGTTGAAAGTTTAGGTCATTTTCGTCCTCCCTATGCATATTCTAGTCCAATTAGGGTTTTTAACCAATCTTGTGCATCCAATAAGTACGGTTGTGTCTTTGGTTGAACATATAGGTCATTTTCATCCTCCCTAGGGTTATTCTCATCCAATTAGGGTTTTTAACCAATCTTGTGCATGCAATAAGTACGTTTGTGTCTTTGGTTGAACATTTAGGTCATTTTCGTCCTCCCTAGGCATATTCTCGTCCAATTAGGGTTTTTAACCAATCTTGTGCATCCAACATGTGATTTTGTGTCATTGGTTGAACATTTAGGTCATTTTCGTCCTCCCTAGGCTTATTCTCATCAAATTCGGGTTTTTAACCAATCTTGTGCATGCAATAAGTACGTTTGTGTCTTTGGTTGAACATTTAGGTCATTTTCGTTCTCCCTAGGCATATTCTCATCCAATTAGGGTTTTTAACCAATCTTGTGCATCCAACAAGTGATTTTGTGTCATTGGTTGAACATTTAGGTCATTTTCGTCCTCCCTAGGGTTATTCTCATCCAATTAGGGTTTTTAACCAATGTTGTGCATGCAATAAGTACGTTTGTGTCTTTGGTTGAACATTTAGGTCATTTTCGTTCTCCGTAGGCATATTCTCATCCAATTAGGGTTTTAAACCAATCTTGTGCATCCAATAAGTGATTTTGTGTCATGGGTTTAAAATTTAGGTCATTTTCGTCCTCCCTAGGTTTATTCTCATCTAATAAGGGTTTTTATCCAATCTTGTGCATCCAATAAGTACGTTTGTGTCTTTGGTTAAACATTTAGGTCATTTTCGTCCTCCCTAGGCATATTCTCGTCCAATTAGGGTTTTTAACAAATCTTGTGCATCCAACATGTATTTTTTGTCATTGGTTGAACATTTAGGTCATTTTCGTCCTCCCTAGGGTTATTCTTATCCAATTAGGGTTTTTAACCAATCTTGTGCATGCAATAAGTACATTTGTGTCTTTGGTTGAACATTTTGGTCATTTTCGTTCTCCCTAGGCATATTCTCATCCAATTAGGGTTTTTAACCAATCTTGTGCATCCAATAAGTGATTTTGTGTCATGGGTTTAACATTTAGGTCATTTTCGTCCTCCCTAGGCTTATTCTCATCCAATAAGGGTTTTTATCGAATCTTGTGCATCCAATAAGTACGTTTGTGTCTTTGGTTTAACATTTAGGTCATTTTCGTCCTCCCTAGGCATATTCTCGTCCAATTAGGGTTTTTAACCAATCTTGTGCGTCCAACATGTGATTTTGTGTCATTGGTTGAACATTTAGGACATTTTCTTCCTACCTTGGCTTATTCTCATCCTATTAGGGTTTTTAACCAATCTTGTGCATGCAATTAGTACGTTTGTGTCTTTGGTTGAACATTTAGGTCATTTTCGTTCTCCCTAGGCATATTCTCATCCAATTAGGGTTTTTAACCAATCTTGTGCATCCAACATGTGATTTTTTGTCATTGGTTGAACATTTAGGACATTTTCGTCCTCACTAGGCATATTCTCGTCCAATTAGGGTTTTTAACCAATCTTGTGCATCCAACATGTGATTTTTTATCATTGGTTGAACATTTAGGTCATTTTCGTCCTCCCAACAGTTATTCTCATCCAATTAGGGTTTTTAACCAATCTTGTGCATGCAATAAGTATGTTTGTGTCTTTGGGTTAACATTTAGGTCATTTTCGTTCTCCCTAGGCATATTCTCATCCAATTAGGGTTTTTAACCAATCTTGTGCATCCAATAAGTGATTTTGTGTCATGGGTTTAACATTTAGGTCATTTTCGTCCTCCCTAGGCTTATTCTCATCCAATAAGGGTTTTTATCGAATCTTGTGCATCCAATAAGTACGTTTGTGTCTTTGGTTGAACATTTAGGTCATTTTCGTCCTCCCTAGGCATATTCTCGTCCAATTAGGGTTTTTAACCAATCTTGTGCGTCCAACATGTGATTTTGTGTCATTGGTTGAACATTTAGGTCATTTTCGTCCTACCTAGGCTTATTCTCATCCTATTAGGGTTTTTAACCAATCTTGTGCATGCAATAAGTACGTTTGTGTCTTTGGTTGAACATTTAAGTCATTTTCGTTCTCCCTAGGCATATTCTCATCCAATTAGGGTTTTTAACCAATCTTGTGCATCCAATAAGTGATTTTGTGTCATGGGTTTAACATTTAGGTCATTTTCGTCCTCCCTAGGCTTATTCTCATCCAATAAGGGTTTTTATCGAATCTTGTGCATCCAATAAGTACGTTTGTGTCTTTAGTTGAACATTTAGGTCATTTTCGTCCTCCCTAGGCATATTCTCGTCCAATTAGGGTTTTTAACCAATCTTGTGCGTCCAACATGTGATTTTGTGTCATTGGTTGAACATTTAGGTCATTTTCGTCCTACCTAGGCTTATTCTCATCCTATTAGGGTTTTTAACCAATCTTGTGCGTGCAATAAGTACGTTTGTGTCTTTGGTTGAACATTTAGGTCATTTTCGTTCTCCCTAGGCATATTCTCATCCAATTAGGGTTTTTAACCAATCTTGTGCATCCAACATGTGATTTTTTGTCATTGGTTGAACATTTAGGTCATTTTCGTCCTCCCTAGGAATATTCTCGTCCAATTAGGGTTTTTAACCAATCTTGTGCATCCAACATGTGATTTTTTGTCATTGGTTGAACATTTAGGTCATTTTCGTCCTCCCTAGGGTTATTCTCATCCAATTAGGGTTTTTAACCAATCTTGTGCATGCAATAAGTACGTTTGTGTCTTTGGTTGAACATTTACGTTATTTTCGTTCTCCCTAGGCATATTCTCATCCAATTAGGGTTTTTAACCAATCTTGTGCATCCAATAAGTGATTTTGTGTCATGGGTTTAACATTTAGGTCATTTTCGTCCTCCCTAGGATTATTCTCATCCAATAAGGGTTTTTATCCAATCTTGTGCATGCAATAAGTACGTTTGTGTCATTGGTTGAACATTTAGGTCATTTTGGTTCTCCCTAGGCATATTCTCATCCAATTAGGGTTTTTAAACAATCTTGTGCATCCAATAAGTGATTTTGTGTCATGTGTTTAAAATTTAGGACATTTTGGTCCTCCATAGGCTTATTCTCATCCAATAACGGTTTTTATCCAATCTTGTGCATCCAATAAGTAAGTTTGTGTCTTTGGTTGAAAGTTTAGGTCATTTTCGTCCTCCCTAGGCATATTCTAGTCCAATTAGGGTTTTTAACCAATCTTGTGCATCCAATAAGTACGTTTGTGTCTTTGGTTGAACATATAGGTCATTTTCGTCCTCCCTAGGGTTATTCTCATCCAATTAGGGTTTTTAACCAATCTTGTGCATGCAATAAGTACGTTTGTGTCTTTGGTTGAACATTTAGGTCATTTTCGTCCTCCCTAGGCATATTCTCGTCCAATTAGGGTTTTTAACCAATCTTGTGCATCCAACATGTGATTTTGTGTCATTGGTTGAACATTTAGGTCATTTTTGTCCTCCCTAGGCTTATTCTCATCAAATTCGGGTTTTTAACCAATCTTGTGCATGCAATAAGTACGTTTGTGTCTTTGGTTGAACATTTAGGTCATTTTCGTCCTCCCTAGGCATATTCTCATCCAATTAGGGTTTTTAACCAATCTTGTGCATGCAATAAGTACGTTTGTGTCATTGGTTGAACATTTAGGTCATTTTGGTTCTCCCTAGGCATATTCTCATCCAATTAGGGTTTTTAAACAATCTTGTGCATCCAATAAGTGATTTTGTGTCATGTGTTTAAAATTTAGGACATTTTGGTCCTCCATAGGCTTATTCTCATCCAATAACGGTTTTTATCCAATCTTGTGCATCCAATAAGTAAGTTTGTGTCTTTGGTTGAAAGTTTAGGTCATTTTCGTCCTCCCTAGGCATATTCTCGTCCAATTAGGGTTTTTAACCAATCTTGTGCATCCAATAAGTACGTTTGTGTCTTTGGTTGAACATATAGGTCATTTTCATCCTCCCTAGGGTTATTCTCATCCAATTAGGGTTTTTAACCAATCTTGTGCATGCAATAAGTACGTTTGTGTCTTTGGTTGAACATTTAGGTCATTTTCGTCCTCCCTAGGCATATTCTCGTCCAATTAGGGTTTTTAACCAATCTTGTGCATCCAACAAGTGATTTTGTGTCATTGGTTGAACATTTAGGTCATTTTCGTCCTCCCTAGGGTTATTCTCATCCAATTAGGGTTTTTAACCAATCTTGTGCATGCAATAAGTACGTTTGTGTCTTTGGTTGAACATTTAGGTCATTTTCGTTCTCCCTAGGCATATTCTCATCCAATTAGGGTTTTAAACCAAACTTGTGCATCCAATAAGTGATTTTGTGTCATGGGTTTAAAATTTAGGTCATTTTCATCCTCCCTAGGCTTATTCTCATCTAATAAGGGTTTTTATCCAATCTTGTGCATCCAATAAGTACGTTTGTGTCTTTGGTTGAACATTTAGGTCATTTTCGTCCTCCCTAGGCATATTCTCGTCCAATTAGGGTTTTTAACAAATCTTGTGCATCCAACATGTGATTTTTTGTCATTGGTTGAACATTTAGGTCATTTTCGTCCTTCCTAGGGTTATTCTCATCCAATTAGGGTTTTTAACCAATCTTGTGCATGCAATAAGTACGTTTGTGTCTTTGGTTGAACATTTTGGTCATTTTCGTTCTCCCTAGGCATATTCTCATCCAATTAGGGTTTTTAACCAATCTTGTGCATCCAATAAGTTATTTTGTGTCATGGGTTTAACATTTAGGTAATTTTCGTCCTCCCTAGGCTTATTCTCATCCAATAAGGGTTTTTATCGAATCTTGTGCATGCAATAAGTACGTTTGTGTCTTTGGTTGAACATTTAGGTCATTTTCGTCCTCCCTAGGCATATTCTCGTCCAATTAGGGTTTTTAACCAATCTTGTGCGTCCAACATGTGATTTTGTGTCATTGGTTGAACATTTAGGTCATTTTCGTCCTACCTAGGCTTATTCTCATCCTATTAGGGTTTTTAAACAATCTTGTGCACGCAATAAGTACGTTTGTGTCTTTGGTTGAACATTTAGGTCATTTTCGTTCTCCCTAGGCATATTCTTATCCAATTAAGGTTTTTAACCAATCTTGTGCATCCAACATGTGATTTTTTTCATTGGTTGAACATTTAGGTCATTTTCGTCCACCCTAGGCATATTCTCGTCCAATTAGGGTTTTTAACCAATCTTGTGCATCCAACATGTGATTTTTTGTCATTGGTTGAACATTTAGGTCATTTTCATCCTCCCTAGGGTTATTCTCACCCAATTAGGGTTTTTAACCAATCTTGTGCATGCAATAAGTACGTTTGTGTCTTTGGTTGAACATTTAGGTCATTTTCGTTCTCCCTAGGCATATTCTCATCCAATTAGGGTTTTTAACCAATCTTGTGCATCCAATAAGTGATTTTGTGTCATGGGTTTAACATTTAGGTCATTTTCGTCCTCCCTAGGCTTATTCTCATCCAATAAGGGTTTTTATCGAATCTTGTGCATCCAATAAGTACGTTTGTGTCTTTGGTTGAACATTTAGGTCATTTTCGTCCTCCCTAGGCATATTCTCGTCCAATTAGGGTTTTTAACCAATCTTGTGCGTCCAACATGTGATTTTGTGTCATTGGTTGAACATTTAGGTCATTTTCGTCATACCTAGGCTTATTCTCATCCTATTAGGGTTTTTAACCAATCTTGTGCATGCAATAAGTACGTTTGTGTCTTTGGTTGAACATTTAGGTCATTTTCGTTCTCCCTAGGCATATTCTCATCCAATTAGGGTTTTTAACCAATCTTGTGCATCCAATAAGTGATTTTGTGTCATGTGTTTAACATTTAGGTCATTTTCGTCCTCCCTAGGCTTATTCTCATCCAATAAGGGTTTTTATCGAATCTTGTGCATCCAATAAGTACGTTTGTGTCTTTGGTTGAACATTTAGGTCATTTTCGTCCTCCCTAGGCATATTCTCGTCCAATTAGGGTTTTTAACCAATCTTGTGCGTCCAACATGTGATTTTGTGTCATTGGTTGAACATTTAGGTCATTTTCGTCCTACCTAGGCTTATTCTCATCCTATTAGGGTTTTTAACCAATCTTGTGCATGCAATAAGTACGTTTGTGTCTTTGGTTGAACATTTAAGTCATTTTCGTTCTCCCTAGGCATATTCTCATCCAATTAGGGTTTTTAACCAATCTTGTGCATCCAATAAGTGATTTTGTGTCATGGGTTTAACATTTAGGTCATTTTCGTCCTCCCTAGGCTTATTCTCATCCAATAAGGGTTTTTATCGAATCTTGTGCATCCAATAAGTACGTTTGTGTCTTTAGTTGAACATTTAGGTCATTTTCGTCCTCCCTAGGCATATTCTCGTCCAATTAGGGTTTTTAACCAATCTTGTGCGTCCAACATGTGATTTTGTGTCATTGGTTGAACATTTAGGTCATTTTCGTCCTACCTAGGCTTATTCTCATCCTATTAGGGTTTTTAACCAATCTTGTGCGTGCAATAAGTACGTTTGTGTCTTTGGTTGAACATTTAGGTCATTTTCGTTCTCCCTAGGCATATTCTCATCCAATTAGGGTTTTTAACCAATCTTGTGCATCCAACATGTGATTTTTTGTCATTGGTTGAACATTTAGGACATTTTCGTCCTCACTAGGCATATTCTCGTCCAATTAGGGTTTTTAACCAATCTTGTGCATCCAACATGTGATTTTTTATCATTGGTTGAACATTTAGGTCATTTTCGTCCTCCCAACAGTTATTCTCATCCAATTAGGGTTTTTAACCAATCTTGTGCATGCAATAAGTATGTTTGTGTCTTTGGGTTAACATTTAGGTCATTTTCGTTCTCCCTAGGCATATTCTCATCCAATTAGGGTTTTTAACCAATCTTGTGCATCCAATAAGTGATTTTGTGTCATGGGTTTAACATTTAGGTCATTTTCGTCCTCCCTAGGCTTATTCTCATCCAATAAGGGTTTTTATCGAATCTTGTGCATCCAATAAGTACGTTTGTGTCTTTGGTTGAACATTTAGGTCATTTTCGTCCTCCCTAGGCATATTCTCATCCAATTAGGGTTTTTAACCAATCTTGTGCATCCAATAAGTGATTTTGTGTCATGGGTTTAACATTTAGGTCATTTTCGTCCTCCCTAGGCTTATTCTCATCGAATAAGGGTTTTTATCGAATCTTGTGCATCCAATAAGTACGTTTGTGTCTTTGGTTGAACATTTAGGTCATTTTCGTCCTCCCTAGGCATATTCTCGTCCAATTAGGGTTTTTAACCAATCTTGTGCATCCAACATGTGATTTTTTGTCATTGGTTGAACATTTAGGTCATTTTCGTCCTCCCTAGGGTTATTCTCATCCAATTAGGGTTTTTAACCAATCTTGTGCATGCAATAAGTACGTTTGTGCCTTTGGTTGAACATTTAGGTCATTTTCGTTCTCCCTAGGCATATTCTCGTCCAATTAGGGTTTTTAACCAATCTTGTGCATCCAATAAGTGATTTTGTGTTATGGGTTTAACATTTAGGTCATTTTCGTCCTCCCTAGGCTTATTCTCATCCAATAAGGGTTTTTATCCAATCTTGTGCATCCAATAAGTGATTTTGTGTCATGGGTTTAAAATTTAGGTCATTTTCGTCCTCCCTAGGCTTATTCTCATCCAATAAGGGTTTTTATCCAATCTTGTGCATCCAATAAGTACGTTTCGGTCTTTGGTTGAACATTTAGGTCATTTTCGTCCTCCCTAGGCATATTCTCGTCCAATTAAGGTTTTTAACCAATCTTGTGCATCCAACATGTGATTTTTTGTCATTGGTTGAACATTTAGGTCATTTTCGTCCTCCCTAGGGTTATTCTCATCCAATTAGGGTTTTTAACCAATCTTGTGCATGCAATAAGTACGTTTGTGTCTTTGGTTGAACATTTAGGTCATTTTCGTCCTCCCTAGGCATATTCTCATCCAATTAGGGTTTTTAACCAATCTTGTGCATGCAATAAGTACGTTTGTGTCTTTGGTTGAACATTTAGGTCATTTTCGTTCTCCCTAGGCATATTCTCATCCAATTAGGGTTTTTAACCAATCTTGTGCATCCAATAAGTGATTTTGTGTCATGTGTTTAAAATTTAGGTCATTTTGGTCCTCCATAGGCTTATTCTCATCCAATAACGGTTTTTATCCAATCTTGTGCATCCAATAAGTAAGTTTGTGTCTTTGGTTGAAAGTTTGGGTCATTTTCGTCCTCCCTAGCCATATTCTAGTCTAATTAGGGTTTTTAACCAATCTTGTGCATCCAATAAGTACGTTTGTGTCTTTGGTTGAACATAGAGGTCATTTTCATCCTCCCTAGGGTTATTCTCATCTAATTAGGGTTTTTAACCAATCTTGTGCATGCAATAAGTTCGTTTGTGTCTTTGGTTGAACATTTAGGTCATTTTCGTCCTCCGTAGGCATATTCTCGTCCAATTAGGGTTTTTAACCAATCTTGTGCATCCAACATGTGATTTTGTGTCATTGGTTGAACATTTAGGTCATTTTCGTCCTCCCTAGGCTTATTCTCATCAAATTCGGGTTTTTAACCAATCTTGTGCATGCAATAAGTACGTTTGTGTCTTTGGTTGAACATTTAGGTCATTTTCGTTCTCCCTAGGCATATTCTCATCCAATTAGAGTTTTTAACCAATCTTGTGCATCCAATAAGTGATTTTGTGTCATGTGTTTAAAATTTAGGTCATTTTGGTCCTCCATAGGCTTATTCTCATCCAATAACGGTTTTTATCCAATCTTGTGCATCCAATAAGTAAATTTGTGTCTTTGGTTGAAAGTTTGGGTCATTTTCGTCCTCCCTAGGCATATTCTAGTCTAATTAGGGTTTTTAACCAATCTTGTGCATCCAATAAGTACGTTTGTGTCTTTGGTTGAACATATAGGTCATTTTCATCCTCCCTAGGGTTATTCTCATCTAATTAAGGTTTTTAACCAATCTTGTGCATGCAATAAGTACGTTTATGTCTTTGGTTGAACATTTAGGTCATTTTCGTCCTCCGTAGGCATATTCTCGTCCAATTAGGGATTTTAACCAATCTTGTGCATCCAACATGTGATTTTGTGTCATTGGTTGAACATTTAGGTCATTTTCGTCCTCCCTAGGCTTATTCTCATCAAATTCGGGTTTTTAACCAATCTTGTGCATGCAATAAGTACGTTTGTGTCTTTGGTTGAACATTTAGGTCATTTTCGTTCTCCCTAGGCATATTCTCATCCAATTAGGGTTTTTAACCAATCTTGTGCATCCAACAAGTGATTTTGTGTCATTGGTTGAACATTTAGGTCATTTTCGTCCTCCCTAGGGTTATTCTCATCCAATTAGGGTTTTTAACCAATCTTGTGCATGCAATAAGTACGTTTGTGTCTTTGGTTGAACATTTAGGTCATTTTCGTTCTCCCTAGGCATATTCTCATCCAATTAGGGTTTTTAACCAATCTTGTGCATCCAATAAGTGATTTTGTGTCATGGGTTTAACATTTAGGTCATTTTCGTCCTCCCTAGGCTTATTCTCATCCAACAAGGGTTTTTATCGAATCTTGTGCATCCAATAAGTACGTTTGTGTCTTTGGTTGAACATTTAGGTCATTTTCGTCCTCCCTAGGCATATTCTCGTCCAATTAGGGTTTTTAACCAATCTTGTGCGACCAACATGTGATTTTGTGTCATTGGTTGAACATTTAGGTCATTTTCGTCCTCCCTAGGCTTATTCTCATCCAATTAGGGTTTTTAACCAATCTTGTGCAAGCAATAAGTACGTTTGTGTCTTTGGTTGAACATTTAGGTCATTTTCGTTCTCCCTAGGCATATTCTCGTCCAATTAGGGTTTTTAACCAATCTTGTGCATCCAATAAGTGATTTTGTGTCATGGGTTTAAAATTTAGGTCATTTTCGTCCTCCCTAGGCTTATTCTCATCCAATAAGGGTTTTTATCCAATCTTGTGCATCCAATAAGTACGTTTGTATCTTTGGTTGAACATTTAGGTCATTTTCGTCCTCCCTAGGCATATTCTCGTCCAATTAGGGTTTTTAACCAATCGTGTGCATCCAACATGTGATTTTTTGTCATTGGTTGAACATTTAGGTCATTTTCGTCCTCCCTAGGGTTATTCTCATCCAATTAGGGTTTTAAACCAATCTTGTGCATGCAATAAGTACGTTTGTGTCTTTGGTTGAACATTTAGGTCATTTTCGTTCTCCCTAGGCATATTCTCATCCAATTAGGGTTTTTAACCAATCTTGTGCATCCAATAAGTGATTTTGTGTCATGGGTTTAACATTTAGGTCATTTTCGTCCTCCCTAGGCTTATTCTCATCCAATAAGGGTTTTTATCGAATCTTGTGCATCCAATAAGTACGTTTGTGTCTTTTGTTGAACATTTAGGTCATTTTCTTCCTCCCTAGGCATATTCTCGTCCAATTAGGGTTTTTAACCAATCTTGTGCGTCCAACATGTGATTTTGTGTCATTGGTTGAACATTTAGGTCATTTTCGTCCTCCCTAGGCTTATTCTCATCCAATTAGGGTTTTTAAGCAATCTTGTGCATCCAATAAATACATTTGTGTCTTTGGTTGAACATTTAGGTCATTTTCGTTCTCCCTAGGCATATTCTCGTCCAATTAGGGTTTTTAACCAATCTTGTGCATCCAATAAGTGATTTTGTGTCATGGGTTTAAAATTTAGGTCATTTTCGTCCTCCCTAGGCTTATTCTCATCCAATAAGGGTTTTTATCGAATCTTGTGCATCCAATAAATACGTTTGTGTCTTTGGTTGAACATTTAGGTCATTTTCGTCCTCCCTAGGCATATTCTCGTCCAATTAGGGTTTTTAACCAATCTTGTGCGTCCAACATGTGATTTTGTGTCATTGGTTGAACATTTAGGTCATTTTCGTCCTCCCTAGGCTTATTCTCATCCAATTAGGGTTTTTAACCAATCTTGTGCAAGCAATAAGTACGTTTGTGTCTTTGCTTGAACATTTAGGTCATTTTCGTTCTCCCTAGGCATATTCTCATCCAATTAGGGTTTTTAACCAATCTTGTGCATGCAATAAGTACGTTTGTGCCTTTGGTTGAACATTTAGGTCATTTTCGTTCTCCCTAGGCATATTCTCGTCCAATTAGGGTTTTTAACCAATCTTGTGCATCCAATAAGTGATTTTGTGTCATGGGCTTAAAATTTAGGTCATTTTCGTCCTCCCTAGGCTTATTCTCATCCAATAAGGGTTTTTATCCAATCTTGTGCATCCAATAAGTGATTTTGTGTCATGGGTTTAAAATTTAGGTCATTTTCGTCCTCCCTAGGCTTATTCTCATCCAATAAGGGTTTTTATCCAATCTTGTGCATCCAATAAGTACGTTTGTGTCTTTGGTTGAACATTTAGGTCATTTTCGTCCTCCCTAGGCATATTCTCGTCCAATTAGGGTTTTTAACAAATCTTGTGCATCCAACATGTGATTTTTTGTCATTGGTTGAACATTTAGGTCTATTTCGTCCTCCCTAGGGTTATTCTCATCCAATTAGGGTTTTTAACCAATCTTGTGCATGCAATAAGTACGTTTGTGCCTTTGGTTGAACATTTAGGTCATTTTCGTTCTCCCTAGGCATATTCTCGTCCAATTAGGGTTTTTAACCAATCTTGTGCATCCAATAAGTGATTTTGTGTCATGGGTTTAAAATTTAGGTCATTTTCGTCCTCCTTAGGCTTATTGTCATCCAATAAGGGTTTTTATCCAATCTTGTGCATCCAATAAGTGATTTTGTGTCATGGGTTTAAAATTTAGGTCATTTTCGTCCTCCCTAGGCTTATTCTCATCCAATAAGGGTTTTTATCCAATCTTGTGCATCCAATAAGTACGTTTGTGTCTTTGGTTGAACATTTAGGTCATTTTCGTCCTCCCTAGGCATATTCTCGTCCAATTAGGGTTTTTAACAAATCTTGTGCATCCAACATGTGATTTTTTGTCATTGGTTGAACATTTAGGTCTATTTCGTCCTCCCTAGGGTTATTCTCATCCAATTTGGGTTTTTAACCAATCTTGTGCATGCAATAAGTACGTTTGTGTTTTTGGTTGAACATTTTGGTCATTTTGGTTCTCCCTAGGCATATTCTCATCCAATTAGGGTTTTTAACCAATCTTGTGCATCCAATAAGTGATTTTGTGTCATGGGTTTAACATTTAGGTCATTTTCGTCCTCCCTAGGCTTATTCTCATCCAATAAGGGTTTTTATCCAATCTTGTATATCCAATAAGTACGTTTGTGTCTTTGGTTGAACATTTAGGTCATTTTCGTCCTCCCTAGGCATATTCTCGTCCAATTAGGGTTTTTAACCAATCTTGTGCATCCAACATGTGATTTTTTGTCATTGGTTGAACATTTAGGTCATTTTCGTCCTCCCTAGGCATATTCTCGTCCAATTAGGGTTTTTAACCAATCTTGTGCATCCAACATGTGATTTTTTGTCATAGGTTGAACATTTAGGTCATTTTCGTCCTCCCTAGGGTTATTCTCATCCAATTAGGGTTTTTATCCAATCTTGTGCATCCAATAAGTACGTTTGTGTCTTTGGTTGAACATTTAGGTCATTTTCGTCCTCCCTAGGCATATTCTCGTCCAATTAGGGTTTTTAACAAATCTTGTGCATCCAACATGTGATTTTTTGTCATTGATTGAACATTTAGGTCTATTTCGTCCTCCCTAGGGTTATTCTCATCCAATTTGGGTTTTTAACCAATCTTGTGCATGCAATAAGTACGTTTGTGTTTTTGGTTGAACATTTTGGTCATTTTGGTTCTCCCTAGGCATATTCTCATCCAATTAGGGTTTTTAACCAATCTTGTGCATCCAATAAGTGATTTTGTGTCATGGGTTTAACATTTAGGTCATTTTCGTCCTCCCTAGGCTTATTCTAATCCAATAAGGGTTTTTATCGAATCTTGTGCATCCAATAAGTACGTTTGTGTCTTTGGTTGAACATTTAGGTCATTTTCGTCGTCCCTAGGTATATTCTCGTCCAATTAGGGTTTTTAACAAATCTTGTGCATCCAACATGTGATTTTTTGTCATTGGTTGAACATTTAGGTCATTTTCGTCCTCCCTAGGCTTATTCTCATCCAATAAGGGTTTTTATCGAATCTTGTGCATCCAATAAGTACGTTTGTGTCTTTGGTTGAACATTTAGGTCATTTTCGTCCTCCCTAGGCATATTCTCGTCCAATTAGGATTTTTAACCAATCTTGTGCATCCAACATGTGATTTTTTGTCATTGGTTGAATATTTAGGTCATTTTCGTCCTCCCTAGGGTTATTCTCATCCAATTAGGGTTTTTAACCAATCTTGTGCATGCAATAAGTACGTTTGTGTCTTTGGTTGAACATTTAGGTCATTTTCGTTCTCCCTAGGCATATTCTCATCCAATTAGGGTTTTTAACCAATCTTGTGCATCCAATAAGTGATTTTGTGTCATGTGTTTAACATTTAGGTCATTTTCGTCCTCCCTAGGCTTATTCTCATCCAATAAGGGTTTTTATCGAATCTTGTGCATCCAATAAGTACGTTTGTGTCTTTGGTTGAACATTTAGGTCATTTTCGTCCTCCCTAGGCATATTCTCGTCCAATTAGGGTTTTTAACCAATCTTGTGCGTCCAACATGTGATTTTGTGTCATTGGTTGAACATTTAGGTCATTTTCGTCATACCTAGGCTTATTCTCATCCTATTAGGGTTTTTAACCAATCTTGTGCATGCAATAAGTACGTTTGTGTCTTTGGTTGAACATTTAGGTCATTTTCGTTCTCCCTAGGCATATTCTCTTCCAATTAGGGTTTTTAACCAATCTTGTGCATCCAACATGTGATTTTTTGTCATTGGTTGAACATTTAGGTCATTTTCGTCCTCCCTAGGCATATTCTCGTCCAATTAGGGTTTTTAACCAATCTTGTGCATCCAACATGTGATTTTTTGTCATTGGTTGAACATTTAGGTCATTTTCGTCCTCCCTAGGGTTATTCTCATCCAATTAGGGTTTTTAACCAATCTTGTGCATGCAATAAGTACGTTTGTGTCTTTGGTTGAACATTTACGTTATTTTCGTTCTCCCTAGGCATATTCTCATCCAATTAGGGTTTTTAACCAATCTTGTGCATCCAATAAGTGATTTTGTGTCATGGGTTTAACCTTTAGGTCATTTTCGTCCTCCCTAGGATTATTCTCATCCAATAAGGGTTTTTATCCAATCTTGTGCATCCAATAAGTACGTTTGTGTCTTTGGTTGAACATTTAGGTCATTTTCGTCCTCCCTAGGCATATTCTCATCCAATTAGGGTTTTTAACCAATCTTGTGCATGCAATAAGTACGTTTGTGTCATTGGTTGAACATTTAGGTCATTTTGGTTCTCCCTAGGCATATTCTCATCCAATTAGGGTTTTTAAACAATCTTGTGCATCCAATAAGTGATTTTGTGTCATGTGTTTAAAATTTAGGACATTTTGGTCCTCCATAGGCTTATTCTCATCCAATAACGGTTTTTATCCAATCTTGTGCATCCAATAAGTAAGTTTGTGTCTTTGGTTGAAAGTTTAGGTCATTTTCGTCCTCCCTAGGCATATTCTAGTCCAATTAGGGTTTTTAACCAATCTTGTGCATCCAATAAGTACGTTTGTGTCTTTGGTTGAACATATAGGTCATTTTCATCCTCCCTAGGGTTATTCTCATCCAATTAGGGTTTTTAACCAATCTTGTGCATGCAATAAGTACGTTTGTGTCTTTGGTTGAACATTTAGGTCATTTTCGTTCTCCCTAGGCATATTCTCATCCAATTAGGGTTTTTAACCAATCTTGTGCATCCAATAAGTGATTTTGTGTCATGGGTTTAACATTTAGGTCATTTTCGTCCTCCCTAGGCTTATTCTCATCCAATAAGGGTTTTTATCGAATCTTGTGCATCCAATAAGTACGTTTGTGTCTTTGGTTGAACATTTAGGTCATTTTCGTCCTCCCTAGGCATATTCTCGTCCAATTAGGGTTTTAAACCAATCTTGTGCGTCCAACATGTGATTTTGTGTCATTGGTTGAACATTTAGGTCATTTTCGTCCTCCCTAGGTTATTCTCATCCAATTAGGGTTTTTTACCAATCTTGTGCAAGCAATAAGTACGTTTGTGTCTTTGGTTGAACATTTAGGTCATTTTCTTTCTCCCTATGCATATTCTCATCCAATTAGGTTTTTTAACCAATCTTGTGCATCCAATAAGTGATTTTGTGTCATGGGTTTAAAATTTAGGTCATTTTTGTCCTCCCTAGGCTTATTCTCATCCAATAAGGGTTTTTATCTAATCTTGTGCATCCAATAAGTGATTTTGTGTCATGAGTTTAAAATTTAGGTCATTTTCGTCCTCCCTAGGCTTATTCTCATCCAATACGGGTTTTTATCCAATCTTGTGCATCCATTAAGTACGTTTGTGTCTTTGGTTGAACATTTAGGTCATTTACGTCCTCCCTAGGCATATTCTCATCCAATTAGGGTTTTTAACCAATCTTGTGCGTCCAACATGTGATTTTGTGTCATTGTTTGAATATTTAGGTCATTTTCGTACTCCCTAGGCTTATTCTCATCCAATTAGGGTTTTTAACCAATCTTGTGCATGCAATAAGTACGTTTGTGTCTTTGGTTGAACATTTAGGTCATTTTCGTTCTCCCTAGGCATATTCTCATCCAATTAGGGTTTTTAACCAATCTTGTGCATCCAATAAGTGATTTTGTGTCATGGGTTTAACATTTAGGTCATTTTCGTCCTCCCAAGGCTTATTCTCATCCAATAAGGGTTTTTATCCAATCTTGTGCATCCAATAAGTACGATTGTGTCTTTGGTTGAACATTTAGGTCATTTTCGTCCTCCCTAGGCATATTCTCGTCCAATTAGGGTTTTTAACCAATCTTGTGCATCCAACATGTGAATTTTTGTCATTGGTTGAACATTTAGGTCATTTTCGTTCTCCCAAGGCATATTCTCATCCAATTAGGGTTTTTAACCAATCTTGTGCATCCAATAAATGATTTTGTGTCATGGGTTTAAAATTTAGGTCATTTTCGTCCTCCCTAGGCTTATTCTCATCCAATAAGGGTTTTTATCCAATCTTGTACATCCAATAAGTACGTTTGTGTCTTTGGTTGAACATTTAGGTCATTGTCGTCCTCCCTAGGCATATTCTCGTCCAATTAGGGTTTTTAACCAATCTTGTGCGTCCAACATGTGATTTTGTGTCATTGGTTGAACATTTAGGTCATTTTCGTTCTCCCTAGGGTTATTCTCATCTAATTAGGGTTTTTAACCAATCTTGTGCATCCAATAAGTAGGTTTGTGTCTTTGGTTGAACATTTAGGTCATTTTCGTTCTCCCTAGGCATATTCTCATCCAATTAGGGTTTTTAACCAATCTTGTGCATCCAATAAGTGATTTTGTGTCATGGGTTTAAAATTTAGGTCATTTTCGTCCTCCCTAGGCTTAATCTCATCCAATAAGGGTTTTTATCCAATCTTGTACATCCAATAAGTACGTTTGTGTCTTTGGTTGAACATTTAGGTCATTTTCGTCCTCCCTAGGCATATTCTCGTCCAATTAGGGTTTTTAACCAATCTTGTGCGTCCAACATGTGATTTTGTGTCATTGGTTAAACATTTAGGTCATTTTCGTCCTCCCTAGGCTTATTCTCATCCAATTAGGGTTTTTAACCAATCTTGTGCATGCAATAAGTAGGTTTGTGTCTTTGGTTGAACATTTAGGTCATTTTCGTTTTCCCTAGGCATATTCTCATCCAATTAGGGTTTTTAACCAATCTTGTGCATCCAATAAGTGATTTTGTGTCATGGGTTTAACATTTAGGTCATTTTCGTCCTCCCTAGGCTTATTCTCATCCAATAAGGGTTTTTATCCAATCTTGTGCATCCAATAAGTACGTTTGTGACTTTGGTTGAACATTTAGGTCATTTTCGTCCTCCCTAGGCATATTCTTGTCCAATTAGGGTTTTTAACCAATCTTGTGCATCCAACATGTGATTTTTTGTCATTGGTTGAACATTTAGGTCATTTTCGTTCTCCCTAGGCATATTCTCATCCAATTAGGGTTTTTAACCAATCTTGTGCATCCAATAAGTGATTTTGTGTCACGGGTTTAAAATTAAGGTCATTTTCGTCCTCCCTAGGCTTATTCTCATCCAATAAGGGTTTTTATCCAATCTTGTACATCCAATAAGTACGTTTGTGTCTTTGGTTGAACATTTAGGTCATTTTCGTCCTCCCTAGGCATATTCTCGTCCAATTAGGGTTTTTAACCAATCTTGTGCATCCAACATGTGATTTTGTGTCATTGGTTGAACATTTAGGTCATTTTCGTCCTACCTAGGCTTATTCTCATCCTATTAGGGTTTTTAACCAATCTTGTGCATGCAATAAGTACGTTTGTGTCTTTGGTTGAACATTTAGGTCATTTTCGTTCTCCCTAGGCATATTCTCATCCAATTAGGGTTTTTAACCAATCTTGTGCATCCAATAAGTGATTTTGTGTCATGGGTTTAACATTTAGGTCATTTTCGTCCTCCCTAGACTTATTCTCATCCAATAAGGGTTTTTATCGAATCTTGTGCATCCAATAAGTACGTTTGTGTCTTTGGTTGAACATTTAGGTCATTTTCGTCCTCCCTAGGCATATTCTCGTCCAATTAGGGTTTTTAACAAATCTTGTGCATCCAACATGTGATTTTTTGTCATTGGTTGAACATTTAGGTCATTTTCGTCCTCCCTAGGGTTATTCTCATCCAATTAGGGTTTTTAACCAATCTTGTGCATGCAATAAGTACGTTTGTGTCTTTGGTTGAACATTTTGGTTATTTTGGTTCTCCCTAGGCATATTCTCATCCAATTAGGGTTTTTAACCAATCTTGTGCATCCAATAAGTGATTTTGTGTCATGGGTTTAACATTTAGGTCATTTTCGTCCTCCCTAGGCTTATTCTCATCCAATAAGGGTTTTTATCGAATCTTGTGCATCCAATAAGTACGTTTGTGTCTTTGGTTGAACATTTAGGTCATTTTCGTCCTCCCTAGGCATATTCTCGTCCAATTAGGGTTTTTAACCAATCTTGTGCGTCCAACATGTGATTTTGTGTCATTGGTTGAACATTTAGGTCATTTTCGTCCTCCATAGGCTTATTCTCATCCAATTAGGGTTTTTAACCAATCTTGTGCATGCAATAAGTAGGTTTGTGTCTTTGGTTGAACATTTAGGTCATTTTCGTTCTCCCTAGGCATATTCTCATCCAATTAGGGTTTTTAACCAATCTTGTGCATCCAATAAGTGATTTTGTGTCATGGGTTTAACATTTAGGTCATTTTCGTCCTCCCTAGGCTTATTCTCATCCAATAAGGGTTTTTATCCAATCTTGTGCATCCAATAAGTACGATTGTGTCTTTGGGTGAACATTTAGGTCATTTTCGTCCTCCCTAGGCATATTCTCGTCCAATTAGGGTTTTTAACCAATCTTGTGCATCCAACATGTGATTTTTTGTCATTGGTTGAACATTTAGGTGATTTTCGTCCTCCCTAGGCATATTCTCGTCCAATTAGGGTTTTTAACCAATCTTGTGCATCCAACATGTGATTTTTTGTCATTGGTTGAACATTTAGGTCATTTTCGTTCTCCCTAGGCATATTCTCATCCAATTAGGGTTTTTAACCAATCTTGTGCATCCAATAAGTGATTTTGTGTCATGGGTTTAACATTTAGGTCATTTTCGTCCTCCCTAGGCTTATTCTCATCCAATAAGGGTTTTTATCCAATCTTGTATATCCAATAAGTACGTTTGTGTCTTTGGTTGAACATTTAGGTCATTTTCGTCCTCCCTAGGCATATTCTCGTCCAATTAGGGTTTTTAACCAATCTTGTGCATCCAACATGTGATTTTTTGTCATTGGTTGAACATTTAGGTCATTTTCGTCCTCCTTAGGGTTATTCTCATCCAATTAGGGTTTTTAACCAATCTTGTGCATGCAATAAGTACGTTTGTGTCTTTGGTTGAACATTAAGGTCATTTTCGTTCTCCCTAGGCATATTCTCATCCAATTAGGGTTTTTAACCAATCTTGTGCATCCAATAAGTGATTTTGTGTCATGGGTTTAAAATTTAGGTCATTTTCGTCCTCCCTAGGCTTATTCTCATCCAATAAGGGTTTTTATCCAATCTTGTACATCCAATAAGTACGTTTGTGTCTTTGGTTGAACATTTAGGTCATTTTCGTCCTCCCTAGGCATATTCTCGTCCAATTAAGGTTTTTAACCAATCTTGTGCATCCAACATGTGATTTTGTGTCATTGGTTGAACATTTAGGTCATTTTCGTCCTCCCTAGGGTTATTCTCATCCAATTAGGGTTTTTAACCAATCTTGTGCATGCAATAAGTACGTTTGTGTCTTTGGTTGAACATTTAGGTCATTTTCGTCCTCCCTAGGCATATTCTCGTCCAATTAGGGTTTTTAACCAATCTTGTGCGTCCAACATGTGATTTTGTGTCATTGGTTGAACATTTAGGTCATTTTCGTCCTACCTAGGCTTATTCTCATCCTATTAGGGTTTTTAAACAATCTTGTGCACGCAATAAGTACGTTTGTGTCTTTGGTTGAACATTTAGGTCATTTTCGTTCTCCCTAGGCATATTCTTATCCAATTAAGGTTTTTAACCAATCTTGTGCATCCAACATGTGATTTTTTTCATTGGTTGAACATTTAGGTCATTTTCGTCCACCCTAGGCATATTCTCGTCCAATTAGGGTTTTTAACCAATCTTGTGCATCCAACATGTGATTTTTTGTCATTGGTTGAACATTTAGGTCATTTTCATCCTCCCTAGGGTTATTCTCACCCAATTAGGGTTTTTAACCAATCTTGTGCATGCAATAAGTACGTTTGTGTCTTTGGTTGAACATTTAGGTCATTTTCGTTCTCCCTAGGCATATTCTCATCCAATTAGGGTTTTTAACCAATCTTGTGCATCCAATAAGTGATTTTGTGTCATGGGTTTAACATTTAGGTCATTTTCGTCCTCCCTAGGCTTATTCTCATCCAATAAGGGTTTTTATCCAATCTTGTGCATCCAATAAGTACGTTTGTTTCTTTGGTTGAACATTTAGGTCATTTTCGTCCTCCCTATGCATATTCTCGTCCAATTAGGGTTTTTAACCAATCTTGTGCATCCAACATGTGATTTTGTGTCATTGTTTGAATATTTAGGTCATTTTCGTACTCCCTAGGCTTATTCTCATCCAATTAGGGTTTTTAACCAATCTTGTGCATGCAATAAGTACGTTTGTGTCTTTGGTTGAACATTTAGGTCATTTTCGTTCTCCCTAGGCATATTCTCATCCAATTAGGGTTTTTAACCAATCTTGTGCATCCAATAAGTGATTTTGTGTCATGGGTTTAACATTTAGGTCATTTTCGTCCTCCCTAGGCTTATTCTCATCCAATTAGGGTTTTTAACCAATCTTGTGCATGCAATAAGTACGTTTGTGTCTTTGGTTGAACATTTAGGTCATTTTCGTTCTCCCTAGGCATATTCTCATCCAATTAGGGTTTTTAACCAATCTTGTGCATCCAACATGTGATTTTTGGTCATTGGTTGAACATTTAGGTCATTTTCGTCCTCCCTAGGCATATTCTCGTCCAATTACGGTTTTTAACCAATCTTGTGCATCCAACATGTGATTTTTTGTCATTGGTTGAACATTTAGGTCATTTTCGTCCTCCCTAGGGTTATTCTCATCCAATTAGGGTTTTTAACCAATCTTGTGCATGCAATAAGTACGTTTGTGTCTTTGGTTGAACATTTAGGTCATTTTCGTTCTCCCTAGGCATATTCTCATCCAATTAGGGTTTTTAACCAATCTTGTGCATCCAATAAGTGATTTTGTGTCATGGGTTTAAAATTTAGGTCATTTTCGTCCTCCATAGGCTTATTCTCATCCAATAAGGGTTTTTATCCAATCTTTTGCATCCAATAAGTACGTTTGTGTCTTTGGTTGAACATTTAGGTCATTTTCGTCCTCCCTAGGCATATTCTCGTCCAATTAGGGTTATTAACCAATCTTGTGCATCCAACATGTGATTTTTTGTCATTGGTTGAACATTTAGGTCATTTTCGTTCTCCCTAGGCATATTCTCATCCAATTAGGGTTTTTAACCAATCTTGTGCATCCAATAAGTGATTTTGTGTCATGGGTTTAAAATTAAGGTCATTTTCGTCCTCCCTAGGCTTATTCTCATCCAATAAGGGTTTTTATCCAATCTTGTACATCCAGTAAGTACGTTTGTGTCTTTGGTTGAACATTTAGGTCATTTTCGTCCTCCCTAGGCATATTCTCGTCCAATTAGGGTTTTTAACCAATCTTGTGCATCCAACATGTGATTTTTTGTCATTGGTTGAACATTTAGGTCATTTTCGTCCTCCCTAGGGTTATTCTCATCCAATTAGGGTTTTTAACCAATCTTGTGCATGCAATAAGTACGTTTGTGTCTTTAGTTGAACATTAAGGTCATTTTCGTTCTCCCTAGGCATATTCTCATCCAATTAGGGTTTTTAACCAATCTTGTGCATCCAATAAGTGATTTTGTGTCATGGGTTTAACATTTAGATCATTTTCGTCCTCCCTAGGCTTATTCTCATCCAATAAGGGTTTTTATCGAATCTTGTGCATCCAATAAGTACGCTTGTGTCTTTGGTTAAACATTTAGGTCATTTTCGTCCTCCCTAGGCATATTCTCGTCCAATTAGGGTTTTTAACCAATCTTGTGCATCCAATATGTGATTTTGTGTCATTGGTTGAACATTTAGGTCATTTTCGTCCTCCCTAGGCTTATTCTCATCAAATTAGGGTTTTTAACCAATCTTGTGCATCCAATAAGTACGTTTGTCTCTTTGGTTGAACATTTAGGTCATTTCTGTCCTTCCTACGCTTATTCTCGTCCGATTAGGATTTTTCACAAATCTTGTTCAACCAATAAGTGATTTTGTGTCATTGGTTGAACATTTAGGTCATTTTCGTACTCCCTAGGCTTATTCTCGTCCAATTAGGGTTTTTAACAAATCTTGTGCATCCAATAAGTGGTCTTGTGTCATTGGTTGAACATTTAGGTCATTTTCGTCCTCCCTAGGCTTATTCTCATCTAATTAGGGTTTTTAACAAAAATCTTGTGCATCCAATAAGTACGTTTGTCTCTTTGGTTGAACATTTAGGTCATTTTCGTCCTCCCTAGACTTATTCTCGTCCAATTAGGATTTTTCACCAATCTTGTGCATCCAATAAGTGATTTTTGTGTCATTGGTTGAATTTTAGTTCATTTTCGTCTTCACTAGGCTTATTCTCGTCTAATTAGGGTTTTTAACCAATCTTGTGCATCCAATAAGTGATTTTGTGTCATTGGTTGAACATTTAGGTCATTTTAGTACTCCCTGGGCATATTCTCATCCAATTAGGGTTTTTAACCAATCTTGTGCATCCAACATGTGATTTTTTGTCATTGGTTGAACATTTAGGTCATTTTCGTTCTCCCTAGACATATTCTCATCCAATTAGGGTTTTTAACCAATCTTGTGCATCCAATAAGTAGTTTGTGTCTTTGGTTGAACATTTAGGTCATTTTCGTCCTCCCTAGGCATATTCTCGTCCAATTAGGGTTTTTAACCAATCTTGTGCATCCAATAAGTACGTTTGTGTCTTTGGTTGAACATTTAGGTCATTTTCGTCCTCCCTAGGCATATTCTCGTCCAATTAGGGTTTTTAACCAATCTTGTGCATCCAACATGTGATTTTGTGTCATTGGTTGAACATTTAGGTCATTTTCGTCCTCCCTAGGCATATTCTCGTCCAATTAGGGTTTTTAACCAATCTTGTGCATCCAACATGTGATTTTTTGTCATTGGTTGAACATTTAGGTCATTTTCGTCCTCCCTAGGCTTATTCTCATCCAATTAGGGTTTTTAACCAATCTTGTGCATGCAATAAGTACGTTTGTGTCTTTGGTTGAACATTTAGGTCATTTTCGTTCTCCCTAGGCATATTCTCGTCCAATTAGGGTTTTTAACCAATCTGGTGCATCCAATAAGTGATTTTGTGTCATGGGTTAAAAATTTAGGTCATATTAGTCCTCCCTAGGCTAATTCTCATCCAATAAGGGTTTTTATCCAATCTTGTGCATCCAATAAGTGATTTTGTGTCATGGGTTTAAAATTTAGGTCATTTTCGTCCTCCCTAGGCTTATTCTCATCCAATTAGGGTTTTTAACCAATCTTGTGCATGCAATAAGTACATTTGTGTCTTTGGTTGAACATTTAGGTCATTTTCGTTCTCCCTAGGCATATTCTCATCCAATTAGGGTTTTTAACCAATCTTGTGCATCCAACATGTGATTTTTGGTCATTGGTTGAACATTTAGGTCATTTTCGTCCTCCCTAGGCATATTCTCGTCCAATTACGGTTTTTAACCAATCTTGTGCATCCAACATGTGATTTTTTGTCATTGGTTGAACATTTAGGTCATTTTCGTCCTCCCTAGGGTTATTCTCATCCAATTAGGGTTTTTAACCAATCTTGTGCATGCAATAAGTACGTTTGTGTCTTTGGTTGAACATTTAGGTCATTTTCGTTCTCCCTAGGCATATTCTCATCCAATTAGGGTTTTTAACCAATCTTGTGCATCCAATAAGTGATTTTGTGTCATGGGTTTAACATTTAGGTCATTTTCGTCCTCCCTAGGCTTATTCTCATCCAATAAGGGTTTTTATCGAATCTTGTGCATCCAATAGGTACGTTTGTGTCTTTGGTTGAACATTTAGGTCATTTTCGTCCGCCCTAGGCATATTCTCGTCCAATTAGGGTTTTTAACCAATCTTGTGCGTCCAACATGTGATTTTGTGTCATTGGTTGAACATTTAGGTCATTTTCGTCCTCCCTAGGCTTATTCTCATCCAATTAGGGTTTTTAACCAATCTTGTGCATGCAATAAGTACGTTTGTGTCTTTGGTTGAACATTTAGGTCATTTTCGTTCTCCCTAGGCATATTCTCATCCAATTAGGGTTTTTAACCAATCTTGTGCATCCAATAAGTGATTTTGTGTCATGGGTTTAACATTTAGGTCATTTTCGTCCTCCCTAGGCTTATTCTCATCCAATAAGGGTTTTTATCGAATCTTGTGCATCCAATAACTACGTTTGTATCTTTGGTTGAACATTTAGGTCATTTTCGTCCTCCCTAGGCATATTCTCGTCCAATTAGGGTTTTTAACCAATCTTGTGCGTCCAACATGTGATTTTGTGTCATTGGTTGAACATTTAGGTCATTTTCGTCCTCCCTAGGCTTATTCTCATCCAATTAGGGTTTTTAACCAATCTTGTGCATGCAATAAGTACGTTTGTGTCTTTGGTTGAACATTTAGGTTATTTTCGTTCTCCCTAGGCATATTCTCATCCAATTAGGGTTTTTAACCAATCTTGTGCATCCAATAAGTCATTTTGTGTCATGGGTTTAACATTTAGGTCTTTTTCGTCCTCCCTAGGCTTATTCTCATCCAATAAGGGTTTTTATCGAATCTTGTGCATCCAATAACTACGTTTGTATCTTTGGTTGAACATTTAGGTCATTTTCGTCCTCCCTAGGCATATTCTCGTCCAATTAGGGTTTTTAACCAATCTTGTGCGTCCAACATGTGATTTTTGGTCATTGGTTGAACATTTAGGTCATTTTCGTCCTACCTAGGCTTATTCTCATCCTATTAGGGTTTTTAACCAATCTTGTGCATGCAATAAGTACGTTTGTGTCTTTGGTTGAACATTTAGGTCATTTTCGTTCTCCCTAGGCATATTCTCATCCAATTAGGGTTTTTAACCAATCTTGTGAATCCAACATGTGATTTTTTGTCATTGGTTGAACATTTAGGTCATTTTCGTCCTCCCTAGGCATATTCTCGTCCAATTAGGGTTTTTAACCAATCTTGTGCATCCAACATGTGATTTTTTGTCATTGGTTGAACATTTAGGTCATTTTCGTCCTCCCTAGGGTTATTCTCATCCAATTAGGGTTTTTAACCAATCTTGTGCATGCAATAAGTACGTTTGTGTCTTTGGTTGAACATTTAGGTCATTTTCGTTCTCCCTAGGCATATTCTCACTCAATTAGGGTTTTTAACCAATCTTGTGCATCCAATAAGTGATTTTGTGTCATGGGTTTAACATTTAGGTCATTTTCGTCCTCCCAAGGCTTATTCTCATCCAATAAGGGTTTTTATCGAATCTTGTGCATCCAATAAGTACGTTTGTGTCTTTGGTTGAACATTTAGGTCATTTTCGTCCTCCCTAGGCATATTCTCGTCCAATTAGGGTTTTTAACCAATCTTGTGCGTCCAACATGTGATTTTGTGTCATTGGTTGAACATTTAGGTCATTTTCGTCCTACCTAGGCTTATTCTCATCCAATTAGGGTTTTTAACCAATCTTGTGCATGCAATAAGTACGTTTGTGTCTTTGGTTGAACATTTAGGTCATTTTCGTTCTCCCTAGGCATATTCTCATCCAATTAGGGTTTTTAACCAATCTTGTGCATCCAATAAGTGATTTTGTGTCATGGGTTTAAAATTTAGGTCATTTTCGTCCTCCCTAGGCTTATTCTAATCCAATAAGGGTTTTTATCCAATCTTGTGCATCCAATAAGTAAGTTTGTGTCTTTGGTTGAACATTTAGGTCATTTTCGTCCTCCCTAGGCATATTCTCGTCCAATTAGGGTTTTTAACCAATCTTGTGCATCCAACATGTGATTTTTTGTCATTGGTTGAACATTTAGGTCATTTTCGTTCTCCCTAGGCATATTCTCATCCAATTAGGGTTTTTAACCAATCTTGTGCATCCAATAAATGATTTTGTGTCATGGGTTTAAAATTTAGGTCATTTTCGTCCTCCCTAGGCTTATTCTCATCCAATAAGGGTTTTTATCCAATCTTGTATATCCAATAAGTACGTTTGTGTCTTTGGTTGAACATTTAGGTCATTTTCGTCCTCCCTAGGCATATTCTCGTCCAATTAGGGTTTTTAACCAATCTTGTGCATCCAACATGTGATTTTTTGTCATTGGTTGAACATTTAGGTCATTTTCGTCCTCCCTAGGGTTATTCTCATCCAATTAGGGTTTTTAACCAATCTTGTGCATGCAATAAGTACGTTTGTGTCTTTGGTTGAACATTTACGTTATTTTCGTTCTCCCTAGGCATATTCTCGTCCAATTAGGGTTTTTAACCAATCTTGTGCGTCCAACATGTGATTTTGTGTCATTGGTTGAACATTTCGGTCATTTTCGTCCTCCCTAGGCTTATTCTCATCCAATTAGGGTTTTTAACCAATCTTATGCAAGCAATAAGTACGTTTGTGTCTTTGGTTGAACATTTAGGTCATTTTCGTTCTCCCTAGGCATATTCTCGTCCAATTAGGGTTTTTAACCAATCTTGTGCATCCAATAAGTGATTTTGTGTCATGGGTTTAAAATTTAGGTCATTTTCGTCCTCCTTAGGCTTATTGTCATCCAATAAGGGTTTTTATCCAATCTTGTGCATCCAATAAGTGATTTTGTGTCATGGGTTTAAAATTTAGGTCATTTTCGTCCTCCCTAGGCTTATTCTCATCCAATAAGGGTTTTTATCCAATCTTGTGCATCCAATAAGTACGTTTGTGTCTTTGGTTGAACATTTAGGTCATTTTCGTCCTCCCTAGGCATATTCTCGTCCAATTAGGGTTTTTAACAAATCTTGTGCATCCAACATGTGATTTTTTGTCATTGGTTGAACATTTAGGTCTATTTCGTCCTCCCTAGGGTTATTCTCATCCAATTTGGGTTTTTAACCAATCTTGTGCATGCAATAAGTACGTTTGTGTTTTTGGTTGAACATTTTGGTCATTTTGGTTCTCCCTAGGCATATTCTCATCCAATTAGGGTTTTTAACCAATCTTGTGCATCCAATAAGTGATTTTGTGTCATGGGTTTAAAATTTAGGTCATTTTCGTCCTCCCTAGGCTTATTCTCATCCAATAAGGGTTTTTATCCAATCTTGTGCATCCAATAAGTACGTTTGTGTCTTTGGTTGAACATTTAGGTCTATTTCGTCCTCCCTAGGCATATTCTCGTCCAATTAGGGTTTTTAACCAATCTTGTGCATCCAACATGTGATTTTTTGTCATTGGTTGAACATTTAGGTCATTTTCGTTCTCCCTAGGCATATTCTCATCCAATTAGGGTTTTTAACCAATCTTGTGCATCCAATAAGTGATTTTGTGTCATGGGTTTAAAATTTAGGTCATTTTCGTCCTCCCGAGGCTTATTCTCATCCAATGAGGGTTTTTATCCAATCTTGTACATCCAATAAGTACGTTTGTGTCTTTGGTTGAACATTTAGGTCATTTTCGTCCTCCCTAGGCATATTCTCGTCCAATTAGGGTTTTTAACCAATCTTGTGCGTCCAACATGTGATTTTGTGTCATTGGTTGAACATTTAGGTCATTTTCGTCCTCCCTAGGCTTATTCTCATCCAATTAGGGTTTTTAACCAATCTTGTGCATGCAATAAGTACGTTTGTGTCTTTGGTTGAACATTTAGGTCATTTTCGTCCTCCCTAGGCATATTCTCATCCAATTAGGGTTTTTAACCAATCTTGTGCATCCAACATGTGATTTTTTGTCATTGGTTGAACATTTAGGTCATTTTCGTCCTCCCTAGGGTTATTCTCATCCAATTAGGGTTTTTAACCAATCTTGTGCATGCAATAAGTACGTTTGTGTCTTTGGTTGAACATTAAGGTCATTTTCCTCCTCCCTAGGCATATTCTCGTCCAATTAGGGTTTTTAACCAATATTGTGCATCCAATATGTGATTTTGTGTCATTGGTTGAACATTTAGGTCATTTTCGTCCTCCCTAGGCTTATTCTCATCAAATTAGGGTTTTTAACCAATCTTGTGCATCCAATAAGTACGTTTGTCTCTTTGGTTGAACATTTAGGTCATTTCTGTCCTTCCTACGCTTATTCTCGTCCGATTAGGATTTTTCACAAATCTTGTTCAACCAATAAGTGATTTTGTGTCATTGGTTGAACATTTAGGTCATTTTCGTACTCCCTAGGCTTATTCTCTTCCAATTAGGGTTTTTAACAAATCTTGTGCATCCAATAAGTGGTCTTGTGTCATTGGTTGAACATTTAGGTCATTTTCGTCTCCCTAGGCTTATTGTCATCTATTTACGGTTTTTAACCAATCTTGTGCATCCAATAAGTGATTTTTGTGTCATTGGTTGAATTTTAGTTCATTTTCGTCTTCACTAGGCTTATTCTCGTCCAATTAGGGTTTTTAACCAATCTTGTGCATCCAATAAGTGATTTTGTGTCATTGGTTGAACATTTAGGTCATTTTAGTACTCCCTAGGCATATTCTCATCCAATTAGGGTTTTTAACCAATCTTGTGCATCCAACATGTGATTTTTTTGTCATTGGTTGAACATTTAGGTCATTTTCGTTCTCCCTAGGCATATTCTCATCCAATTAGGGTTTTTAACCAATCTTGTGCATCCAATAAGTACGTTTGTGTCTTTGGTTGAACATTTAGGTCATTTTCGTCCTCCCTAGGCATATTCTCGTCCAATTAGGGTTTTTAACCAATCTTGTGCATCCAACATGTGATTTTTTGTCATTGGTTGAACTTTTAGGTCATTTTCGTCCTCCCTAGGGTTATTCTCATCCAATTAGGGTTTTTAACCAATCTTGTGCATGCAATAAGTACGTTTGTGTCTTTGGTTGAACATTAAGGTCATTTTCGTCCTCCCTAGGCATATTCTCATCCAATTAGGGTTTTAAACCAATCTTGTGCATCCAATAAGTGATTTTGTGTCATGGGTTTAACATTTAGGTCATTTTCGTCCTCCCTAGGCTTATTCTCATCGAATAAGGGTTTTTATCGAATCTTGTGCATCCAATAAGTACGTTTGTGTCTTTGGTTGAACATTTAGGTCATTTTCGTCCTCCCTAGGCATATTCTCGTCCAATTAGGGTTTTTAACCAATCTTGTGCATCCAACATGTGATTTTTTGTCATTGGTTGAACATTTAGGTCATTTTCGTCCTCCCTAGGGTTATTCTCATCCAATTAGGGTTTTTAACCAATCTTGTGCATGCAATAAGTACGTTTGTGCCTTTGGTTGAACATTTAGGTCATTTTCGTTCTCCCTAGGCATATTCTCGTCCAATTAGGGTTTTTAACCAATCTTGTGCATCCAATAAGTGATTTTGTGTTATGGGTTTAAAATTTAGGTCATTTTCGTCCTCCCTAGGCTTATTCTCATCCAATAAGGGTTTTTATCCAATCTTGTGCATCCAATAAGTGATTTTGTGTCATGGGTTTTAAATTTAGGTCATTTTCGTCCTCCCTAGGCTTATTCTCATCCAATAAGGGTTTTTATCCAATCTTGTGCATCCAATAAGTACGTTTGTGTCTTTGGTTGAACATTTAGGTCATTTTCGTCCTCCCTAGGCATATTCTCGTCCAATTAGGGTTTCTAACCAATCTTGTGCATCCAACATGTGATTTTTTGTCATTGGTTGAACATTTAGGTCATTTTCGTTCTCCCTAGGCATATTCTCATCCAATTAGGGTTTTTAACCAATCTTGTGCATCCAATAAGTGATTTTGTGTCATGGGTTTAAAATTAAGGTCATTTTCGTCCTCCCTAGGCTTATTCTCATCCAATAAGGGTTTTTATCCAATCTTGTACATCCAATAAGTACGTTTGTGTCTTTGGTTGAACATTTAGGTCATTTTCGTCCTCCCTAGCATATTCTCGTCCAATTAGGGTTTTTAACCAATCTTGTGCATCCAACATGTGATTTTTTGTCATTGGTTGAACATTTAGGTCATTTTCGTCCTCCCTAGGGTTATTCTCATCCAATTAGGGTTTTTAACCAATCTTGTGCATGCAATAAGTACGTTTGTGTCTTTGGTTGAACATTAAGGTCATTTTCGTTCTCCCTAGGCATATTCTCATCCAATTAGGGTTTTTAACCAATCTTGTGCATCCAATAAGTGATTTTGTGTCATGGGTTTAACATTTAGGTCATTTTCGTCCTCCCTAGGCTTATTCTCATCCAATTAGGGTTTTTATCCAATCTTGTGCATCCAATAAGTACGTTTGTGTCTTTGGTTGAACATTTAGGTCATTTTCGTCCTCCCTAGGCATATTCTCGTCCAATTAGGGTTTTTAACAAATCTTGTGCATCCAACATGTGATTTTTTGTCATTGGTTGAACATTTAGGTCATTTTCGTCCTCCCTAGGCTTATTCTCATCCAATAAGGGTTTTTATCCAATCTTGTGCATCCAATAAGTGATTTTGTGTCATGGGTTTAAAATTTAGGTCATTTTCGTCCTCCCTAGGCTTATTCTCATCCAATAAGGGTTTTTATCCAATCTTGTGCATCCAATAAGTACGTTTCGGTCTTTGGTTGAACATTTAGGTCATTTTCGTCCTCCCTAGGCATATTCTCGTCCAATTAAGGTTTTTAACCAATCTTGTGCATCCAACATGTGATTTTTTGTCATTGGTTGAACATTTAGGTCATTTTCGTCCTCCCTAGGGTTATTCTCATCCAATTAGGGTTTTTAACCAATCTTGTGCATGCAATAAGTACGTTTGTGTCTTTGGTTGAACATTTAGGTCATTTTCGTCCTCCCTAGGCATATTCTCATCCAATTAGGGTTTTTAACCAATCTTGTGCATCCAACATGTGATTTTTTGTCATTGGTTGAACATTTAGGTCATTTTCGTCCTCCCTAGGCATATTCTCGTCCAATTAGGGTTTTTAACCAATCTTGTGCATCCAACATGTGATTTTTTGTCATTGGTTGAACATTTAGGTCATTTTCGTCCTCCCTAGGGTTATCCTCATCCAATTAGGGTTTTTAACCAATCTTGTGCATGCAATAAGTACGTTTGTGCCTTTGGTTGAACATTTAGGTCATTTTCGTTCTCCCTAGGCATATTCTCGTCCAATTAGGGTTTTTAACCAATCTTGTGCATCCAATAAGTGATTTTGTGTTATGGGTTTAAAATTTAGGTCATTTTCGTCCTCCCTAGGCTTATTCTCATCCAATAAGGGTTTTTATCCAATCTTGTGCATCCAATAAGTGATTTTGTGTCATGGGTTTTAAATTTAGGTCATTTTCGTCCTCCCTAGGCTTATTCTCATCCAATAAGGGTTTTTATCCAATCTTGTGCATCCAATAAGTACGTTTGTGTCTTTGGTTGAACATTTAGGTCATTTTCGTCCTCCCTAGGCATATTCTCGTCCAATTAGGGTTTCTAACCAATCTTGTGCATCCAACATGTGATTTTTTGTCATTGGTTGAACATTTAGGTCATTTTCGTTCTCCCTAGGCATATTCTCATCCAATTAGGGTTTTTAACCAATCTTGTGCATCCAATAAGTGATTTTGTGTCATGGGTTTAAAATTAAGGTCATTTTCGTCCTCCCTAGGCTTATTCTCATCCAATAAGGGTTTTTATCCAATCTTGTACATCCAATAAGTACGGTTGTGTCTTTGGTTGAACATTTAGGTCATTTTTGTCCTCCCTAGGCATATTCTCGTCCAATTAGGGTTTTTAACCAATCTTGTGCATCCAACATGTGATTTTTTGTCATTGGTTGAACATTTAGGTCATTTTCGTCCTCCCTAGGGTTATTCTCATCCAATTAGGGTTTTTAACCAATCTTGTGCATGCAATAAGTACGTTTGTGTCTTTGGTTGAACATTAAGGTCATTTTCATTCTCCCTAGGCATATTCTCATCCAATTAGGGTTTTTAACCAATCTTGTGCATCCAATAAGTGATTTTGTGTCATGGGTTTAACATTTAGGTCATTTTCGTCCTCCCTAGGCTTATTCTCATCCAATAAGGGTTTTTATCGAATCTTGTGCATCCAATAAGTACGTTTGTGTCTTTGGTTGAACATTTAGGTCATTTTTGTCCTCCTTAGGCTTATTCTCGTCCAAGTAGGGTTTTTAACCAATCTTGTGCATCCAATATGTGATTTTGTGTCTTTGATTGAACATTTAGGTCATTTTCGTCCTCCCTAGGCTTATTCTCATCAAATTAGGGTTTTTAACCAATCTTGTCCATCCAATATGTACGTTTGTCTCTTTGGTTGAACATTTAGGTCATTTTTGTCCTCCATAATCTTATTTTCGTCCGATTAGGATTTTTCACCAATCTTGTTCATTAAATAAGTGATTTTGTGTCATTGGTTGAATATTTAGGTCATTTTCGTACTCCCTAGGCTTATTCTCTTCCAATTAGGGTTTTTAACAAATCTTGTGCATCCAATAAGTGGTCTTGTGTCATTGGTTGAACATTTAGGTCATTTTCGTCCTCCCTAGGCTTATTGTCATCTATTTACGGTTTTTAACCAATCTTGTGCATCCAATAAGTACGTTTGTCTCTTTGGTTGAACATTTAGGTCATTATCGTCCTCCCTAGGCTTATTCTCGTCCAATTAGGATTTTTCACCAATCTTGTGCATCCAATAAGTGATTTTTGTGTCATTGGTTGAATTTTAGTTCATTTTCGTCTTCACTAGGCTTATTCTCGTCCAATTAGGGTTTTTAACCAATCTTGTGCATCCAATAAGTGATTTTGTGTCATTGGGTGAACATTTAGGTCATTTTAGTACTCCCTAGGCATACTCTCATCCAATTAGGGTTTTTAACCAATCTTGTGCATCCAACATGTGATTTTTTTGTCATTGGTTGAACATTTAGGTCATTTTCGTTCTCCCTTGGCATATTCTCATCCAATTAGGGTTTTTAACCAATCTTGTGCATCCAATAAGTACGTTTGTGTCTTTGGTTGAACATTTAGGTCATTTTCGTCCTCCCTAGGCATATTCTCGTCCAATTAGGGTTTTTAACCAATCTTGTGCATCCAACATGTGATTTTGTGTCATTGGTTGAACATTTAGGTCATTTTCGTCCTCCCTAGGCTTATTCTCATGCAATTAGGGTTTTTAACCAATCTTGTGCATGCAATAAGTACGTTTGTGTCTTTGGTTGAACATTTAGGTCATTTTCGTTCTCCCTAGGCATATTCTCATCCAATTAGGGTTTTTAACCAATCTTGTGCATCCAATAAGTGATTTTGTGTCATGGGTTTAAAATTTAGGTCATTTTCGTCCTCCCTAGGCTTATTCTCATCCAATAAGGGTTTTTATCCAATCTTGTACATCCAATAAGTGATTTTGTGTCATGGGTTTAAAATTTAGGTCATTTTCGTCCTCCCTAGGCTTATTCTCATCCAATAAGGGTTTTTATCCAATCTTGTGCATCCAATAAGTACGTTTGTGTCTTTGGTTGAACATTTAGGTCATTTTCGTCCTCCCTAGGCATATTCTCGTCCAATTAGGGTTTCTAACCAATCTTGTGCATCCAACATGTGATTTTTTGTCATTGGTTGAACATTTAGGTCATTTTCGTTCTCCCTAGGCATATTCTCATCCAATTATGGTTTTTAACCAATCTTGTGCATCCAATAAGTGATTTTGTGTCATGGGTTTAAAATTAAGGTCATTTTCGTCCTCCCTAGGCTTATTCTCATCCAATAAGGGTTTTTATCCAATCTTGTACATCCAATAAGTACGTTTGTGTCTTTGGTTGAACATTTAGGTCATTTTCGTCCTCCCTAGGCATATTCTCGTCCAATTAGGGTTTTTAACCAATCTTGTGCATCCAACATGTGATTTTTTGTCATTGGTTGAACATTTAGGTCATTTTCGTCCTCCATAGGGTTATTCTCATCCAATTAGGGTTTTTAACCAATCTTGTGCATGCAATAAGTACGTTTGTGTCATTGGTTGAACATTTAGGTCATTTTCGTTCTCCCTAGGCATATTCTCATCCAATTAGGGTTTTTAACCAATCTTGTGCATCCAATAAGTGATTTTGTGTCATGGGTTTAAAATTTAGGTCATTTTCGTCCTCCCTAGGCTTATTCTCATCCAATAAGGGTTTTTATCCAATCTTGTACATCCAATAAGTACGATTGTGTCTTTGGTTGAACATTTAGGTCATTTTCGTCCTCCCTAGGCATATTCTCGTCCAATTAGGGTTTTTAACCAATCTTGTGCGTCCAACATGTGATTTTGTGTCATTGGTTGAACATTTAGGTCATTTTCGTCCTCCCTAGGCTTATTCTCATCCAATTAGGGTTTTTAACCAATCTTGTGCATGCAATAAGTACGTTTGTGTCTTTGGTTGAACATTTACGTCATTTTCGTTCTCCCTAGGCATATTCTCATCCAATTAGGGTTTTTAACCAATCTTGTGCATCCAATAAGTGATTTTGTGTCATGGGTTTAACATTTAGGTCATTTTCGTCCTCCTTAGGCTTATTCTCATCCAATAAGGGTTTTTATCCAATCTTGTGCATCCAATAAGTACGTTTGTGTCTTTAGTTGAACATTTAGGTCATTTTCGTCCTCCCTAGACATATTCTCATCCAATTAGGGTTATTAACCAATCTTGTGCATGCAATAAGTACGTTTGTGTCTTTGGTTGAACATTTAGGTCATTTTCGTTCTCCCTAGGCATATTCTCATCCAATTAGGGTTTTTAACCAATCTTGTGCATCCAATAAGTGATTTTGTGTCATGGGTTTAAAATTTAGGTCATTTTGCTCCTCCCTAGGCTTATTCTCATCCAATAAGGGTTTTTATCCAATCTTGTGCATCCAATAAGTGATTTTGTGTCATGGGTTTAAAATTTAGGTCATTTTGCTCCTCCCTAGGCTTATTCTCATCCAATAAGGGTTTTTATCCAATCTTGTGCATCCAATAAGTGATTTTGTGTCATGGGTTTAAAATTTAGGTCATTTTCGTCCTCCCTAGGCTTATTCTCATCCAATAAGGGTTTTTATCCAATCTTGTGCATCCAATAAGTACGTTTCGGTCTTTGGTTGAACATTTAGGTCATTTTCGTCCTCCCTAGGCATATTCTCGTCCAATTAAGGTTTTTAACCAATCTTGTGCATCCAACATGTGATTTTTTGTCATTGGTTGAACATTTAGGTCATTTTCGTCCTCCCTAGGGTTATTCTCATCCAATTAGGGTTTTTAACCAATCTTGTGCATGCAATAAGTACGTTTGTGTCTTTGGTTGAACATTTAGGTCATTTTCGTCCTCCCTAGGCATATTCTCATCCAATTAGGGTTTTTAACCAATCTTGTGCATCCAACATGTGATTTTTTGTCATTGGTTGAACATTTAGGTCATTTTCGTCCTCCCTAGGGTTATTCTCATCCAATTAGGGTTTTTAACCAATCTTGTGCATGCAATAAGTACGTTTGTGTCTTTGGTTGAACATTAAGGTCATTTTCATTCTCCCTAGGCATATTCTCATCCAATTAGGGTTTTTAACCAATCTTGTGCATCCAATAAGTGATTTTGTGTCATGGGTTTAACATTTAGGTCATTTTCGTCCTCCCTAGGCTTATTCTCATCCAATAAGGGTTTTTATCGAATCTTGTGCATCCAATAAGTACGCTTGTGTCTTTGGTTAAACATTTAGGTCATTTTCGTCCTCCCTAGGCATATTCTCGTCCAATTAGGGTTTTTAACCAATCTTGTGCATCCAATATGTGATTTTGTGTCATTGGTTGAACATTTAGGTCATTTTCGTCCTCCCTAGGCTTATTCTCATCAAATTAGGGTTTTTAACCAATCTTGTGCATCCAATAAGTACGTTTGTCTCTTTGGTTGAACATTTAGGTCATTTCTGTCCTTCCTACGCTTATTCTCGTCCGATTAGGATTTTTCACAAATCTTGTTCAACCAATAAGTGATTTTGTGTCATTGGTTGAACATTTAGGTCATTTTCGTACTCCCTAGGCTTATTCTCGTCCAATTAGGGTTTTTAACAAATCTTGTGCATCCAATAAGTGGTCTTGTGTCATTGGTTGAACATTTAGGTCATTTTCGTCCTCCCTAGGCTTATTGTCATCTATTTACGGTTTTTAACCAATCTTGTGCATCCAATAAGTACGTTTGTCTCTTTGGTTGAACATTTAGGTCATTATCGTCCTCCCTAGGCTTATTCTCGTCCAATTAGGATTTTTCACCAATCTTGTGCATCCAATAAGTGATTTTTGTGTCATTGGTTGAATTTTAGTTCATTTTCGTCTTCACTAGGCTTATTCTCGTCCAATTAGGGTTTTTAACCAAACTTGTGCATCCAATAAGTGATTTTGTGTCATTGGTTGAACATTTAGGTCATTCTAGTACTCCCTAGGCATATTCTCATCCAATTAGGGTTTTTAACCAATCTTGTGCATCCAACATGTGATTTTTTTGTCATTGGTTGAACATTTAGGTCATTTTCGTTCTCCCTAGGCATATTCTCATCCAATTAGGGTTTTTAACCAATCTTGTGCATCCAATAAGTACGTTTGTGTCTTTGGTTGAACATTTAGGTCATTTTCGTCCTCCCTAGGCATATTCTCGTCCAATTAGGGTTTTTAACCAATCTTGTGCATCCAACATGTGATTTTTTGTCATTGGTTGAATATTTAGGTCATTTTCGTCCTCCCTAGGGTTATTCTCATCCAATTAGGGTTTTTAACCAATGTTGTGCATGCAATAAGTACGTTTGTGTCTTTGGTTGAACATTTAGGTCATTTTCGTTCTCCCTAGGCATATTCTCATCCAATTAGGGTTTTTAACCAATCTTGTGCATCCAATAAGTGATTTTGTGTCATGGGTTTAACATTTAGGTCATTTTCGTCCTCCCTAGGCTTATTCTCATCCAATAAGGGTTTTTATCGAATCTTGTGCATCCAATAAATACGTTTGTGTCTTTGGTTGAACATTTAGGTCATTTTCGTCCTCCCTAGGCATATTCTCGTCCAATTAGGGTTTTTAACCAATCTTGTGCGTCCAACATGTGATTTTGTGTCATTGGTTGAACATTTAGGTCATTTTCGTCCTCCCTAGGCTTATTCTCATCCAATTAGGGTTTTTAACCAATCTTGTGCAAGCAATAAGTACGTTTGTGTCTTTGCTTGAACATTTAGGTCATTTTCGTTCTCCCTAGGCATATTCTCATCCAATTAGGGTTTTTAACCAATCTTGTGCATGCAATAAGTACGTTTGTGCCTTTGGTTGAACATTTAGGTCATTTTCGTTCTCCCTAGGCATATTCTCGTCCAATTAGGGTTTTTAACCAATCTTGTGCATCCAATAAGTGATTTTGTGTTATGGGTTTAACATTTAGGTCATTTTCGTCCTCCCTAGGCTTATTCTCATCCAATAAGGGTTTTTATCCAATCTTGTGCATCCAATAAGTGATTTTGTGTCATGGGTTTAAAATTTAGGTCATTTTCGTCCTCCCTAGGCTTATTCTCATCCAATAAGGGTTTTTATCCAATCTTGTGCATCCAATAAGTACGTTTCGGTCTTTGGTTGAACATTTAGGTCATTTTCGTCCTCCCTAGGCATATTCTCGTCCAATTAAGGTTTTTAACCAATCTTGTGCATCCAACATGTGATTTTTTGTCATTGGTTGAACATTTAGGTCATTTTCGTCCTCCCTAGGGTTATTCTCATCCAATTAGGGTTTTTAACCAATCTTGTGCATGCAATAAGTACGTTTGTGTCTTTGGTTGAACATTTAGGTCATTTTCGTCCTCCCTAGGCATATTCTCATCCAATTAGGGTTTTTAACCAATCTTGTGCATCCAACATGTGATTTTTTGTCATTGGTTGAACATTTAGGTCATTTTCGTCCTCCCTAGGGTTATTCTCATCCAATTAGGGTTTTTAACCAATCTTGTGCATGCAATAAGTACGTTTGTGTCTTTGGTTGAACATTAAGGTCATTTTCGTCCTCCCTAGGCATATTCTCATCCAATTAGGGTTTTAAACCAATCTTGTGCATCCAATAAGTGATTTTGTGTCATGGGTTTAACATTTAGGTCATTTTCGTCCTCCCTAGGCTTATTCTCATCGAATAAGGGTTTTTATCGAATCTTGTGCATCCAATAAGTACGTTTGTGTCTTTGGTTGAACATTTAGGTCATTTTCGTCCTCCCTAGGCATATTCTCGTCCAATTAGGGTTTTTAACCAATCTTAGGCGTCTAACATGTGATTTTGTGTCAATGGTTGAACATTTAGGTCATTTTCGTCCTCCCTAGGCTTATTCTCATCCAATTAGGGTTTTTAACCAATCTTGTGCATGCAATAAGTAGGTTTGTGTCTTTGGTTGAACATTTAGGTCATTTTTGTTCTCCCTAGGCATATTCTCATCCAATTAGGGTTTTTAACCAATCTTGTGCATCCAATAAGTGATTTTCTGTCATGGGTTTAACATTTAGGTCATTTTCGTCCTCCCTAGGCTTATTCTCATCCAATAAGGGTTTTTATCCAATCTTGTGCATCCAATAAGTACGTTTGTGTCTTTGGTTGAACATTTAGGTCATTTTCGTCCTCCCTAGGCATATTCTCGTCCAATTAGGGTTTTTAACCAATCTTGTGCATCCAACATGTGATTTTTTGTCATTGGGTGAACATTTAGGTCATTTTCGTTCTCCCTAGGCATATTCTCATCCAATTAGGGTTTTTAACCAATCTTGTGCATCCAATAAATGATTTTGTGTCATGGGTTTAAAATTTAGGTCATTTTCGTCCTCCCTAGGCTTATTCTCATCCAATAAGGGTTTTTATCCAATCTTGTGCATCCAATAAGTACGTTTGTGTCTTTGGTTGAACATTTAGGTCATTTTCGTCCTCCCTAGGCATATTCTCGTCCAATTAGGGTTTTTAACCAATCTTGTGCATCCAACATGTGATTTTTTGTCATTGGTTGAACATTTAGGTCATTTTCGTCCTCCTTAGGGTTATTCTCATCCAATTAGGGTTTTTAACCAATCTTGTGCATGCAATAAGTACGTTTGTGTCTTTGGTTGAACATTAAGGTCATTTTCGTTCTCCCTAGGCATATTCTCATCCAATTAGGGTTTTTAACCAATCTTGTGCATCCAATAAGTGATTTTGTGTCATGGGTTTAAAATTTAGGTCATTTTCGTCCTCCCTAGGCTTATTCTCATCCAATAAGGGTTTTTATCCAATCTTGTACATCCAATAAGTACGTTTGTGTCTTTGGTTGAACATTTAGGTCATTTTCGTCCTCCCTAGGCATATTCTCGTCCAATTAAGGTTTTTAACCAATCTTGTGCATCCAACATGTGATTTTTTGTCATTGGTTGAACATTTAGGTCATTTTCGTCCTCCCTAGGGTTATTCTCATCCAATTAGGGTTTTTAACCAATCTTTTGCATGCAATAAGTACGTTTGTGTCTTTGGTTGAACATTTAGGTCATTTTCGTCCTCCCTAGGCATATTCTCATCCAATTAGGGTTTTTAACCAATCTTGTGCATGCAATAAGTACGTTTGTGTCTTTGGTTGAACATTTAGGTCATTTTCGTTCTCCCTAGGCATATTCTCATCCAATTAGGGTTTTTAACCAATCTTGTGCATCCAATAAGTGATTTTGTGTCATGGGTTTAACATTTAGGTCATTTTCGTCCTCCCTAGGCTTATTCTCATCCAATAAGGGTTTTTATCGAATCTTGTGCATCCAATAGGTACGTTTGTGTCTTTGGTTGAACATTTAGGTCATTTTCGTCCGCCCTAGGCATATTCTCGTCCAATTAGGGTTTTTAACCAATCTTGTGCGTCCAACATGTGATTTTGTGTCATTGGTTGAACATTTAGGTCATTTTCGTCCTCCCTAGGCTTATTCTCATCCAATTAGGGTTTTTAACCAATCTTGTGCATGCAATAAGTACGTTTGTGTCTTTGGTTGAACATTTAGGTCATTTTCGTTCTCCCTAGGCATATTCTCATCCAATTAGGGTTTTTAACCAATCTTGTGCATCCAATAAGTGATTTTGTGTCATGGGTTTAACATTTAGGTCATTTTCGTCCTCCCTAGGCTTATTCTCAACCAATAAGGGTTTTTATCGAATCTTGTGCATCCAATAAGTACGTTTGTGTCTTTGGTTGAACATTTAGGTCATTTTCGTCCTCCCTAGGCATATTCTCGTCCAATTAGGGTTTTTAACCAATCTTGTGCGTCCAATATGTGATTTTGTGTCATTGGTTGAACATTTAGGTCATTTTCGTCCTCCCTAGGCTTATTCTCATCCAATTAGGGTTTTTAACCAATCTTGTGCATGCAATAAGTACGTTTGTGTCTTTGGTTGAACATTTAGGTCATTTTCGTTCTCCCTAGGCATATTCTCATCCAATTAGGGTTTTTAACCAATCTTGTGCATCCAATAAGTGATTTTGTGTCACGGGTTTAAAATTTAGGTCATTTTCGTCCTCCCTAGGCTTATTCTCATCCAATAAGGGTTTTTATCCAATCTTGTGCATCCAATAAGTACGTTTGTGTCTTTGGTTGAACATTTAGGTCATTTTCGTCCTCCCTAGGCATATTCTCGTCCAATTAGGGTTT
>JBBPBP010009779.1:47776519-47809363 GCA_037974735.1 Cicer chorassanicum | reverse complement strand
ATTTTGTGTCATGGGTTTAACATTTAGGTCATTTTCGTCCTCCCTAGGCTTATTCTCATCCAATAAGGGTTTTTATCGAATCTTGTGCATCCAATAAGTACGTTTGTGTCTTTGGTTGAACATTTAGGTCATTTTCGTCCTCCCTAGGCATATTCTCGTCCAATTAGGGTTTTTAACCAATCTTGTGCGTCCAACATGTGATTTTGTGTCATTGGTTGAACATTTAGGTCATTTTCGTCCTACCTAGGCTTATTCTCATCCTATTAGGGTTTTTAACCAATCTTGTGCATGCAATAAGTACGTTTGTGTCTTTGGTTGAACATTTAAGTCATTTTCGTTCTCCCTAGGCATATTCTCATCCAATTAGGGTTTTTAACCAATCTTGTGCATCCAATAAGTGATTTTGTGTCATGGGTTTAACATTTAGGTCATTTTCGTCCTCCCTAGGCTTATTCTCATCCAATAAGGGTTTTTATCGAATCTTGTGCATCCAATAAGTACGTTTGTGTCTTTAGTTGAACATTTAGGTCATTTTCGTCCTCCCTAGGCATATTCTCGTCCAATTAGGGTTTTTAACCAATCTTGTGCGTCCAACATGTGATTTTGTGTCATTGGTTGAACATTTAGGTCATTTTCGTCCTACCTAGGCTTATTCTCATCCTATTAGGGTTTTTAACCAATCTTGTGCGTGCAATAAGTACGTTTGTGTCTTTGGTTGAACATTTAGGTCATTTTCGTTCTCCCTAGGCATATTCTCATCCAATTAGGGTTTTTAACCAATCTTGTGCATCCAACATGTGATTTTTTGTCATTGGTTGAACATTTAGGTCATTTTCGTCCTCCCTAGGAATATTCTCGTCCAATTAGGGTTTTTAACCAATCTTGTGCATCCAACATGTGATTTTTTGTCATTGGTTGAACATTTAGGTCATTTTCGTCCTCCCTAGGGTTATTCTCATCCAATTAGGGTTTTTAACCAATCTTGTGCATGCAATAAGTACGTTTGTGTCTTTGGTTGAACATTTACGTTATTTTCGTTCTCCCTAGGCATATTCTCATCCAATTAGGGTTTTTAACCAATCTTGTGCATCCAATAAGTCATTTTGTGTCATGGGTTTAACATTTAGGTCTTTTTCGTCCTCCCTAGGCTTATTCTCATCCAATAAGGGTTTTTATCGAATCTTGTGCATCCAATAACTACGTTTGTATCTTTGGTTGAACATTTAGGTCATTTTCGTCCTCCCTAGGCATATTCTCGTCCAATTAGGGTTTTTAACCAATCTTGTGCGTCCAACATGTGATTTTTTGTCATTGGTTGAACATTTAGGTCATTTTCGTCCTCCCTAGGCTTATTCTCATCCAATTAGGGTTTTTAACCAATCTTGTGCATGCAATAAGTACGTTTGTGTCTTTGGTTGAACATTTAGGTTATTTTCGTTCTCCCTAGGCATATTCTCATCCAATTAGGGTTTTTAACCAATCTTGTGCATCCAATAAGTCATTTTGTGTCATGGGTTTAACATTTAGGTCTTTTTCGTCCTCCCTAGGCTTATTCTCATCCAATAAGGGTTTTTATCGAATCTTGTGCATCCAATAACTACGTTTGTATCTTTGGTTGAACATTTAGGTCATTTTCGTCCTCCCTAGGCATATTCTCGTCCAATTAGGGTTTTTAACCAATCTTGTGCGTCCAACATGTGATTTTTGGTCATTGGTTGAACATTTAGGTCATTTTCGTCCTACCTAGGCTTATTCTCATCCTATTAGGGTTTTTAACCAATCTTGTGCATGCAATAAGTACGTTTGTGTCTTTGGTTGAACATTTAGGTCATTTTCGTTCTCCCTAGGCATATTCTCATCCAATTAGGGTTTTTAACCAATCTTGTGAATCCAACATGTGATTTTTTGTCATTGGTTGAACATTTAGGTCATTTTCGTCCTCCCTAGGCATATTCTCGTCCAATTAGGGTTTTTAACCAATCTTGTGCATCCAACATGTGATTTTTTGTCATTGGTTGAACATTTAGGTCATTTTCGTCCTCCCTAGGGTTATTCTCATCCAATTAGGGTTTTTAACCAATCTTGTGCATGCAATAAGTACGTTTGTGTCTTTGGTTGAACATTTAGGTCATTTTCGTCCTACCTAGGCTTATTCTCATCCTATTAGGGTTTTTAACCAATCTTGTGCATGCAATAAGTACGTTTGTGTCTTTGGTTGAACATTTAGGTCATTTTCGTTCTCCCTAGGCATATTCTCATCCAATTAGGGTTTTTAACCAATCTTGTGCATCCAACATGTGATTTTTTGTCATTGGTTGGACATTTAGGTCATTTTCGTCCTCCCTAGGCATATTCTCGTCCAATTAGGGTTTTTAACCAATCTTGTGCATCCAACATGTGATTTTTTGTCATTGGTTGAATATTTAGGTCATTTTCGTCCTCCCTAGGGTTATTCTCATCCAATTAGGGTTTTTATCCAATCTTGTGCATGCAATAAGTGATTTTGTGTCATGGGTTTAAAATTTAGGTCATTTTCGTCCTCCCTAGGCTTATTCTCATCCAATAAGGGTTTTTATCCAATCTTGTGCATCCAATAAGTACGTTTGTGTCTTTGGTTGAACATTTAGGTCATTTTCGTTCTCCCTAGGCATATTCTCATCCAATTAGGGTTTTTAACCAATCTTGTGCATCCAATAAGTGATTTTGTGTCATGGGTTTAACATTTAGGTCATTTTCGTCCTCCCTAGGCTTATTCTCATCCAATAAGGGTTTTTATCGAATCTTGTGCATCCAATAAGTACGTTTGTGTCTTTGGTTGAACATTTAGGTCATTTTCGTCCTCCCTAGGCATATTCTCGTCCAATTAGGGTTTTTAACCAATCTTGTGCGTCCAACATGTGATTTTGTGTCATTGGTTGAACATTTAGGTCATTTTCGTCATACCTAGGCTTATTCTCATCCTATTAGGGTTTTTAACCAATCTTGTGCATGCAATAAGTACGTTTGTGTCTTTGGTTGAACATTTAGGTCATTTTCGTTCTCCCTAGGCATATTCTCATCCAATTAGGGTTTTTAACCAATCTTGTGCATCCAACATGTGATTTTTTGTCATTGGTTGAACATTTAGGTCATTTTCGTCCTCCCTAGGCATATTCTCGTCCAATTAGTGTTTTTAACCAATCTTGTGCATCCAACATGTGATTTTTTGTCATAGGTTGAACATTTAGGTAATTTTCGTCCTCCCTAGGGTTATTCTCATCCAATTAGGGTTTTTAACCAATCTTGTGCATGCAATAAGTACGTTTGTGTCTTTGGTTGAACATTTAGGTCATTTTCGTTCTCCCTAGGCATATTCTTATCCAATTAGGGTTTTTAACCAATCTTGTGCATCCAATAAGTGATTTTGTGTCATGGGTTTAAAATTTAGGTCATTTTCGTCCTCCCTAGGCTTATTCTCATCCAGTAAGGGTTTTTATCCAATCTTGTACATCCAATAAGTGATTTTGAGTCATGGGTTTAAAATTTAGGTCATTTTCGTCCTCCCTAGGCTTATTCTCATCCAATAAGGGTTTTTATCCAATCTTGTGCATCCAATAAGTACGTTTGTGTCTTTGGTTGAACATTTAGGTCATTTTCGTCGTCCCTAGGCATATTCTCGTCCAATTACGGTTTTTAACAAATCTTGTGCATCCAATAAGTGATTTTGTGTCATGGGTTTAACATTTAGGTCATTTTCGTCCTCCCTAGGCTTATTCTCATCCAATAAGGGTTTTTATCGAATCTTGTGCATCCAATAAGTACGTTTGTGTCTTTGGTTGAACATTTAGGTCATTTTCGTCCTCCCTAGGCATATTCTCGTCCAATTAGGGTTTTTAACCAATCTTGTGCGTCCAACATGTGATTTTGTGTCATTGGTTGAACATTTAGGTCATTTTCGTCCTCCCTAGGCTTATTCTCATCCAATTAGGGTTTTTAACCAATCTTGTGCAAGCAATAAGTACGTTTGTGTCTTTGGTTGAACATTTTGGTCATTTTGGTTCTCCCTAGGCATATTTTCATCCAATTAGGGTTTTTAACCAATCTTGTGCATCCAATAAGTGATTTTGTGTCATGGGTTTAACATTTAGGTCATTTTCGTCCTCCCTAGGCTTATTCTCATCCAATAAGGGTTTTTATCGAATCTTGTGCATCCAATAAGTACGTTTGTGTCTTTGGTTGAACATTTAGGTCATTTTCGTCCTCCCTAGGCATATTCTCGTCCAATTAGGGTTTTTAACCAATCTTGTGCGTCCAACATGTGATTTTGTGTCATTGGTTGAACATTTAGGTTATTTTCGTCCTACCTAGGCTTATTCTCATCCTATTAGGGTTTTTAACCAATCTTGTGCATGCAATAAGTACGTTTGTGTCTTTGGTTGAACATTTTGGTCATTTTGGTTCTCCCTAGGCATATTCTCATCCAATTAGGGTTTTTAACCAATCTTGTGCATCCAATAAGTGATTTTGTGTCATGGGTTTAACATTTAGGTCATTTTCGTCCTCCCTAGGCTTATTCTCATCCAATAAGGGTTTTTATCGAATCTTGTGCATCCAATAAGTACGTTTGTGTCTTTGGTTGAACATTTAGGTCATTTTCGTCGTCCCTAGGCATATTCTCGTCCAATTAGGGTTTTTAACAAATCTTGTGCATCCAACATGTGATTTTTTGTCATTGGTTGAACATTTAGGTCATTTTCGTCCTCCCTACGGTTATTCTCATCCAATTAGGGTTTTTAACCAATCTTGTGCATGCAATAAGTACGTTTGTGTCTTTGGTTGAACATTTTGGTCATTTTGGTTCTCCCTAGGCATATTCTCGTCCAATTAGGGATTTTAACAAATCTTGTGCGTCCAACATGTGATTTTGTGTCATTGGTTGAACATTTAGGTCATTTTCGTCCTACCTAGGCTTATTCTCATCCTATTAGGGTTTTTAACCAATCTTGTGCATGCAATAAGTACGTTTGTGTCTTTGGTTGAACATTTAGGTCATTTTCGTTCTCCCTAGGCATATTCTCATCCAATTAGGGTTTTTAACCAATCTTGTGCATCCAACATGTGATTTTTTGTCATTGGTTGAACATTTAGCTCATTTTCGTCCTCCCTAGGCATATTCTCGTCCAATTAGGGTTTTTAACCAATCTTGTGCATCCAACATGTGATTTTTTGTCATTGGTTGAACATTTATGTCATTTTCGTCCTCCCTAGGGTTATTCTCATCCAATTAGGGTTTTTAACCAATCTTGTGCATGCAATAAGTACGTTTGTGCCTTTGGTTGAACATTTAGGTCATTTTCGTTCTCCCTAGGCATATTCTCGTCCAATTAGGGTTTTTAACCAATCTTGTGCGTCCAACATGTGATTTTGTGTCATTGGTTGAACATTTAGGTCATTTTCGTCCTACCTAGGCTTATTCTCATCCTATTAGGGTTTTTAACCAATCTTGTGCATGCAATAAGTACGTTTGTGTCTTTGGTTGAACATTTTGGTCATTTTGGTTCTCCCTAGGCATATTCTCATCCAATTAGGGTTTTTAACCAATCTTGTGCATCCAATAAGTGATTTTGTGTCATGGGTTTAACATTTAGGTCATTTTCGTCGTCCCTAGGCTTATTCTCATCCAATAAGGGTTTTTATCGAATCTTGTGCATCCAATAAGTACGTTTGTGTCTTTGGTTGAACATTTAGGTCATTTTCGTCCTCCATAGGCATATTCTCGTCCAATTAGGGTTTTTAACCAATCTTGTGCGTCCAACATGTGATTTTGTGTCATTGGTTGAACATTTAGGTCATTTTCGTCCTACCTAGGCTTATTCTCATCCTATTAGGGTTTTTAACCAATCTTGTGCATGCAATAAGTACGATTGTGTCTTTGGTTGAACATTTAGGTCATTTTCGTTCTCCCTAGGCATATTCTCATCCAATTAGGGTTTTTAACCAATCTTGTGCATCCAACATGTGATTTTTTGTCATTGGTTGAACATTTAGGTCATTTTCGTCCTCCCTAGGCATATTCTCGTCCAATTAGGGTTTTTAACCAATCTTGTGCATCCAATAAGTGATTTTGTGTCATGGGTTTAACATTTAGGTCATTTTCGTCCTCCCTAGGCTTATTCTCATCCAATAAGGGTTTTTATCGAATCTTGTGCATCCAATAAGTACGTTTGTGTCTTTGGTTGAACATTTAGGTCATTTTCGTTCTCCCTAGGCATATTCTCATCCAATTAGGGTTTTTAACCAATCTTGTGCATCCAATAAGTGATTTTGTGTCATGGGTTTAACATTTAGGTCATTTTCGTCCTCCCTAGGCTTATTCTCATCCAATAAGGGTTTTTATCCAATCTTGTGCATCCAATAAGTACGTTTGTTTCTTTGGTTGAACATTTAGGTCATTTTCGTCCTCCCTATGCATATTCTCGTCCAATTAGGGTTTTTAACCAATCTTGTGCATCCAACATGTGATTTTGTGTCATTGTTTGAATATTTAGGTCATTTTCGTACTCCCTAGGCTTATTCTCATCCAATTAGGGTTTTTAACCAATCTTGTGCATGCAATAAGTACGTTTGTGTCTTTGGTTGAACATTTAGGTCATTTTCGTTCTCCCTAGGCATATTCTCATCCAATTAGGGTTTTTAACCAATCTTGTGCATCCAATAAGTGATTTTGTGTCATGGGTTTAACATTTAGGTCATTTTCGTCCTCCCTAGGCTTATTCTCATCCAATTAGGGTTTTTAACCAATCTTGTGCATGCAATAAGTACGTTTGTGTCTTTGGTTGAACATTTAGGTCATTTTCGTTCTCCCTAGGCATATTCTCATCCAATTAGGGTTTTAAACAAATCTTGTGCATCCAATAAGTGATTTTGTGTCATGGGTTTAAAATTTAGGTCATTTTCGTCCTCCCTAGGCTTATTCTCATCCAATAAGGGTTTTTATCGAATCTTGTGCATCCAATAAGTACGTTTGTGTCTTTGGTTGAACATTTAGGTCATTTTCGTCCTCCCTAGGCATATTCTCGTCCAATTAGGGTTTTTAACCAATCTTGTGCGTCTAACATGGGATTTTGTGTCATTGGTCGAACATTTAGGTCATTTTCGTCCTCCCTAGGCTTATTCTCATCCAATTAGGGTTTTTAACCAATCTTGTGCATGCAATAAGTACGTTTGTGTCTTTGGTTGAACATTTACGTCATTTTCGTTCTCCCTAGGCATATTCTCATCCAATTAGGGTTTTTAACCAATCTTGTGCATCCAATAAGTGATTTTGTGTCATGGGTTTAACATCTAGGTCATTTTCGTCCTCCCTAGGATTATTCTCATCCAATAAGGGTTTTTATCCATTCTTGTGCATCCAATAAGTACGTTTGTGTCTTTGGTTGAACATTTAGGTCATTTTCGTCCTCCCTAGGCATATTCTCATCCAATTAGGGTTTTTAACCAATCTTGTGCGTCCAACATGTGATTTTGTGTCATTGGTTGAACATTTAGGTCATTTTCGTCCTCCCTAGGGTTATTCTCATCCAATTAGGGTTTTTAACCAATCTTGTGCATGCAATAAGTACGTTTGTGTCTTTGGTTGAACATTTACGTCATTTTCGTTCTCCCTAGGCATATTCTCATCCAATTAGGGTTTTTAACCAATCTTGTGCATCCAATAAGTGATTTTGTGTCATGGGTTTAACATCTAGGTCATTTTCGTCCTCCCTAGGATTATTCTCATCCAATAAGGGTTTTTATCCAATCTTGTGCATCCAATAAGTACGTTTGTGTCTTTGGTTGAACATTTAGGTCATTTTCGTCCTCCCTAGGCATATTCTCATCCAATTAGGGTTTTTAACCAATCTTGTGCGTCCAACATGTGATTTTGTGTCATTGGTTGAACATTTAGGTCATTTTCGTCCTCCCTAGGCTTATTCTCATCCAATTACGGTTTTTAACCAATCTTATGCAAGCAATAAGTACGTTTGTGTCTTTGGTTGAACATTTAGGTCATTTTCGTTCTCCCTAGGCATATTCTCGTCCAATTAGGGTTTTTAACCAATCTTGTGCATCCAATAAGTGATTTTGTGTCATGGGTTTAAAATTTAGGTCATTTTCGTCCTCCCTAGGCTTATTCTCATCCAATAAGGGTTTTTATCCAATCTTGTGCATCCAATAAGTGATTTTGTGTCATGGGTTTAACATTTAGGTCATTTTCGTCCTCCCTAGGCTTATTCTCATCCAATAAGGGTTTTTATCCAATCTTGTGCATCCAATAAGTACGTTTGTGTCTTTGGTTGAACATTTAGGTCATTTTCGTCCTCCCTAGGCATATTCTCGTCCAATTAGGGTTTTTAACAAATCTTGTGCATCCAACATGTGATTTTTTGTCATTGGTTGAACATTTAGGTCATTTTCGTCCTCCCTAGGGTTATTCTCATCCAATTAGGGTTTTTAACCAATCTTGTGCATGCAATAAGTACGTTTGTGTCTTTGGTTGAACATTTTGGTTATTTTGGTTCTCCCTAGGCATATTCTCATCCAATTAGGGTTTTTAACCAATCTTGTGCATCCAATAAGTGATTTTGTGTCATGGGTTTAACATTTAGGTCATTTTCGTCCTCCCTAGGCTTATTCTCATCCAATAAGGGTTTTTATCGAATCTTGTGCATCCAATAAGTACGTTTGTGTCTTTGGTTGAACATTTAGGTCATTTTCGTCCTCCCTAGGCATATTCTCGTCCAATTAGGGTTTTTAACCAATCTTGTGCGTCCAACATGTGATTTTGTGTCATTGGTTGAACATTTAGGTCATTTTCGTCCTACCTAGGCTTATTCTCATCCTATTAGGGTTTTTAACCAATCTTGTGGATGCAATAAGTACGTTTGTGTCTTTGGTTGAACATTTAGGTCATTTTCGTTCTCCCTAGGCATATTCTCATCCAATTAGGGTTTTTAACCAATCTTGTGCATCCAACATGTGATTTTTTGTCATTGGTTGAACATTTAGGTCATTTTCGTCCTCCCTAGGCATATTCTCGTCCAATTAGGGTTTTTAACCAATCTTGTGCATCCAACATGTGATTTTTTGTCATTGGTTGAACATTTAGGTCATTTTCGTCCTCCCTAGGGTTATTCTCATCCAATTAGGGTTTTTAACCAATCTTGTGCATGCAATAAGTACGTTTGTGTCTTTGGTTGAACATTTACGTTATTTTCGTTCTCCCTAGGCATATTCTCATCCAATTAGGGTTTTTAACCAATCTTGTGCATCCAATAAGTGATTTTGTGTCATGGGTTTAACCTTTAGGTCATTTTCGTCCTCCCTAGGATTATTCTCATCCAATAAGGGTTTTTATCCAATCTTGTGCATCCAATAAGTACGTTTGTGTCTTTGGTTGAACATTTAGGTCATTTTCGTCCTCCCTAGGCATATTCTCATCCAATTAGGGTTTTTAACCAATCTTGTGCATGCAATAAGTACGTTTGTGTCATTGGTTGAACATTTAGGTCATTTTGGTTCTCCCTAGGCATATTCTCATCCAATTAGGGTTTTTAAACAATCTTGTGCATCCAATAAGTGATTTTGTGTCATGTGTTTAAAATTTAGGACATTTTGGTCCTCCATAGGCTTATTCTCATCCAATAACGGTTTTTATCCAATCTTGTGCATCCAATAAGTAAGTTTGTGTCTTTGGTTGAAAGTTTAGGTCATTTTCGTCCTCCCTAGGCATATTCTCGTCCAATTAGGGTTTTTAACCAATCTTGTGCATCCAATAAGTACGTTTGTGTCTTTGGTTGAACATATAGGTCATTTTCATCCTCCCTAGGGTTATTCTCATCCAATTAGGGTTTTTAACCAATCTTGTGCATGCAATAAGTACGTTTGTGTCTTTGGTTGAACATTTAGGTCATTTTGGTTCTCCCTAGGCATATTCTCATCCAATTAGGGTTTTTAACCAATCTTGTGCATCCAATAAGTGATTTTGTGTCATGTGTTTAAAATTCAGGTCATTTTGGTCCTCCATAGGCTTATTCTCATCCAATAACGGTTTTTATCCAATCTTGTGCATCCAATAAGTAAGTTTGTGTCTTTGGTTGAAAGTTTAGGTCATTTTCGTCCTCCCTATGCATATTCTAGTCCAATTAGGGTTTTTAACCAATCTTGTGCATCCAATAAGTACGGTTGTGTCTTTGGTTGAACATATAGGTCATTTTCATCCTCCCTAGGGTTATTCTCATCCAATTAGGGTTTTTAACCAATCTTGTGCATGCAATAAGTACGTTTGTGTCTTTGGTTGAACATTTAGGTCATTTTCGTCCTCCCTAGGCATATTCTCGTCCAATTAGGGTTTTTAACCAATCTTGTGCATCCAACATGTGATTTTGTGTCATTGGTTGAACATTTAGGTCATTTTCGTCCTCCCTAGGCTTATTCTCATCAAATTCGGGTTTTTAACCAATCTTGTGCATGCAATAAGTACGTTTGTGTCTTTGGTTGAACATTTAGGTCATTTTCGTTCTCCCTAGGCATATTCTCATCCAATTAGGGTTTTTAACCAATCTTGTGCATCCAACAAGTGATTTTGTGTCATTGGTTGAACATTTAGGTCATTTTCGTCCTCCCTAGGGTTATTCTCATCCAATTAGGGTTTTTAACCAATGTTGTGCATGCAATAAGTACGTTTGTGTCTTTGGTTGAACATTTAGGTCATTTTCGTTCTCCGTAGGCATATTCTCATCCAATTAGGGTTTTAAACCAATCTTGTGCATCCAATAAGTGATTTTGTGTCATGGGTTTAAAATTTAGGTCATTTTCGTCCTCCCTAGGTTTATTCTCATCTAATAAGGGTTTTTATCCAATCTTGTGCATCCAATAAGTACGTTTGTGTCTTTGGTTAAACATTTAGGTCATTTTCGTCCTCCCTAGGCATATTCTCGTCCAATTAGGGTTTTTAACAAATCTTGTGCATCCAACATGTATTTTTTGTCATTGGTTGAACATTTAGGTCATTTTCGTCCTCCCTAGGGTTATTCTTATCCAATTAGGGTTTTTAACCAATCTTGTGCATGCAATAAGTACATTTGTGTCTTTGGTTGAACATTTTGGTCATTTTCGTTCTCCCTAGGCATATTCTCATCCAATTAGGGTTTTTAACCAATCTTGTGCATCCAATAAGTGATTTTGTGTCATGGGTTTAACATTTAGGTCATTTTCGTCCTCCCTAGGCTTATTCTCATCCAATAAGGGTTTTTATCGAATCTTGTGCATCCAATAAGTACGTTTGTGTCTTTGGTTTAACATTTAGGTCATTTTCGTCCTCCCTAGGCATATTCTCGTCCAATTAGGGTTTTTAACCAATCTTGTGCGTCCAACATGTGATTTTGTGTCATTGGTTGAACATTTAGGACATTTTCTTCCTACCTTGGCTTATTCTCATCCTATTAGGGTTTTTAACCAATCTTGTGCATGCAATTAGTACGTTTGTGTCTTTGGTTGAACATTTAGGTCATTTTCGTTCTCCCTAGGCATATTCTCATCCAATTAGGGTTTTTAACCAATCTTGTGCATCCAACATGTGATTTTTTGTCATTGGTTGAACATTTAGGACATTTTCGTCCTCACTAGGCATATTCTCGTCCAATTAGGGTTTTTAACCAATCTTGTGCATCCAACATGTGATTTTTTATCATTGGTTGAACATTTAGGTCATTTTCGTCCTCCCAACAGTTATTCTCATCCAATTAGGGTTTTTAACCAATCTTGTGCATGCAATAAGTATGTTTGTGTCTTTGGGTTAACATTTAGGTCATTTTCGTTCTCCCTAGGCATATTCTCATCCAATTAGGGTTTTTAACCAATCTTGTGCATCCAATAAGTGATTTTGTGTCATGGGTTTAACATTTAGGTCATTTTCGTCCTCCCTAGGCTTATTCTCATCCAATAAGGGTTTTTATCGAATCTTGTGCATCCAATAAGTACGTTTGTGTCTTTGGTTGAACATTTAGGTCATTTTCGTCCTCCCTAGGCATATTCTCATCCAATTAGGGTTATTAACCAATCTTGTGCATGCAATAAGTACGTTTGTGTCTTTGGTTGAACATTTAGGTCATTTTCGTTCTCCCTAGGCATATTCTCATCCAATTAGGGTTTTTAACCAATCTTGTGCATGCAATAAGTACGTTTGTGTCTTTGGTTGAACATTTAGGTCATTTTCGTTCTCCCTAGGCATATTCTCATCCAATTACGGTTTTTAACCAATCTTGTGCATCCAATAAGTGATTTTGTGTCATGGGTTTAACATTTAGGTCATTTTCGTCCTCCCTAGGCTTATTCTCATCCAATAAGGGTTTTTATCCAATCTTGTGCATCCAATAAGTACGTTTGTGTCTTTGGTTGAACATTTAGGTCATTTTCGTCCTCCCTAGGCATATTCTCATCCAATTAGGGTTATTAACCAATCTTGTGCATGCAATAAGTACGTTTGTGTCTTTGGTTGAACATTTAGGTCATTTTCGTTCTCCCTAGGCATATTCTCATCCAATTAGGGTTTTTAACCAATCTTGTGCATGCAATAAGTACGTTTGTGTCTTTGGTTGAACATTTAGGTCATTTTCGTTCTCCCTAGGCATATTGTCATCCAATTAGGGTTTTAAACCAATCTTGTGCATCCAATAAGTGATTTTGTGTCATGGGTTTAAAATTTAGGTCATTTTCGTCCTCCCTAGGCTTATTCTCATCCAATAAGGGTTTTTATCGAATCTTGTGCATCCAATAAGTACGTTTGTGTCTTTGGTTGAACATTTAGGTCATTTTCGTCCTCCTTAGGCATATTCTCGTCCAATTAGGGTTTTTAACCAATCTTGTGCGTCCAACATGTGATTTTGTGTCATTGGTTGAACATTTAGGTCATTTTCGTCCTCCCTAGGCTTATTCTCATCCAATTAGGGTTTTTAACCAATCTTGTGCAAGCAATAAGTACGTTTGTGTCTTTGGTTGAACATTTAGGTCATTTTCGTTCTCCCTAGGCATATTCTCGTCCAATTAGGGTTTTTAACCAATCTTGTGCATCCAATAAGTGATTTTGTGTCACGGGTTTAAAATTTAGGTCATTTTCGTCCTCCCTAGGCTTATTCTCATCCAATAAGGGTTTTTATCCAATCTTGTGCATCCAATAAGTGATTTTGTGTCATCGGTTTAAAATTTAGGTCATTTTCGTCCTCCCTAGGCTTATTCTCATCCAAGAAGGGTTTTTATCCAATCTTGTGCATCCAATAAGTACGTTTATGTCTTTGGTTGAACATTTAGGTCATTTTCGTCCTCCCTAGGCATATTCTCGTCCAATTAGGATTTTTAACCAATCTTGTGCATCCAACATGTGATTTTTTGTCATTGGTTGAACATTTAGGTCATTTTCGTCCTCCCTAGGGTTATTCTCATCCAATTAGGGTTTTTAACCAATCTTGTGCATGCAATGAGTACGTTTGTGTCTTTGGTTGAACATTTAGGTCATTTTCGTTCTCCCTAGGCATATTCTCATCCAATTAGGGTTTTTAAGCAATCTTGTGCATCCAATAAGTCATTTTGTGTCATGGGTTTAACATTTAGGTCTTTTCCGTCCTCCCTAGGCTTATTCTCAACCAATAAGGGTTTTTATCGAATCTTGTGCATCCAATAAGTACGTTTGTATCTTTGGTTGAACATTTAGGTCATTTTCGTCCTCCCTAGGCATATTCTCGTCCAATTAGGGTTTTTAACCAATCTTGTGCATCCAATAAGTGATTTTGTGTCATGGGTTTAACATTTAGGTCATTTTGGTCCTCCCTAGGATTATTATCATCCAATAAGGGTTTTTATCCAATCTTGTGCATCCAATAAGTACGTTTGTGTGTTTGGTTGAACATTTAGGTCATTTTCGTCCTCCCGAGGCATATTCTCATCCAATTAGGGTTTTTAACCAATCTTGTGCATGCAATAAGTACGTTTGTGTCTTTGGTTGAACATTTAGGTCATTTTGGTTCTCCCTAGGCATATTCTCATCCAATTAGGGTTTTTAACCAATCTTGTGCATCCAATAAGTGATTTTGTGTCATGTGTTTAAAATTCAGGTCATTTTGGTCCTCCATAGGCTTATTCTCATCCAATAACGGTTTTTATCCAATCTTGTGCATCCAATAAGTAAGTTTGTGTCTTTGGTTGAAAGTTTAGGTCATTTTCGTCCTCCCTAGGCATATTCTAGTCCAATTAGGGTTTTTAACCAATCTTGTGCATCCAATAAGTACGGTTGTGTCTTTGGTTGAACATATAGGTCATTTTCATCCTCCCTAGGGTTATTCTCATCCAATTAGGGTTTTTAACCAATCTTGTGCATGCAATAAGTACGTTTGTGTCTTTGGTTGAACATTTAGGTCATTTTCGTCCTCCCTAGGCATATTCTCGTCCAATTAGGGTTTTTAACCAATCTTGTGCATCCAACATGTGATTTTGTGTCATTGGTTGAACATTTAGGTCATTTTCGTCCTCCCTAGGCTTATTCTCATCAAATTCGGGTTTTTAACCAATCTTGTGCATGCAATAAGTACGTTTGTGTCTTTGGTTGAACATTTAGGTCATTTTCGTTCTCCCTAGGCATATTCTCATCCAATTAGGGTTTTTAACCAATCTTGTGCATCCAATAAGTGATTTTGTGTCATTGGTTTAACATTTAGGTCATTTTCGTCCTCCCTAGGCTTATTCTCATCCAATAAGGGTTTTTATCCAATCTTGTGCATCCAATAAGTGATTTTGTGTCATGGGTTTAAAATTTAGGTCATTTTCGTCCTCCCTAGGCTTATTCTCATCCAATAAGGGTTTTTATCCAATCTTGTGCATCCAATAAGTACGTTTGTGTCTTTGGTTGAACATTTAGGTCATTTTTGTCCTCCCTAGGCATATTCTCGTCCAATTAGGGTTTTTAACAAATCTTGTGCATCCAACATGTGATTTTTTGTCATTGGTTGAACATTTAGGTCATTTTCGTCCTCCCTAGGGTTATTCTCATCCAATTAGGGTTTTTAACCAATCTTGTGCATGCAATAAGTACGTTTGTGTCTTTGGTTGAACATTTTGGTCATTTTGGTTCTCCCTAGGCATATTCTCATCCAATTAGGGTTTTTAACCAATCTTGTGCATCCAATAAGTGATTTTGTGTCATGGGTTTAACATTTAGGTCATTTTCGTCCTCCCTAGGCTTATTCTCATCCAATAAGGGTTTTAATCGAATCTTGTGCATCCAATAAGTCTGTTTGTGTCTTTGGTTGAACATTTAGGTCATTTTCGTCCTCCCTAGGCATATTCTCGTCCAATTAGGGTTTTTAACCAATCTTGTGCGTCCAACATGTGATTTTGTGTCATGGGTTTAAAATTTAGGTCATTTTCGTCCTCCCTAGGCTTATTCTCATCCAATAAGGGTTTTTATCCAATCTTGTACATCCAATAAGTACGTTTGTGTCTTTGGTTGAACATTTAGGTCATTTTCGTCCTCCCTAGGCATATTCTCGTCCAATTAAGGTTTTTAACCAATCTTGTGCATCCAACATGTGATTTTGTGTCATTGGTTGAACATTTAGGTCATTTTCGTCCTCCCTAGGGTTATTCTCATCCAATTAGGGTTTTTAACCAATCTTGTGCATGCAATAAGTACGTTTGTGTCTTTGGTTGAACATTTAGGTCATTTTCGTCCTCCCTAGGCATATTCTCGTCCAATTAGGGTTTTTAACAAATCTTGTGCATCCAACATGTGATTTTTTGTCATTGGTTGAACATTTAGGTCATTTTCGTCCTCCCTAGGGTTATTCTCATCCAATTAGGGTTTTTAACCAATCTTGTGCATGCAATAAGTACGTTTGTGTCTTTGGTTGAACATTTACGTTATTTTCGTTCTCCCTAGGCATATTCTCATCCAATTAGGGTTTTTAACCAATCTTGTGCATCCAATAAGTGATTTTGTGTCATGGGTTTAACATTTAGGTCATTTTCGTCCTCCCTAGGATTATTCTCATCCAAAAAGGGTTTTTATCCAATCTTGTGCATCCAATAAGTACGTTTGTGTCTTTGGTTGAACATTTAGGTCATTTTCGTCCTCCCTAGGCATATTCTCATCCAATTAGGGTTTTTAACCAATCTTGTGCATGCAATAAGTACGTTTGTGTCATTGGTTGAACATTTAGGTCATTTTGGTTCTCCCTAGGCATATTCTCATCCAATTAGGGTTTTTAAACAATCTTGTGCATCCAATAAGTGATTTTGTGTCATGTGTTTAAAATTTAGGACATTTTGGTCCTCCATAGGCTTATTCTCATCCAATAACGGTTTTTATCCAATCTTGTGCATCCAATAAGTAAGTTTGTGTCTTTGGTTGAAAGTTTAGGTCATTTTCGTCCTCCCTAGGCATATTCTAGTCCAATTAGGGTTTTTAACCAATCTTGTGCATCCAATAAGTACGTTTGTGTCTTTGGTTGAACATATAGGTCATTTTCATCCTCCTTAGGGTTATTCTCATCCAATTAGGGTTTTTAACCAATCTTGTGCATGCAATAAGTACGTTTGTGTCTTTGGTTGAACATTTAGGTCATTTTCGTCCTCCCTAGGCATATTCTCGTCCAATTAGGGTTTTTAACCAATCTTGTGCATCCAACATGTGATTTTGTGTCATTGGTTGAACATTTAGGTCATTTTCGTCCTCCCTAGGCTTATTCTCATCAAATTCGGGTTTTTAACCAATCTTGTGCATGCAATAAGTACGTTTGTGTCTTTGGTTGAACATTAAGGTCATTTTCGTTCTCCCTAGGCATATTCTCATCCAATTAGGGTTTTTAACCAATCTTGTGCATCCAACAAGTGATTTTGTGTCATTGGTTGAACATTTAGGTCATTTTCGTCCTCCCTAGGGTTATTCTCATCCAATTAGGGTTTTTAACCAATGTTGTGCATGCAATAAGTACGTTTGTGTCTTTGGTTGAACATTTAGGTCATTTTCGTTCTCCGTAGGCATATTCTCATCCAATTAGGGTTTTAAACCAATCTTGTGCATCCAATAAGTGATTTTGTGTCATGGGTTTAAAATTTAGGTCATTTTCGTCCTCCCTAGGCTTATTCTCATCTAATAAGGGTTTTTATCCAATCTTGTGCATCCAATAAGTACGTTTGTGTCTTTGGTTAAACATTTAGGTCATTTTCGTCCTCCCTAGGCATATTCTCGTCCAATTAGGGTTTTTAACAAATCTTGTGCATCCAACATGTATTTTTTGTCATTGGTTGAACATTTAGGTCATTTTCGTCCTCCCTAGGGTTATTCTTATCCAATTAGGGTTTTTAACCAATCTTGTGCATGCAATAAGTACATTTGTGTCTTTGGTTGAACATTTTGGTCATTTTCGTTCTCCCTAGGCATATTCTCATCCAATTAGGGTTTTTAACCAATCTTGTGCATCCAATAAGTGATTTTGTGTCATGGGTTTAACATTTAGGTCATTTTCGTCCTCCCTAGGCTTATTCTCATCCAATAAGGGTTTTTATCGAATCTTGTGCATCCAATAAGTACGTTTGTGTCTTTGGTTTAACATTTAGGTCATTTTCGTCCTCCCTAGGCATATTCTCGTCCAATTAGGGTTTTTAACCAATCTTGTGCGTCCAACATGTGATTTTGTGTCATTGGTTGAACTTTTAGGACATTTTCTTCCTACCTTGGCTTATTCTCATCCTATTAGGGTTTTTAACCAATCTTGTGCATGCAATTTGTACGTTTGTGTCTTTGGTTGAACATTTAGGTCATTTTCGTTCTCCCTAGGCATATTCTCATCCAATTAGGGTTTTTAACCAATCTTGTGCATCCAACATGTGATTTTTTGTCATTGGTTGAACATTTAGGACATTTTCGTCCTCACTAGGCATATTCTCGTCCAATTAGGGTTTTTAACCAATCTTGTGCATCCAACATGTGATTTTTTATCATTGGTTGAACATTTAGGTCATTTTCGTCCTCCCAAGGGTTATTCTCATCCAATTAGGGTTTTTAACCAATCTTGTGCATGCAATAAGTATGTTTGTGTCTTTGGGTTAACATTTAGGTCATTTTCGTTCTCCCTAGGCATATTCTCATCCAATTAGGGTTTTTAACCAATCTTGTGCATCCAATAAGTGATTTTGTGTCATGGGTTTAACATTTAGGTCATTTTCGTCCTCCCTAGGCTTATTCTCATCCAATAAGGGTTTTTATCGAATCTTGTGCATCCAATAAGTACGTTTGTGTCTTTGGTTGAACATTTAGGTCATTTTCGTCCTCCCTAGGCATATTCTCGTCCAATTAGGGTTTTTAACCAATCTTGTACGTCCAACATGTGATTTTGTGTCATTGGTTGAACATTTAGGTCATTTTCGTCCTCCCTAGGCTTATTCTCATCCAATTAGGGTTTTTAACCAATCTTGTGCATGCAATAAGTACGTTTGTGTCTTTGGTTGAACATTTACGTCATTTTCGTTCTCCCTAGGCATATTCTCATCCAATTAGGGTTTTTAACCAATCTTGTGCATCCAATAAGTGATTTTGTGTCATGGGTTTAACATTTAGGTCATTTTCGTCCTCCTTAGGCTTATTCTCATCCAATAAGGGTTTTTATCCAATCTTGTGCATCCAATAAGTACGTTTGTGTCTTTAGTTGAACATTTAGGTCATTTTCGTCCTCCCTAGACATATTCTCATCCAATTAGGGTTATTAACCAATCTTGTGCATGCAATAAGTACGTTTGTGTCTTTGGTTGAACATTTAGGTCATTTTCGTTCTCCCTAGGCATATTCTCATCCAATTAGGGTTTTTAACCAATCTTGTGCATCCAATAAGTGATTTTGTGTCATGTGTTTAAAATTTAGGTCGTTTTGGTCCTCCATAGGCTTATTCTCATCCAATAGGGGTTTTTATCCAATCTTGTGCATCCAATAAGTACGTTTGTGTCTTTGGTTGAACATTTAGGTCATTTTCGTCCTCCCTAGGCATATTCTCATCCAATTAGGGTTATTAACCAATCTTGTGCATCCAACATGTATTTTTTGTCATTGGTTGAACATTTAGGTCATTTTCGTCCTCCCTAGGGTTATTCTCATCCAATTAGGGTTTTTAACAAATCTTGTGCATGCAATAAGTACGTTTGTGTCTTTGGTTGAACATTTTGGTCATTTTCGTTCTCCCTAGGCATATTCTCATCCAATTAGGGTTTTTAACCAAACTTGTGCATCCAATAAGTGATTTTGTGTCATGGGTTTAACATTTAGGTCATTTTCGTCCTCCCTAGGCTTATTCTCATCCAATAAGGGTTTTTATCGAATCTTGTGCATCCAATAAGTACGTTTGTGTCTTTGGTTGAACATTTAGGTCATTTTCGTCCTCCCTAGGCATATTCTCGTCCAATTAGGGTTTTTAACCAATCTTGTGCGTCCAACATGTGATTTTGTGTCATTGGTTGAACATTTAGGTCATTTTCGTCCTACCTAGGCTTATTCTCATCCTATTAGGGTTTTTAACCAATCTTGTGGATGCAATAAGTACGTTTGTGTCTTTGGTTGAACATTTAGGTCATTTTCGTTCTCCCTAGGCATATTCTCATCCAATTAGGGTTTTTAACCAATCTTGTGCATCCAACATGTGATTTTTTGTCATTGGTTGAACATTTAGGTCATTTTCGTCCTCCCTAGGCATATTCTCGTCCAATTAGGGTTTTTAACCAATCTTGTGCATCCAACATGTGATTTTTTGTCATTGGTTGAACATTTAGGTCATTTTCGTCCTCCCTAGGGTTATTATCATCCAATTAGGGTTTTTAACCAATCTTGTGCATGCAATAAGTACGTTTGTGTCTTTGGTTGAACATTTAGGTCATTTTCGTTCTCCCTAGGCATATTCTCATCCAATTAGGGTTTTTAACCAATCTTGTGCATCCAATAAGTGATTTTGTGTCATGGGTTTAACATTTAGGTCATTTTCGTCCTCCCTAGGCTTATTCTCAACCAATAAGGGTTTTTATCGAATCTTGTGCATCCAATAAGTACGTTTGTGTCTTTGGTTGAACATTTAGGTCATTTTCGTCCTCCCTAGGCATATTCTCGTCCAATTAGGGTTTTTAACCAATCTTGTGCGTCCAACATGTGATTTTGTGTCATTGGTTGAACATTTAGGTCATTTTCGTCCTCCCTAGGCTTATTCTCATCCAATTAGGGTTTTTAACCAATCTTGTGCATGCAATAAGTACGTTTGTGTCTTTGGTTGAACATTTAGGTCATTTTCGTTCTCCCAAGGCATATTCTCATCCAATTAGGGTTTTTAACCAATCTTATGCATCCAATAAGTCATTTTGTGTCATGGGTTTAACATTTAGGTCTTTTTCGTCCTCCCTAGGCTTATTCTCAACCAATAAGGGTTTTTATCGAATCTTGTGCATCCAATAAGTACGTTTGTGTCTTTGGTTGAACATTTAGGTCATTTTCGTCCTCCCTAGGCATATTCTCGTCCAATTAGGGTTTTTAACCAATCTTGTGCGTCCAACATGTGATTTTGTGTCATTGGTTGAACATTTAGGTCATTTTCGTCCTCCCTAGGCTTATTCTCATCCAATTAGGGTTTTTAACCAATCTTGTGCAAGCAATAAGTACGTTTGTGTCTTTGGTTGAACATTTTGGTCATTTTGGTTCTCCCTAGGCATATTCTCATCCAATTAGGGTTTTTAACCAATCTTGTGCATCCAATAAGTGATTTTGTGTCATGGGTTTAACATTTAGGTCATTTTCGTCCTCCCTAGGCTTATTCTCATCCAATTAGGGTTTTTATCCAATCTTGTGCATCCAATAAGTACGTTTGTGTCTTTGGTTGAACATTTAGGTCATTTTCGTCCTCCCTAGGCATATTCTCGTCCAATTAGGGTTTTTAACAAATCTTGTGCATCCAACATGTGATTTTTTGTCATTGGTTGAACATTTAGGTCATTTTCGTCCTCCCTAGGGTTATTCTCATCCAATTAGGGTTTTTAACCAATCTTGTGCATGCAATAAGTACGTTTGTGTCTTTGGTTGAACATTTTGGTTATTTTGGTTCTCCCTAGGCATATTCTCATCCAATTAGGGTTTTTAACCAATCTTGTGCATCCAATAAGTGATTTTGTGTCATGGGTTTAACATTTAGGTCATTTTCGTCCTCCCTAGGCTTATTCTCATCCAATAAGGGTTTTTATCGAATCTTGTGCATCCAATAAGTACGTTTGTGTCTTTGGTTGAACATTTAGGTCATTTTCGTCCTCCCTAGGCATATTCTCGTCCAATTAGGGTTTTTAACCAATCTTGTGCGTCCAACATGTGATTTTGTGTCATTGGTTGAACATTTAGGTCATTTTCGTCCTACCTAGGCTTATTCTCATCCTATTAGGGTTTTTAACCAATCTTGTGCATGCAATAAGTACGTTTGTGTCTTTGGTTGAACATTTAAGTCATTTTCGTTCTCCCTAGGCATATTCTCATCCAATTAGGGTTTTTAACCAATCTTGTGCATCCAATAAGTGATTTTGTGTCATGGGTTTAACATTTAGGTCATTTTCGTCCTCCCTAGGCTTATTCTCATCCAATAAGGGTTTTTATCGAATCTTGTGCATCCAATAAGTACGTTTGTGTCTTTAGTTGAACATTTAGGTCATTTTCGTCCTCCCTAGGCATATTCTCGTCCAATTAGGGTTTTTAACCAATCTTGTGCGTCCAACATGTGATTTTGTGTCATTGGTTGAACATTTAGGTCATTTTCGTCCTACCTAGGCTTATTCTCATCCTATTAGGGTTTTTAACCAATCTTGTGCGTGCAATAAGTACGTTTGTGTCTTTGGTTGAACATTTAGGTCATTTTCGTTCTCCCTAGGCATATTCTCATCCAATTAGGGTTTTTAACCAATCTTGTGCATCCAACATGTGATTTTTTGTCATTGGTTGAACATTTAGGACATTTTCGTCCTCACTAGGCATATTCTCGTCCAATTAGGGTTTTTAACCAATCTTGTGCATCCAACATGTGATTTTTTATCATTGGTTGAACATTTAGGTCATTTTCGTCCTCCCAACAGTTATTCTCATCCAATTAGGGTTTTTAACCAATCTTGTGCATGCAATAAGTATGTTTGTGTCTTTGGGTTAACATTTAGGTCATTTTCGTTCTCCCTAGGCATATTCTCATCCAATTAGGGTTTTTAACCAATCTTGTGCATCCAATAAGTGATTTTGTGTCATGGGTTTAACATTTAGGTCATTTTCGTCCTCCCTAGGCTTATTCTCATCCAATAAGGGTTTTTATCGAATCTTGTGCATCCAATAAGTACGTTTGTGTCTTTGGTTGAACATTTAGGTCATTTTCGTCCTCCCTAGGCATATTCTCGTCCAATTAGGGTTTTTAACCAATCTTGTACGTCCAACATGTGATTTTGTGTCATTGGTTGAACATTTAGGTCATTTTCGTCCTCCCTAGGCTTATTCTCATCCAATTAGGGTTTTTAACCAATCTTGTGCATGCAATAAGTACGTTTGTGTCTTTGGTTGAACATTTACGTCATTTTCGTTCTCCCTAGGCATATTCTCATCCAATTAGGGTTTTTAACCAATCTTGTGCATCCAATAAGTGATTTTGTGTCATGGGTTTAACATTTAGGTCATTTTCGTCCTCCTTAGGCTTATTCTCATCCAATAAGGGTTTTTATCCAATCTTGTGCATCCAATAAGTACGTTTGTGTCTTTAGTTGAACATTTAGGTCATTTTCGTCCTCCCTAGACATATTCTCATCCAATTAGGGTTATTAACCAATCTTGTGCATGCAATAAGTACGTTTGTGTCTTTGGTTGAACATTTAGGTCATTTTCGTTCTCCCTAGGCATATTCTCATCCAATTAGGGTTTTTAACCAATCTTGTGCATCCAATAAGTGATTTTGTGTCATGTGTTTAAAATTTAGGTCGTTTTGGTCCTCCATAGGCTTATTCTTATCCAATAGGGGTTTTTATCCAATCTTGTGCATCCAATAAGTACGTTTGTGTCTTTGGTTGAACATTTAGGTCATTTTCGTCCTCCCTAGGCATATTCTCGTCCAATTAGGGTTTTTAACAAATCTTGTGCATCCAACATGTGATTTTTTGTCATTGGTTGAACATTTAGGTCATTTTCGTCCTCCCTAGGGTTATTCTCATCCAATTAGGGTTTTTAACCAATCTTGTGCATGCAATAAGTACGTTTGTGTCTTTGGTTGAACATTTTGGTCATTTTCGTTCTCCCTAGGCATATTCTCATCCAATTAGGGTTTTTAACCAAACTTGTGCATCCAATAAGTGATTTTGTGTCATGGGTTTAACATTTAGGTCATTTTCGTCCTCCCTAGGCTTATTCTCATCCAATAAGGGTTTTTATCGAATCTTGTGCATCCAATAAGTACGTTTGTGTCTTTGGTTAAACATTTAGGTCATTTTCGTCCTCCCTAGGCATATTCTCGTCCAATTAGGGTTTTTAACAAATCTTGTGCATCCAACATGTATTTTTTGTCATTGGTTGAACATTTAGGTCATTTTCGTCCTCCCTAGGGTTATTCTCATCCAATTAGGGTTTTTAACCAATCTTGTGCATGCAATAAGTACGTTTGTGTCTTTGGTTGAACATTTTGGTCATTTTCGTTCTCCCTAGGCATATTCTCATCCAATTAGGGTTTTTAACCAATCTTGTGCATCCAATAAGTGATTTTGTGTCATGGGTTTAAAATTTAGGTCATTTTCGTCCTCCCTAGGCTTATTCTCATCCAATAAGGGTTTTTATCCAATCTTGTGCATCCAATAAGTACGTTTGTGTCTTTGGTTGAACATTTAGGTCATTTTCATCCTCCCTAGGGTTATTCTCATCCAATTAGGGTTTTTAACCAATCTTGTGCATGCAATAAGTACGTTTGTGTCTTTGGTTGAACATTTAGGTCATTTTCGTTCTCCCTAGGCATATTCTCATCCAATTAGGGTTTTTAACCAATCTTGTGCATCCAATAAGTGATTTTGTGTCATTGGTTTAACATTTAGGTCATTTTCGTCCTCCCTAGGCTTATTCTCATCCAATAAGGGTTTTTATCCAATCTTGTGCATCCAATAAGTGATTTTGTGTCATGGGTTTAAAATTTAGGTCATTTTCGTCCTCCCTAGGCTTATTCTCATCCAATAAGGGTTTTTATCCAATCTTGTGCATCCAATAAGTGATTTTGTGTCATGGGTTTAAAATTTAGGTCATTTTCGTCCTCCCTAGGCTTATTCTCATCCAATTAGGGTTTTTATCCAATCTTGTGCATCCAATAAGTACGTTTGTGTCTTTGGTTGAACATTTAGGTCATTTTCGTCCTCCCTAGGCATATTCTCGTCCAATTAGGGTTTTTAACAAATCTTGTGCATCCAACATGTGATTTTTTGTCATTGGTTGAACATTTAGGTCATTTTCGTCCTCCCTAGGGTTATTCTCATCCAATTAGGGTTTTTAACCAATCTTGTGCATGCAATAAGTACGTTTGTGTCTTTGGTTGAACATTTTGGTTATTTTGGTTCTCCCTAGGCATATTCTCATCCAATTAGGGTTTTTAACCAATCTTGTGCATCCAATAAGTGATTTTGTGTCATGGGTTTAACATTTAGGTCATTTTCGTCCTCCCTAGGCTTATTCTCATCCAATAAGGGTTTTTATCGAATCTTGTGCATCCAATAAGTACGTTTGTGTCTTTGGTTGAACATTTAGGTCATTTTCGTCCTCCCTAGGCATATTCTCGTCCAATTAGGGTTTTTAACCAATCTTGTGCGTCCAACATGTGATTTTGTGTCATTGGTTGAACATTTAGGTCATTTTCGTCCTACCTAGGCTTATTCTCATCCTATTAGGGTTTTTAACCAATCTTGTGCATGCAATAAGTACGTTTGTGTCTTTGGTTGAACATTTAAGTCATTTTCGTTCTCCCTAGGCATATTCTCATCCAATTAGGGTTTTTAACCAATCTTGTGCATCCAATAAGTGATTTTGTGTCATGGGTTTAACATTTAGGTCATTTTCGTCCTCCCTAGGCTTATTCTCATCCAATAAGGGTTTTTATCGAATCTTGTGCATCCAATAAGTACGTTTGTGTCTTTAGTTGAACATTTAGGTCATTTTCGTCCTCCCTAGGCATATTCTCGTCCAATTAGGGTTTTTAACCAATCTTGTGCGTCCAACATGTGATTTTGTGTCATTGGTTGAACATTTAGGTCATTTTCGTCCTACCTAGGCTTATTCTCATCCTATTAGGGTTTTTAACCAATCTTGTGCGTGCAATAAGTACGTTTGTGTCTTTGGTTGAACATTTAGGTCATTTTCGTTCTCCCTAGGCATATTCTCATCCAATTAGGGTTTTTAACCAATCTTGTGCATCCAACATGTGATTTTTTGTCATTGGTTGAACATTTAGGACATTTTCGTCCTCACTAGGCATATTCTCGTCCAATTAGGGTTTTTAACCAATCTTGTGCATCCAACATGTGATTTTTTATCATTGGTTGAACATTTAGGTCATTTTCGTCCTCCCAACAGTTATTCTCATCCAATTAGGGTTTTTAACCAATCTTGTGCATGCAATAAGTATGTTTGTGTCTTTGGGTTAACATTTAGGTCATTTTCGTTCTCCCTAGGCATATTCTCATCCAATTAGGGTTTTTAACCAATCTTGTGCATCCAATAAGTGATTTTGTGTCATGGGTTTAACATTTAGGTCATTTTCGTCCTCCCTAGGCTTATTCTCATCCAATAAGGGTTTTTATCGAATCTTGTGCATCCAATAAGTACGTTTGTGTCTTTGGTTGAACATTTAGGTCATTTTCGTCCTCCCTAGGCATATTCTCGTCCAATTAGGGTTTTTAACCAATCTTGTACGTCCAACATGTGATTTTGTGTCATTGGTTGAACATTTAGGTCATTTTCTTCCTACCTTGGCTTATTCTCATCCTATTAGGGTTTTTAACCAATCTTGTGCATGCAATAAGTACGTTTGTGTCTTTAGTTGAACATTTAGGTCATTTTCGTTCTCCCTAGGCATATTCTCATCCAATTAGGGTTTTTAACCAATCTTGTGCATGCAATAAGTACGTTTGTGTCTTTGGTTGAACATTTAGGTCATTTTCGTTCTCCCTAGGCATATTCTCATCCAATTAGGGTTTTTAACCAATCTTGTGCATCCAATAAGTGATTTTGTGTCATGTGTTTAAAATTTAGGTCGTTTTGGTCCTCCATAGGCTTATTCTCATCCAATAACGGTTTTTATCCAATCTTGTGCATCTAATAAGTAAGTTTGTGTCTTTGGTTGAAAGTTTAGGTCATTTTCGTCCTCCCTAGGCATATTCTAGTCCAATTAGGGTTTTTAACCAATCTTGTGCATCCAATAAGTACGTTTGTGTCTTTGATTGAACATATAGGTCATTTTCATCCTCCCTAGGGTTATTCTCATCCAATTAGGGTTTTTAACCAATCTTGTGCATGCAATAAGTACGTTTGTGTCTTTGGTTGAACATTTAGGTCAATTTCGTCCTCCCTAGGCATATTCTCGTCCAATTAGGGTTTTTAACCAATCTTGTGCATCCAACATGTGATTTTGTGTCATTGGTTGAACATTTAGGTCATTTTCGTCCTCCCTAGGCTTATTCTCATCAAATTCGGGTTTTTAACCAATCTTGTGCATGCAATAAGTACGTTTGTGTCTTTGGTTGAACATTTAGGTCATTTTCGTTCTCCCTAGGCATATTCTCATCCAATTAGGGTTTTTAACCAATCTTGTGCATCCAACAAGTGATTTTGTGTCATTGGTCGAACATTTAGGTCATTTTCGTCCTCCCTAGGGTTATTCTCATCCAATTAGGGTATTTAACCAATCTTGTGCATGCAATAAGTACGTTTGTGTCTTTGGTTGAACATTTAGGTCATTTTCGTTCTCCCTAGGCATATTCTCATCCAATTAGGGTTTTAAACCAATCTTGTGCATCCAATAAGTGATTTTGTGTCATCGGTTTAAAATTTAGGTCATTTTCGTCCTCCCTAGGCTTATTCTCATATAATAAGGGTTTTTATCCAATCTTGTGCATCCAATAAGTACGTTTGTGTCTTTGGTTAAACATTTAGGTCATTTTCGTCCTCCCTAGGCTTATTCTCATCCAATAAGGGTTTTTATCGAATCTTGTGCATCCAATAAGTACGTTTGTGTCTTTGGTTGAACATTTAGGTCATTTTCGTCCTCCCTAGGCATATTCTCGTCCAATTAGGGTTTTTAACCAATCTTGTGCATCCAATAAGTGATTTTGTGTCATGGGTTTAACATTTAGGTCATTTTCGTCCTCCCTAGGCTTATTCTAATCCAATAAGGGTTTTTATCGAATCTTGTGCATCCAATAAGTACGTTTGTGTCTTTGGTTGAACATTTAGGTCATTTTCGTCCTCCCTAGGCATATTCTCGTCCAATTAGGGTTTTTAATAAATCTTGTGCATCCAACATGTGATTTTTTGTCATTGGTTGAACATTTAGGTCTATTTCGTCCTCCCTAGGGTTATTCTCATCCAATTTGGGTTTTTAACCAATCTTGTGCATGCAATAAGTACGTTTGTGCCTTTGGTTGAACATTTAGGTCATTTTCGTTCTCCCTAGGCATATTCTCGTCCAATTAGGGTTTTTAACCAATCTTGTGCATCCAATAAGTGATTTTGTGTCATGGGTTTAAAATTTTGGTCATTTTCGTCCTCCCTAGGCTTATTCTCATCCAATAAGGGTTTTTATCCAATCTTGTGCATCCAATAAGTGATTTTGTGTCATGGGTTTAAAATTTAGGTCATTTTCGTCCTCCCTAGGCTTATTCTCATCCAATAAGGGTTTTTATCCAATCTTGTGCATCCAATAAGTACGTTTGTGTCTTTGGTTGAACATTTAGGTCATTTTCGTCGTCCCTATGCATATTCTCGTCCAATTAGGGTTTTTAACAAATCTTGTGCATCCAATAAGTGATTTTGTGTCATGGGTTTAACATTTAGGTCATTTTCGTCCTCCCTAGGCTTATTCTCATCCAATAAGGGTTTTTATCGAATCTTGTGCATCCAATAAGTACGTTTGTGTCTTTGGTTGAACATTTAGGTCATTTTCGTCCTCCCTAGGCATATTCTCGTCCAATTAGGGTTTTTAACCAATCTTGTGCGTCCAACATGTGATTTTGTGTCATTGGTTGAACATTTAGGTCATTTTCGTCATACCTAGGCTTATTCTCATCCTATTAGGGTTTTTAACCAATCTTGTGCATGCAATAAGTACGTTTGTGTCTTTGGTTGAACATTTAGGTCATTTTCGTTCTCCCTAGGCATATTCTCATCCAATTAGGGTTTTTAACCAATCTTGTGCATCCAACATGTGATTTTGTGTCATTGGTTGAACATTTAGGTCATTTTCGTCCTCCCTAGGCATATTCTCGTCCAATTAGGGTTTTTAACCAATCTTGTGCATCCAACATGTGATTTTTTGTCATTGGTTGAATATTTAGGTCATTTTCGTCCTCCCTAGGGTTATTCTCATCCAATTAGGGTTTTTAACCAATCTTGTGCATGCAATAAGTACGTTTGTGTCTTTGGTTGAACATTTAGGTCATTTTCGTTCTCCCTAGGCATATTATCATCCAATTAGGGTTTTTAACCAATCTTGTGCATCCAATAAGTGATTTTGTGTCATGGGTTTAACATTTAGGTCATTTTCGTCCTCCCTAGGCTTATTCTCATCCAATAAGGTTTTTTATCGAATCTTGTGCATCCAATAAATACGTTTGTGTCTTTGGTTGAACATTTAGGTCATTTTCGTCCTCCCTAGGCATATTCTCGTCCAATTAGGGTTTTTAACCAATCTTGTGTGTCCAACATGTGATTTTGTGTCATTGGTTGAACATTTAGGTCATTTTCGTCCTCCCTAGGCTTATTCTCATCCAATTAGGGTTTTTAACCAATCTTGTGCAAGCAATAAGTACGTTTGTGTCTTTGCTTGAACATTTAGGTCATTTTCGTTCTCCCTAGGCATATTCTCGTCCAATTAGGGTTTTTAACCAATCTTGTGCATCCAATAAGTGATTTTGTGTCATGGGTTTAAAATTTAGGTCATTTTCGTCCTCCCTAGGCTTATTCTCATCCAATAAGGTTTTTTATCGAATCTTGTGCATCCAATAAATACGTTTGTGTCTTTGGTTGAACATTTAGGTCATTTTCGTCCTCCCTAGGCATATTCTCGTCCAATTAGGGTTTTTAACCAATCTTGTGTGTCCAACATGTGATTTTGTGTCATTGGTTGAACATTTAGGTCATTTTCGTCCTCCCTAGGCTTATTCTCATCCAATTAGGGTTTTTAACCAATCTTGTGCAAGCAATAAGTACGTTTGTGTCTTTGCTTGAACATTTAGGTCATTTTCGTTCTCCCTAGACATATTCTCGTCCAATTAGGGTTTTTAACCAATCTTGTGCATCCAATAAGTGATTTTGTGTCATGGGTTTAAAATTTAGGTCATTTTCGTCCTCCCTAGGCTTATTCTCATCCAATAAGGGTTTTTATCCAATCTTTAACATCCAATAAGTGATTTTGTGTCATGGGTTTAAAATTTAGGTCATTTTCGTCCTCCCTAGGCTTATTCTCATCCAATAAGGGTTTTTATCCAATCTTGTGCATCCAATAAGTACCTTTGTGTCTTTGGTTGAACATTTAGGTCATTTTCGTCGTCCCTAGGCATATTCTCGTCCAATTAGGGTTTTTAACAAATCTTGTGCATCCAATAAGTGATTTTGTGTCATGGGTTTAACATTTAGGTCATTTTCGTCCTCCCTAGGCTTATTCTCATCCAATAAGGGTTTTTATCGAATCTTGTGCATCCAATAAGTACGTTTGTGTCTTTGGTTGAACATTTAGGTCATTTTCGTCCTCCCTAGGCATATTCTCGTCCAATTAGGGTTTTTAACCAATCTTGTGCGTCCAACATGTGATTTTGTGTCATTGGTTGAACATTTAGGTCATTTTCGTCCTACCTAGGCTTATTCTCATCCTATTAGGGTTTTTAACCAATCTTGTGCATGCAATAAGTACGTTTGTGTCTTTGGTTGAACATTTAAGTCATTTTCGTTCTCCCTAGGCATATTCTCATCCAATTAGGGTTTTTAACCAATCTTGTGCATCCAATAAGTGATTTTGTGTCATGGGTTTAACATTTAGGTCATTTTCGTCCTCCCTAGGCTTATTCTCATCCAATAAGGGTTTTTATCGAATCTTGTGCATCCAATAAGTACGTTTGTGTCTTTGGTTGAACATTTAGGTCATTTTCGTTCTCCCTAGGCATATTCTCATCCAATTAGGGTTTTTAACCAATCTTGTGCATCCAATAAGTGATTTTGTGTCATGGGTTTAACATTTAGGTCATTTTCGTCCTCCCTAGGCTTATTCTCATCCAATAAGGGTTTTTATCGAATCTTGTGCATCCAATAAGTACGTTTCTGTCTTTGGTTGAACATTTAGGTCATTTTCGTCCTCCCTAGGCATATTCTCGTCCAATTAGGGTTTTTAACCAATCTTGTGCGTCCAACATGTGATTTTGTGTCATTGGTTGAACATTTAGGTTATTTTCGTCCTACCTAGGCTTATTCTCATCCTATTAGGGTTTTTAACCAATCTTGTGCATGCAATAAGTACGTTTGTGTCTTTGGTTGAACATTTAGGTCATTTTCGTTCTCCCTAGGCATATTCTCATCCAATTAGGGTTTTTAACCAATCTTGTGCGTCCAACATGTGATTTTGTGTCATTGGTTGAACATTTAGGTCATTTTCGTCCTCCCTAGGCTTATTCTCATCCAATTAGGGTTTTTAACCAATCTTGTGCAAGCAATAAGTACGTTTGTGTCTTTGCTTGAACATTTAGGTCATTTTCGTTCTCCCTAGGCATATTCTTATCCAATTAGGGTTTTTAACCAATCTTGTGCATCCAATAAGTGATTTTGTGTCATGGGTTTAACATTTAGGTCATTTTCGTCCTCCCTAGGCTTATTCTCATCCAATAAGGGTTTTTATCGAATCTTGTGCATCCAATAAATACGTTTGTGTCTTTGGTTGAACATTTAGGTCATTTTCGTCCTCCCTAGGCATATTCTCGTCCAATTAGGGTTTTTAAACAATCTTGTGCGTCCAACATGTGATTTTGTGTCATTGGTTGAACATTTAGGTCATTTTCGTCCTCCCTAGGCTTATTCTCATCCAATTAGGGTTTTTAACCAATCTTGTGCAAGCAATAAGTACGTTTGTGTCTTTGCTTGAACATTTAGGTCATTTTCGTTCTCCCTAGGCATATTCTCGTCCAATTAGGGTTTTTAACCAATCTTGTGCATCCAATAAGTGATTTTGTGTCATGGGTTTAAAATTTAGGTCATTTTCGTCCTCCCTAGGCTTATTCTCATCCAATAAGGGTTTTTATCGAATCTTGTGCATCCAATAAATACGTTTGTGTCTTTGGTTGAATATTTAGGTCATTTTCGTCCTCCCTAGGCATATTCTCGTCCAATTAGGGTTTTTAACCAATCTTGTGCATCCAACATGTGATTTTTTGTCATTGGTTGAATATTTAGGTCATTTTCGTCCTCCCTAGGGTTATTCTCATCCAATTAGGGTTTTTAACCAATCTTGTGCATGCAATAAGTACGTTTGTGTCTTTGGTTGAACATTTAGGTCATTTTCGTTCTCCCTAGGCATATTCTCATCCAATTAGGGTTTTTAACCAATCTTGTGCATCAGATAAGTGATTTTGTGTCATGGGTTTAACATTTAGGTCATTTTCGTCCTCCCTAGGCTTATTCTCATCCAATAAGGGTTTTTATCGAATCTTGTGCATCCAATAAATACGTTTGTGTCTTTGGTTGAATATTTAGGTCATTTTCGTCCTCCCTAGGCATATTCTCGTCCAATTAGGGTTTTTAACCAATCTTGTGCGTCCAACATGTGATTTTGTGTCATTGGTTGAACATTTAGGTCATTTTTGTCCTCCCTAGGCTTATTCTCATCCAATTAGGGTTTTTAACCAATCTTGTGCAAGCAATAAGTACGTTTGTGTCTTTGCTTGAACATTTAGGTCATTTTCGTTCTCCCTAGGCATATTCTCGTCCAATTAGGGTTTTTAACCAATCTTGTGCATCCAATAAGTGATTTTGTGTCATGGGTTTAAAATTTAGGTCATTTTCGTCCTCCCTAGGCTTATTCTCATCCAATAAGGGTTTTTATCCAATCTTGTACATCCAATAAGTGATTTTGTGTCATGGGTTTAAAATTTAGGTCATTTTCGTCCTCCCTAGGCTTATTCTCATCCAATAAGGGTTTTTATCCAATCTTGTGCATCCAATAAGTACGTTTGTGTCTTTGGTTGAACATTTAGGTCATTTTCGTCGTCCCTATGCATATTCTCGTCCAATTAGGGTTTTTAACAAATCTTGTGCATCCAATAAGTGATTTTGTGTCATGGGTTTAACATTTAGGTCATTTTCGTCCTCCCTAGGCTTATTCTCATCCAATAAGGGTTTTTATCGAATCTTGTGCATCCAATAAGTACGTTTGTGTCTTTGGTTGAACATTTAGGTCATTTTCGTCCTCCCTAGGCATATTCTCGTCCAATTAGGGTTTTTAACCAAACTTGTGCGTCCAACATGTGATTTTGTGTCATTGGTTGAACATTTAGGTCATTTTCGTCCTCCCTAGG
>JBBPBP010009779.1:47752460-47776019 GCA_037974735.1 Cicer chorassanicum | reverse complement strand
AATCTTGTGCATCCAATAAATACGTTTGTGTCTTTGGTTGAACATTTAGGTCATTTTCGTCCTCCCTAGGCATATTCTCGTCCAATTAGGGTTTTTAACCAATCTTGTGCGTCCAACATGTGATTTTGTGTCATTGGTTGAACATTTAGGTCATTTTCGTCCTCCCTAGGCTTATTCTCATCCAATTAGGGTTTTTAACCAATCTTGTGCAAGCAATAAGTACGTTTGTGTCTTTGCTTGAACATTTAGGTCATTTTCGTTCTCCCTAGGCATATTCTCGTCCAATTAGGGTTTTTAACCAATCTTGTGCATCCAATAAGTGATTTTGTGTCATGGGTTTAAAATTTAGGTCATTTTCGTCCTCCCTAGGCTTATTCTCATCCAATAAGGGTTTTTATCCAATCTTGTACATCCAATTAGTGATTTTGTGTCATGGGTTTAAAATTTAGGTCATTTTCGTCCTCCCTAGGCTTATTCTCATCCAATAAGGGTTTTTATCCAATCTTGTGCATCCAATAAGTACGTTTGTGTCTTTGGTTGAACATTTAGATCATTTTCGTCGTCCCTAGGCATCTTCTCGTCCAATTAGGGTTTTTAACAAATCTTGTGCATCCAACATGTGATTTTTTGTCATTGGTTAAACATTTAGGTCGTTTTCGTCCTCCATAGGGTTATTCTCATCCAATTAGGGTTTTTAACCAATCTTGTGCATGCAATAAGTACGTTTGTGTCTTTGGTTGAACATTTTGGTCATTTTGGTTCTCCCTAGGCATATTCTCATCCAATTAGGGTTTTTAACCAATCTTGTGCATCCAATAAGTGATTTTGTGTCATGGGTTTAACATTTAGGTCATTTTCGTCCTCCTTAGGCTTATTCTTATCCAATAAGGGTTTTTATCGAATCTTGTGCATCCAATAAGTCTGTTTGTGTGTTTGGTTGAACATTTAGGTCATTTTCGTCCTCCCTAGGCATATTCTCGTCCAATTAGGGTTTTTAACCAATCTTGTGCGTCCAACATGTGATTTTGTGTCAATTGTTGAACATTTAGGTCATTTTCGTCCTACCTAGGCTTATTCTCATCCTATTAGGGTTTTTAACCAATCTTGTGCATGCAATAAGTACGTTTGTGTCTTTGGTTGAACATTTAGGTCATTTTCGTTCTCCCTAGGCATATTCTCATCCAATTAGGGTTTTTAACCAATCTTGTGCATCCAACATGTGATTTTTTGTCATTGGTTGAACATTTAGCTCATTTTCGTCCTCCCTAGGCATATTCTCGTCCAATTAGGGTTTTTAACCAATCTTGTGCCTCCAACATGTGATTTTTTGTCATTGGTTGAACATTTATGTCATTTTCGTCCTCCCTAGGGTTATTCTCATCCAATTAGGGTTTTTAACCAATCTTGTGCATGCAATAATTATGTTTGTGCCTTTGGTTGAACATTTAGGTCATTTTCGTTCTCCCTAGGCATATTCTCGTCCAATTAGGGTTTTTAACCAATCTTGTGCATCCAATAAGTGATTTTGTGTCATGGGTTTAAAATTTAGGTCATTTTCGTCCTCCCTAGGCTTATTCTCATCCAATAAGGGTTTTTATCCAATCTTGTGCATCCAATAAGTGATTTTGTGTCATGGGTTTAAAATTTAGGTCATTTTCGTCCTCCCTAGGCTTATTCTCATCCAATAAGGGTTTTTATCCAATCTTGTGCATCCAATAAGTACGTTTGTGTCATTGGTTGAACATTTAGGTCATTTTCGTCCTCCCTCGGCATATTCTCGTCCAATTAGGGTTTTTAACCAATCTTGTGCATCCAACATGTGTTTTTTTGTCATTGGTTAAACATTTAGGTCATTTTCGTCCTCCCTAGGGTTATTCTCATCCAATTAGGGTTTTTAACCAATCTTGTGCATGCAATAAGTACGTTTGTGTCTTTGGTTGAACATTTAGGTCATTTTCGTTCTCCCTAGGCATATTCTCAACCAATTAGGGTTTTTAACCAATCTTGTGCATCCAATAAGTCATTTTGTGTCATGGGTTTAACATTTAGGTCTTTTTCGTCCTCCCTAGGCTTATTCTCATCCAATAAGGGTTTTTATCGAATCTTGTGCATCCAATAAGTACGTTTGTGTCTTTTGTTGAACATTTAGGTCATTTTCTTCCTCCCTAGGCATATTCTCGTCCAATTAGGGTTTTTAACCAATCTTGTGCGTCCAACATGTGATTTTGTGTCATTGGTTGAACATTTAGGTCATTTTCGTCCTCCCTAGGCTTATTCTCATCCAATTAGGGTTTTTAACCAATCTTGTGCAAGAAATAAGTACGTTTGTGTCTTTGGTTGAACATTTAGGTCATTTTCGTTCTCCCTAGGCATATTCTCGTCCAATTAGGGTTTTTAACCAATCTTGTGCATCCAATAAGTGATTTTGTGTCATGGGTTTAAAATTTAGGTCATTTTCGTCCTCCCTAGGCTTATTCTCATCCAATAAGGGTTTTTATCCAATCTTGTGCATCCAATAAGTGATTTTGTGTCATGGGTTTAAAATTTAGGTCATTTTCGTCCTCCCTAGGCTTATTCTCATCCAATAAGGGTTTTTATCCAATCTTGTGCATCCAATAAGTACGTTTGTGTCTTTGGTTTAACATTTAGGTCATTTTTGTCCTCCCTAGGCATATTCTCGTCCAATTAGGGTTTTTAACAAATCTTGTGCATCCAACATGTGATTTTTTGTCATTGGTTGAACATTTAGGTCATTTTCGTCCTCCCTAGGGTTATTCTCATCCAATTAGGGTTTTTAACCAATCTTGTGCATGCAATAAGTACGTTTGTGTCTTTGGTTGAACATTTAGGTCATTTTCGTTCTCCCAAGGCATATTCTCATCCAATTAGGGTTTTTAACCAATCTTATGCATCCAATAAGTCATTTTGTGTCATGGGTTTAACATTTAGGTCTTTTTCGTCCTCCCTAGGCTTATTCTCAACCAATAAGGGTTTTTATCGAATCTTGTGCATCCAATAAGTACGTTTGTGTCTTTGGTTGAACATTTAGGTCATTTTCGTCCTCCCTAGGCATATTCTCGTCCAATTAGGGTTTTTAACCAATCTTGTGCGTCCAACATGTGATTTTGTGTCATTGGTTGAACATTTAGGTCATTTTTGTCCTCCCTAGGCTTATTCTCATCCAATTAGGGCTTTTAACCAATCTTGTGCAAGCAATAAGTACGTTTGTGTCTTTGCTTGAACATTTAGGTCATTTTCGTTCTCCCTAGGCATATTCTCGTCCAATTAGGGTTTTTAACCAATCTTGTGCATCCAATAAGTGATTTTGTGTCATGGGTTTAAAATTTAGGTCATTTTCGTCCTCCCTAGGCTTATTCTCATCCAATAAGGGTTTTTATCGAATCTTGTGCATCCAATAAATACGTTTGTGTCTTTGGTTGAATATTTAGGTCATTTTCGTCCTCCCTAGGCATATTCTCGTCCAATTAGGGTTTTTAACCAATCTTGTGCATCCAACATGTGATTTTTTGTCATTGGTTGAATATTTAGGTCATTTTCGTCCTCCCTAGGGTTATTCTCATCCAATTAGGGTTTTTAACCAATCTTGTGCATGCAATAAGTACGTTTGTGTCTTTGGTTGAACATTTAGGTCATTTTCGTTCTCCCTAGGCATATTCTCATCCAATTAGGGTTTTTAACCAATCTTGTGCATCAGATAAGTGATTTTGTGTCATGGGTTTAACATTTAGGTCATTTTCGTCCTCCCTAGGCTTATTCTCATCCAATAAGGGTTTTTATCGAATCTTGTGCATCCAATAAATACGTTTGTGTCTTTGGTTGAATATTTAGGTCATTTTCGTCCTCCCTAGGCATATTCTCGTCCAATTAGGGTTTTTAACCAATCTTGTGCGTCCAACATGTGATTTTGTGTCATTGGTTGAACATTTAGGTCATTTTTGTCCTCCCTAGGCTTATTCTCATCCAATTAGGGTTTTTAACCAATCTTGTGCAAGCAATAAGTACGTTTGTGTCTTTGCTTGAACATTTAGGTCATTTTCGTTCTCCCTAGGCATATTCTCGTCCAATTAGGGTTTTTAACCAATCTTGTGCATCCAATAAGTGATTTTGTGTCATGGGTTTAAAATTTAGGTCATTTTCGTCCTCCCTAGGCTTATTCTCATCCAATAAGGGTTTTTATCCAATCTTGTACATCCAATAAGTGATTTTGTGTCATGGGTTTAAAATTTAGGTCATTTTCGTCCTCCCTAGGCTTATTCTCATCCAATAAGGGTTTTTATCCAATCTTGTGCATCCAATAAGTACGTTTGTGTCTTTGGTTGAACATTTAGGTCATTTTCGTCGTCCCTAGGCATATTCTCGTCCAATTAGGGTTTTTAACAAATCTTGTGCATCCAACATGTGATTTTTTGTCATTGGTTGAACATTTAGGTCGTTTTCGTCCTCCCTAGGATTATTCTCATCCAATTAGGGTTTTTAACCAATCTTGTGCATGCAATAAGTACGTTTGTGTCTTTGGTTGAACATTTTGGTCATTTTGGTTCTCCCTAGGCATATTCTCATCCAATTAGGGTTTTTAACCAATCTTGTGCATCCAATAAGTGATTTTGTGTCATGGGTTTAACATTTAGGTCATTTTCGTCCTCCCTAGGCTTATTCTAATCCAATAAGGGTTTTTATCGAATCTTGTGCATCCAATAAGTACGTTTGTGTCTTTGGTTGAACATTTAGGTCATTTTCGTCCTCCCTAGGCATATTCTCGTCCAATTAGGATTTTTAACCAATCTTGTGCATCCAACATGTGATTTTTTGTCATTGGTTGAACATTTAGGTCATTTTTGTCCTCCCTAGGCATATTCTCGTCCAATTAGGGTTTTTAACCAATCTTGTGCATCCAACATGTGATTTTTTGTCATTGGTTGAACATTTATGTCATTTTCGTCCTCCCTAGGGTTATTCTCATCCAATTAGGGTTTTTAACCAATCTTGTGCATGCAATAATTACGTTTGTGCCTTTGGTTGAACATTTAGGTCATTTTCGTTCTCCCTAGGCATATTCTCGTCCAATTAGGGTTTTTAACCAATCTTGTGCATCCAATAAGTGATTTTGTGTCATGGGTTTAAAATTTAGGTCATTTTCGTCCTCCCTAGGCTTATTCTCATCCAATAAGGGTTTTTATCCAATCTTGTGCATCCAATAAGTGATTTTGTGTCATGGGTTTAAAATTTAGGTCATTTTCGTCCTCCCTAGGCTTATTCTCATCCAATAAGGGTTTTTATCCAATCTTGTGCATCCAATAAGTACGTTTGTGTCTTTGGTTGAACATTTAGGTCATTTTCGTCCTCCCTAGGCATATTCTCGTCCAATTAGGGTTTTTAACCAATCTTGTGCATCCAACATGTGATTTTGTGTCATTGGTTGAACATTTAGGTCATTTTCGTCCTCCCTAGGCTTATTCTCATCAAATTCGGGTTTTTAACCAATCTTGTGCATGCAATAAGTACGTTTGTGTCTTTGGTTGAACATTTAGGTTATTTTCGTTCTCCCTAGGCATATTCTCATCCAATTAGGGTTTTTAACCAATCTTGTGCATCCAATAAGTCATTTTGTGTCATGGGTTTAACATTTAGGTCTTTTTCGTCCTCCCTAGGCTTATTCTCATCCAATAAGGGTTTTTATCGAATCTTGTGCATCCAATAACTACGTTTGTATCTTTGGTTGAACATTTAGGTCATTTTCGTCCTCCCTAGGCATATTCTCGTCCAATTAGGGTTTTTAACCAATCTTGTGCGTCCAACATGTGATTTTTGGTCATTGGTTGAACATTTAGGTCATTTTCGTCCTACCTAGGCTTATTCTCATCCTATTAGGGTTTTTAACCAATCTTGTGCATGCAATAAGTACGTTTGTGTCTTTGGTTGAACATTTAGGTCATTTTCGTTCTCCCTAGGCATATTCTCATCCAATTAGGGTTTTTAACCAATCTTGTGAATCCAACATGTGATTTTTTGTCATTGGTTGAACATTTAGGTCATTTTCGTCCTCCCTAGGCATATTCTCGTCCAATTAGGGTTTTTAACCAATCTTGTGCATCCAACATGTGATTTTTTGTCATTGGTTGAACATTTAGGTCATTTTCGTCCTCCCTAGGGTTATTCTCATCCAATTAGGGTTTTTAACCAATCTTGTGCATGCAATAAGTACGTTTGTGTCTTTGGTTGAACATTTAGGTCATTTTCGTCCTACCTAGGCTTATTCTCATCCTATTAGGGTTTTTAACCAATCTTGTGCATGCAATAAGTACGTTTGTGTCTTTGGTTGAACATTTAGGTCATTTTCGTTCTCCCTAGGCATATTCTCATCCAATTAGGGTTTTTAACCAATCTTGTGCATCCAACATGTGATTTTTATCATTGGTTGAACATTTATGTCATTTTCGTCCTCCCTAGGGTTATTCTCATCCAATTAGGGTTTTTAACCAATCTTGTGCATGCAATAAGTACGTTTGTGCCTTTGGTTGAACATTTAGGTCATTTTCGTTCTCCCTAGGCATATTCTCGTCCAATTAGGGTTTTTAACCAATCTTGTGCATCCAATAAGTGATTTTGTGTCATGGGTTTAAAATTTAGGTCATTTTCGTCCTCCCTAGGCTTATTCTCATCCAATAAGGGTTTTTATCCAATCTTGTGCATCTAATAAGTGATTTTGTGTCATGGGTTTAAAATTTAGGTCATTTTCGTCCTCCCTATGCTTATTCTCATCCAATAAGGGTTTTTATCCAATCTTGTGCATCCAATAAGTACGTTTGTGTCTTTGGTTGAACATTTAGGTCATTTTCGTCCTCCCTAGGCATATTCTCGTCCAATTAGGGTTTTTAACAAATCTTGTGCATCCAACATGTGATTTTTTGTCATTGGTTGAACATTTAGGTCTATTTCGTCCTCCCTAGGGTTATTCTCATCCAATTTGGGTTTTTAACCAATCTTGTGCATGCAATAAGTACGTTTGTGTTTTTGGTTGAACATTTTGGTCATTTTGGTTCTCCCTAGGCATATTCTCATCCAATTAGGGTTTTTAACCAATCTTGTGCATCCAATAAGTGATTTTGTGTCATGGGTTTAACATGTAGGTCATTTTCGTCCTCCCTAGGCTTATTCTAATCCAATAAGGGTTTTTATCGAATCTTGTGCATCCAATAAGTACGTTTGTGTCTTTGGTTGAACATTTAGGTCATTTTCGTCGTCCCTAGGCATATTCTCGTCCAATTAGGGTTTTTAACAAATCTTGTGCATCCAACATGTGATTTTTTGTCATTGGTTGAACATTTAGGTCTATTTCGTCCTCCCTAGGGTTATTCTCATCCAATTAGGGTTTTTAACCAATCTTGTGCATGCAATAAGTAAGTTTGTGTCTTTGGTTGAACATTTTGGTCATTTTGGTTCTCCCTAGGCATATTCTCATCCAATTAGGGTTTTTAACCAATCTTGTGCATCCAATAAGTGATTTTGTGTCATGGGTTTAACATTTAGGTCATTTTCGTCGTCCCTAGGCTTATTCTCATCCAATAAGGGTTTTTATCGAATCTTGTGCATCCAATAAGTACGTTTGTGTCTTTGGTTGAACATTTAGGTCATTTTCGTCGTCCCTAGGCATATTCTCGTCCAATTAGGGTTTTTAACAAATCTTGTGCATCCAACATGTGATTTTTTGTCATTGGTTGAACATTTAGGTCATTTTCGTCCTCCCTACGGTTATTCTCATCCAATTAGGGTTTTTAACCAATCTTGTGCATGCAATAAGTACGTTTGTGTCTTTGGTTGAACATTTTGGTCATTTTGGTTCTCCCTAGGCATATTCTCATCCAATTAGGGTTTTTAACCAATCTTGTGCATCCAATAAGTGATTTTGTGTCATGGGTTTAACATTTAGGTCATTTTCGTCCTCCCTAGGCTTATTCTCATCCAATAAGGGTTTTAATCGAATCTTGTGCATCCAATAAGTCTGTTTGTGTCTTTGGTTGAACATTTAGGTCATTTTCGTCCTCCCTAGGCATATTCTCGTCCAATTAGGGTTTTTAACCAATCTTGTGCGTCCAACATGTGATTTTGTGTCATGGGTTTAAAATTTAGGTCATTTTCGTCCTCCCTAGGCTTATTCTCATCCAATAAGGGTTTTTATCCAATCTTGTACATCCAATAAGTACGTTTGTGTCTTTGGTTGAACATTTAGGTCATTTTCGTCCTCCCTAGGCATATTCTCGTCCAATTAAGGTTTTTAACCAATCTTGTGCATCCAACATGTGATTTTTTGTCATTGGTTGAACATTTAGGTCATTTTCGTCCTCCCTAGGGTTATTCTCATCCAATTAGGGTTTTTAACCAATCTTTTGCATGCAATAAGTACGTTTGTGTCTTTGGTTGAACATTTAGGTCATTTTCGTCCTCCCTAGGCATATTCTCATCCAATTAGGGTTTTTAACCAATCTTGTGCATGCAATAAGTACGTTTGTGTCTTTGGTTGAACATTTAGGTCATTTTCGTTCTCCCTAGGCATATTCTCATCCAATTAGGGTTTTTAACCAATCTTGTGCATCCAATAAGTGATTTTGTGTCATGGGTTTAACATTTAGGTCATTTTCGTCCTCCCTAGGCTTATTTTCATCCAATAAGGGTTTTTATCGAATCTTGTGCATCCAATAAGTACGTTTGTGTCTTTGGTTGAACATTTAGGTCATTTTCGTCCTCCCTAGGCATATTCTCGTCCAATTAGGGTTTTTAACCAATCTTGTGCGTCCAACATGTGATTTTGTGTCATTGGTTGAACATTTAGGTCATTTTCGTCCTACCTAGGCTTATTCTCATCCTATTAGGGTTTTTAACCAATCTTGTGCATGCAATAAGTACGTTTGTGTCTTTGGTTGAACATTTAGGTCATTTTCGTTCTCCCTAGGCATATTCTCATCCAATTAGGGTTTTTAACCAATCTTGTGCATCCAACATGTGATTTTTTGTCATTGGTTGAACATTTATGTCATTTTCGTCCTCCCTAGGGTTATTCTCATCCAATTAGGGTTTTTAACCAATCTTGTGCATGCAATAAGTACGTTTGTGCCTTTGGTTGAACATTTAGGTCATTTTCGTTCTCCCTAGGCATATTCTCGTCCAATTAGGGTTTTTAACCAATCTTGTGCATCCAATAAGTGATTTTGTGTCATGGGTTTAAAATTTAGGTCATTTTCGTCCTCCCTAGGCTTATTCTCATCCAATAAGGGTTTTTATCCAATCTTGTGCATCCAATAAGTGATTTTGTGTCATGGGTTTAAAATTTAGGTCATTTTCGTCCTCCCTAGGCTTATTCTCATCCAATTAGGGTTTTTATCCAATCTTGTGCATCCAATAAGTACGTTTGTGTCTTTGGTTGAACATTTAGGTCATTTTCGTCCTCCCTAGGCATATTCTCGTCCAATTAGGGTTTTTAACAAATCTTGTGCATCCAACATGTGATTTTTTGTCATTGGTTGAACATTTAGGTCATTTTCGTCCTCCCTAGGGTTATTCTCATCCAATTAGGGTTTTTAACCAATCTTGTGCATGCAATAAGTACGTTTGTGTCTTTGGTTGAACATTTTGGTTATTTTGGTTCTCCCTAGGCATATTCTCATCCAATTAGGGTTTTTAACCAATCTTGTGCATCCAATAAGTGATTTTGTGTCATGGGTTTAACATTTAGGTCATTTTCGTCCTCCCTAGGCTTATTCTCATCCAATAAGGGTTTTTATCGAATCTTGTGCATCCAATAAGTACGTTTGTGTCTTTGGTTGAACATTTAGGTCATTTTCGTCCTCCCTAGGCATATTCTCGTCCAATTAGGGTTTTTAACCAATCTTGTGCGTCCAACATGTGATTTTGTGTCATTGGTTGAACATTTAGGTCATTTTCGTCCTACCTAGGCTTATTCTCATCCTATTAGGGTTTTTAACCAATCTTGTGGATGCAATAAGTACGTTTGTGTCTTTGGTTGAACATTTAGGTCATTTTCGTTCTCCCTAGGCATATTCTCATCCAATTAGGGTTTTTAACCAATCTTGTGCATCCAACATGTGATTTTTTGTCATTGGTTGAACATTTAGGTCATTTTCGTCCTCCCTAGGCATATTCTCGTCCAATTAGGGTTTTTAACCAATCTTGTGCATCCAACATGTGATTTTTTGTCATTGGTTGAACATTTAGGTCATTTTCGTCCTCCCTAGGGTTATCCTCATCCAATTAGGGTTTTTAACCAATCTTGTGCATGCAATAAGTACGTTTGTGCCTTTGGTTGAACATTTAGGTCATTTTCGTTCTCCCTAGGCATATTCTCGTCCAATTAGGGTTTTTAAGCAATCTTGTGCAAGCAATAAGTACGTTTGTGTCTTTGCTTGAACATTTAGGTCATTTTCGTTCTCCCTAGGCATATTCTCGTCCAATTAGGGTTTTTAACCAATCTTGTGCATCCAATAAGTGATTTTGTGTCATGGGTTTAAAATTTAGGTCATTTTCGTCCTCCCTAGGCTTATTCTCATCCAATAAGGGTTTTTATCCAATCTTGTGCATCCAATAAGTAATTTTGTGTCATGGGTTTAAAATTTAGGTCATTTTTGTCCTCCCTAGGCTTATTCTCATCCAATAAGGGTTTTTATCCAATCTTGTGTATCCAAAAGTACGTTTGTGTCTTTAGTTCAACATTTAGGTCATTTTCGTCGTCCCTAGGCATATTCTCGTCCAATTAGGGTTTTTAACAAATCTTGTGCATCCAAAGTGTGATTTTTTGTCATTGGTTGAACATTTAGGTCATTTTCGTCCTCCCTAGGGTTATTCTCATCCAATTAGGGTTTTTAACCAATCTTGTGCATGCAATAAGTACGTTTGTGTCTTTGGTTGAACATTTTGGTCATTTTCGTCCTCCTTAGGCATATTCTCATCCAATTAGGGTTTTTAACCAATCTTGTGCATCCAATAAGTGATTTTGTGTCATGGGTTTAACATTTAGGTCATTTTCGTCCTCCCTAGGCTTATTCTCATCCAACAAGGGTTTTTATCGAATCTTGTGCATCCAATAAGTACGTTTGTGTCTTTGGTTGAACATTTAGGTCATTTTCGTCCTCCCTAGGCATATTCTCGTCCAATTAGGGTTTTTAACCAATCTTGTGCGACCAACATGTGATTTTGTGTCATTGGTTGAACATTTAGGTCATTTTCGTCCTCCCTAGGCTTATTCTCATCCAATTAGGGTTTTTAACCAATCTTGTGCAAGCAATAAGTACGTTTGTGTCTTTGGTTGAACATTTAGGTCATTTTCGTTCTCCCTAGGCATATTCTCGTCCAATTAGGGTTTTTAACCAATCTTGTGCATCCAATAAGTGATTTTGTGTCATGGGTTTAAAATTTAGGTCATTTTCGTCCTCCCTAGGCTTATTCTCATCCAATAAGGGTTTTTATCCAATCTTGTGCATCCAATAAGTGATTTTGTGTCATGGGTTTAAAATTTAGGTCATTTTCGTCCTCCCTAGGCTTATTCTCATCCAATAAGGGTTTTTATCCAATCTTGTGCATCAAATAAGTACGTTTGTGTCTTTGGTTGAACATTTAGGTCATTTTCGTCCTCCCTAGGCATATTCTCGTCCAATTAGGGTTTTTAACAAATCTTGTGCATCCAACATGTGATTTTTTGTCATTGGTTGAACATTTAGGTCATTTTCGTCCTCCCTAGGCTTATTCTCATCCAATTAGGGTTTTTAACCAATCTTGTGCAAGCAATAAGTACGTTTGTGTCTTTGGTTGAACATTTAGGTCATTTTCGTTCTCCCTAGGCATATTCTCGTCCAATTAGGGTTTTTAACCAATCTGGTGCATCCAATAAGTGATTTTGTGTCATGGGTTAAAAATTTAGGTCATTTTCGTCCTCCCTAGGCTTATTCTCATCCAATAAGGGTTTTTATCCAATCTTGTGCATCCAATAAGTGATATTGTGTCATGGGTTTAAAATTTAGGTCATTTTCGTCCTCCCTAGGCTTATTCTCATCCAATTAGGGTTTTTAACCAATCTTGTGCATGCAATAAGTACGTTTGTGTCTTTGGTTGAACATTTAGGTCATTTTCGTTCTCCCTAAGCATATTCTCATCCAATTAGGGTTTTTAACCAATCTTGTGCATCCAATAAGTGATTTTGTGTCATGGGTTTGACATTTAGGTCATTTTCGTCCTCCCTAGGCTTATTCTCATCCAATAAGGGTTTTTATCGAATCTTGTGCATCCAATAAGTACGTTTGTGTCTTTGGTTGAACATTTAGGTCATTTTCGTCCTCCCTAGGCATATTCTCGTCCAATTAGCGTTTTTAACCAATCTTGTGCGTCCTACATGTGATTTTGTGTCATTGGTTGAACATTTAGGTCATTTTCGTCCTACCTAGGCTTATTCTCATCCTATTAGGGTTTTTAACCAATCTTGTGCATGCAATAAGTACGTTTGTGTCTTTGGTTGAACATTTAGGTCATATTCGTTCTCCCTAGGCATATTCTCATCCAATTAGGGTTTTTAACCAATCTTGTGCATCCAACATGTGATTTTTTGTCATTGGTTGAACATTTAGGTCATTTTCGTCCTCCCTAGGCATATTCTCGTCCAATTAGGGTTTTTAACCAATCTTGTGCATCCAACATGTGATTTTTTGTCATTGGTTGAACATTTAGGTCATTTTCGTCCTCCCTAGGGTTATTATCATCCAATTAGGGTTTTTAACCAATCTTGTGCATGCAATAAGTACGTTTGTGTCTTTGGTTGAACATTTAGGTCACTTTCGTTCTCCCTAGGCATATTCTCATCCAATTAGGGTTTTTAACCAATCTTGTGCATCCAATAAGTGATTTTGTGTCATGGGTTTAACATTTAGGTCATTTTCGTCCTCCCTAGGCTTATTCTCAACCAATAAGGGTTTTTATCGAATCTTGTGCATCCAATAAGTACGTTTGTGTCTTTGGTTGAACATTTAGGTCATTTTCGTCCTCCCTAGGCATATTCTCGTCCAATTAGGGTTTTTAACCGATCTTGTGCGTCCAACATGTGATTTTGTGTCATTGGTTGAACATTTAGGTCATTTTCGTCCTCCCTAGGCTTATTCTCATCCAATTAGGGTTTTTAACCAATCTTGTGCAAGCAATAAGTACGTTTGTGTCTTTGGTTGAACATTTAGGTCATTTTCGTTCTCCCTAGGCATATTCTCGTCTAATTAGGGTTTTTAACCAATCTTGTGCATCCAATAAGTGATTCTGTGTCATGGGTTTAAAATTTAGGTCATCTTCGTCCTCCCTAGGCTTATTCTCATCCAATAAGGGTTTTTATCCAATCTTGTGCATCCAATAAGTGATTTTGTGTCATGGGTTTAAAATTTAGGTCATTTTCGTCCTCCCTAGGCTTATTCTCATCCAATAAGGGTTTTTATCCAATCTTGTGCATCCAATAAGTACGTTTGTGTCTTTGGTTGAACATTTAGGTTATTTTCGTCCTCCCTAGGCATATTCTCGTCCAATTAGGGTTTTTAACCAATCTAGTGCATCCAACATGTGATTTTTTGTCATTGGTTGAACATTTAGGTCATTTTCGTCCTCCCTAGGGTTATTCTCATCCAATTAGGGTTTTTAACCAATCTTGTGCATGCAATAAGTACGTTTGTGTCTTTGGTTGAACATTTAGGTCATTTTCGTTCTCCCTAGGCATATTCTCATACAATTAGGATTTTTAACCAATCTTGTGCATCCAATAAGTCATTTTGTGTCATGGGTTTAACATTTAGGTCTTTTTCGTCCTCCCTAGGCTTATTCTCATCCAATAAGGGTTTTTATCGAATCTTGTGCATCCAATAAGTACGTTTGTGTCTTTGGTTGAACATTTAGGTCATTTTCGTCCTCCCTAGGCATATTCTCGTCCAATTAGGGTTTTTAACCAAACTTGTGCGTCCAACATGTGATTTTGTGTCATTGGTTGAACATTTAGGTCATTTTCGTCCTCCCTAGGGTTATTCTCATCCAATTAGTGTTTTTAACCAATCTTGTGCATGCAATAAGTTCGTTTGTGTCTTTGGTTGAACATTTAGGTCATTTTCGTCCTCCCTAGGCATATTCTCATCCAATTAGGGTTTTTAACCAATCTTGTGCATGCAATAAGTACGTTTGTGTCTTTGGTTGAACATTTAGGTCATTTTCGTTCTCCCTAGGCATATTCTCATCCAATTAGGGTTTTTAACCAATCTTGTGCATCCAATAAGTGATTTTGTGTCATGGGTTTAACATTTAGGTCATTTTCGTCCTCCCTAGGCTTATTTTCATCCAATAAGGGTTTTTATCGAATCTTGTGCATCCAATAAGTACGTTTGTGTCTTTGGTTGAACATTTAGGTCATTTTCGTCCTCCCTAGGCATATTCTCGTCCAATTAGGGTTTTTAACCAATCTTGTGCGTCCAACATGTGATTTTGTGTCATTGGTTGAACATTTAGGTCATTTTCGTCCTACCTAGGCTTATTCTCATCCTATTAGGGTTTTTAACCAATCTTGTGCATGCAATAAGTACGTTTGTGTCTTTGGTTGAACATTTAGGTCATTTTCGTTCTCCCTAGGCATATTCTCATCCAATTAGGGTTTTTAACCAATCTTGTGCATCCAATAAGTGATTTTGTGTCATGGGTTTAACATTTAGGTCATTTTCGTCCTCCCTAGACTTATTCTCATCCAATAAGGGTTTTTATCGAATCTTGTGCATCCAATAAGTACGTTTGTGTCTTTGGTTGAACATTTAGGTCATTTTCGTCCTCCCTAGGCATATTCTCGTCCAATTAGGGTTTTTAACCAATCTTGTGCATCCAATAAGTGATTTTGTGTCATTGGTTGAACATTTAGGTCATTTTCGTCCTCCCAAGGCTTATTCTCGTCCAATTAGGGTTTTTAACCAATCTTGTGGATCCAATAAGTGATTTTGTGTCATTGGTCTAACATTTAGGTCATTTTGACCCTCTCAATGTTTATTCTCGACCTTATTGGATATGCACAAGATTGGTTAAAAACCCTAATTGGACGAGAATAAGCCTTGGGAGGACGAAAATGACCTAAATGTTCAATCAATGACCCAAAATCACTTATTGGATGCACAAGATTGGTTAAAAACCCTAATTGGACGAGAATAAGCCTAGGGAGGACGAAAATGACCTAAATGTTCAACCAATGACACAAAATCACTTATTGGATGCACAAGATTGGTTCAAAACCCTAATTGGACGAGAATAAGCCTAGGGAGGACGAAAATGACCTAAATGTTCAACCAATGACACAAAATCACTTATTGAATGCACAAGATTGGTTAAAAACCCTAATTGGACGAGAATAAGCCTTGGGAGGACGAAAATGACTTAAATGTTCAACCAATGACACAAAATCACTTATTGGATGCACAAGATTGGTTAAAAACCCTAATTGGACGAGAATAAGCCTTGGGAGGACGAAAATGACCTAAATGTTCAACCAATGACACAAAATCACTTATTGGATGCACAAGATTGGTTCAAAACCCTAATTGGACGACATTAAGCCTAGGGAGGACGAAAATGACCTAAATGTTCAACGAATGACACAAATGTACATATTGGATGCACAAGATTGGTTAAAAACCCTAATTGGACGAGAATAAGCCTTGGGAGGACAAAAATGACCTAAATGTTCAAACAATGATACAAAATCACTTATTGGATGCACAAGATTGGTTAAAAACCCTAATTGGACGAGAATAAGCCTTGGGAGGACGAAAATGACCTAAATGTTCAACCAATGACACAAAATCACTTATTGGATGCACAAAATTGGTTAAAAACCCTAATTGGACGAGAATAAGCCTTGGGAGGACGAAAATCACCTAAATTTTCAACCAATGACACAAAATCACTTATTGGATGCACAAGATTGGTTAAAAACCCTAATTGGACGACAATAAGCCTAGGGAGGACGAAAATAACCTAAATGTTCAACCAATGACACAAATGTACTTATTGGATTCACAAGATTGGTTAAAAACCCTAATTGGACGAGAATAAGCCTTAAGAGGATGAAAATGACCTAAATGTTCAACCAATGACACAAAATCACTTATTGGATGCACAAGATTGGTTAAAAACCCTAATTGGACGAGAATAAGCCTTGGGAGGACGAAAATGACCTAAATGTTCAACCAATGACACAAAATCACTTATTGGATGCACAAGATTGGTTAAAAACCCTAATTGGACGAGAATAAGCCTTGGGAGGACGAAAATAACCTTAATGTTCAACCAATGACACAAATGTAGTTATTGGATGCACATGATTGGTTAAAAACTCTAATTGGACGAGAATAAGCCTTGGGAGGACGAAAATGACCTAAATGTTCAACCAATGACACAAATTTACTTATTGGATGTAGAAGATTGGTTAAAAACCCTAATTGGACGAGAATAAGCCTTGGGAGGACGAAAATGACCTAAATGTTCAACCAATGACACAAAATCACTTATTGGATGCACAAGATTGGTTAAAAACCCTAATTGGACGAGAATAAGCCTTGGGAGGACGAAAATGACCTAAATGTTCAACCAATGACACAAAATCACTTATTGGATGCACAAGATTGGTTAGAAACCCTAATTCGACGAGAATAATCCTTAGGAGGACGAAAATGACCTAAATGTTCAACCAATGACACAAAATCACTTATTGGATGCACAAGATTGGTTAAAAACCCTAATTGGACGAGAATAAGCCTTGGGAGGACGAAAATGACCTAAATGTTCAACCAATGACACAAAATCACTTATTGGATGCACAAGATTGGTTAAAAACCCTAATTGGACGAGAATAAGCCTAGGGAGGACGAAATTGACCTAAATGTTCAACCAATGACCCAAAATCACTTATTGGATGCACAAGATTGGTTAAAAACCCTAATTGGACCAGAATAAGCCTAGGGACGACGAAAATGACCTAAATGTTCAACCAATGACACAAAATCAATTATTGGATGAACAAGATTGGTTAAAAACCCTAATTGAACGAGAATAAGCCTTGGGAGGACGAAAATGACCTAAATGTTCAACCAATGACACAAAATCACTTATTGGATGCACAAGATTGGTTAAAAACCCTAATTGGACGAGAATAAGCCTTGGGAGGACGAAAATGACCTAAATGTTCAACCAATGACACAAAATCACTTATTGGATGCACAAGATTGGTTAAAAACCCTAATTGGACGAGAATAAGCCTAGGGAGGACGAAAATGACCTAAATGTTAAACCAATGACACAAAATCACTTATTGGATGCACAAGATTGGTTAAAAACCCTAATAAGACGAGAATAAGCCTTGGGAGGACGAAAATGACCTTAATGTTCAACCAATTACACAAAATCACTTATTGGATGCACAAGATTGGTTAAAAACCCTAATTGGACGAGAATAAGCCTAGGGAGGACGAAAATGACCTAAATGCTCAACCAATGACACAAAATCACTTATTGGATGCACAAGAATGGTTAAAAACCCTAAATGGACAAGAATAAGGCTTGGGAGGACGAAAATGACCTCAATGTTCAACCAATGGCACAAAATCACTTATTGGATGCACAAGATTGTTAAAAAACCCTAATTGGACGAGAATAAGCCTAGGGAGGACGAAAATGACCTAAATGTTCAACCAATGTCACAAAATCACTTATTGGATGCACAAGATTGGTTAAAACCCCTAATTGGACGAGAATAAGCCTTGGGAGGACGAAAATGACCTTAATGTTCAACCAATGACACAAATAAACTTATTGGATGCACAAGATTGGTTAAAAACCCAAATTGGACGAGCATAAGCCTAGGGAGGACGAAAATGACCTAAATGTTCAACCAATGACACAAAATCACTTATTGGATGCACAAGATTGGTTAAAAACCCTATTTGGACGAGAATAAGCCTAGGGAGGACGAAAATGACCAAAATGTTCAACCAATGACACAAATGTACATATTGGATGCACAACATTGGTTAAAACCCTAATTGGACGAGATTAAGCCTAGGGAGGACGAAAATGACCTAAATGTTCAACCAATGACACAAAATCACTTATTGGATGCACAAGATTGGTTAAAAACCCTAATTGGATGAGAATAAGCCTAGGGAGGACGAAAATGACCTAAATGTTCAAACAATGACACAAAATCACTTATTGGATGCACAAGATTGGTTAAAAAACCCTAATTGGATGAGAATAAGCCTTGGGAGGACGAAAATGACCTAAATGTTCAACCAATGACACAAAATCACTTATTGGATGCACAAGATTGGTTAAAAACCCTAATTGGACGAGAATAAGCCTAGGGAGGAAGAAAATGTCCTAAATGTTCAACCAATGACACAAAATCACTTATTGGATGCACAAGATTGGTTAAAAACCCTAATTGCACGAGAATAAGCCTTGGGAGGACGAAAATGACCTAAATGTTCAACCAATGACACAAAATCACTTATTGGATGCACAAGATTGGTTAAAAACCCTAATTGGACGAGAATAAGCCTAGGGAGGACGAAAATGACCTAAATGTTCAACCAATGACACAAAATCACTTATTGGATGCACAAGATTGGTTAAAAACCCTAATAAGACGAGAATAAGCCTTGGGAGGACGAAAATGACCTTAATGGTTAACCAATGACACAATTGTACTTATTGGATGCACAAGATTGGTTAAAAACCCTAATTGGACGAGAATAAGCCTAGGGAGGACGAAAATGACCTAAATGTTCAACCAATGACACAAAATAAATTATTGGATGCACAAGATTGGTTAAAAACCCTAATTGGACGAGAATAAGCCTTGGGAGGACGAAAATGACCTAAATGTTCAACCAATGACACAAAATCACTTATTGGATGCACAAGATTGGTTAAAAACCCTAATTGGACGAGAATAAGCCTAGGGAGGACGAAAATGACCAAAATGTTCAACCAATGACACAAAATCACTTATTGGATGCACAAGATTGGTTAAAAACCCAAATTGGACAAGAATAAGCCTTGGGAGGACGAAAATCACCTAAATGTTCAACCAATGACACAAATGTACTTATTGGATTCACAAGATTGGTTAAAAACCCTAATTGGATGAGAATAAGCCTTGGGAGGACGAAAATGACCTAAATGTTCAACCAATGACACAAAATCACTTATTGGATGCACAAGATTGGTTAAAAACCCTAATTGGAAGAGAATAAGCCTTGGGAGGACGAAAATGACCTAAATGTTCAACCAATGACACAAATGTACTTATTGGATGCACAAGATTGGTTAATAACCCTAATTGGACGAGAATAAGCCTTGGGAGGACGAAAATAACCTACATGTTCAAACAATGACACAAAATAACTTATTGGATGCACAAGATTGGTTAAAAACCCTAATTGAACGAGAATAAGCCTAGGGAGGACGAAAATGACCTAAATGTTCAACCAATGAAACAAAATCACTTATTGGATGCACAAGATTGGTTAAAAACCCTAATTGGACGAGAATAAGCCTTGGGAGGACGAAAATGACCTAAATGTTCAACCAATGACACAAAATCACTTATTGGATGCACAAGATTGGTTAAAAACCCTAATTGGACGAGAATAAGCCTTTGGAGGACGAAAATGACCTAAATGTTCAACCAATGACACAAATGTACCTATTGGATGCACAAGATTGGTTAAAAACCCTAATTGGACGAGAATAAGCCTTGGGAGGACGAAAATGACCTAAATGTTCAACCAATGACACAAATGTACTTATTGGATGCACAAGATTAGTTAAAAACCCTAATTGGACGAGAATAAGTCCCTATAGGACGAAAATGACCTAAATGTTCAACCAATGACTCAAAATCACTTATTGGATGCACAAGATTGGTTAAAAACCCTAATTGGACGAGAATAAGCCTTGGGAGGACGAAAATGACCTAAATGTTCAACCAATGACACAAAATCACTTATTGGATGCACAAGATTGGTTAAAAACCCTAATTGGACGAGAATAAGCCTTGGGAGGACGAAAATGACCTAAATGTTCAACCAATAACACAAAATCACTTATTGGATGCAAGTGATTGGTTAAAAACCCTAATTAGACGAGAATAAGCCTTGGGAGGACGAAAATGACCTAAATGTTCAACCAATGATACAAAATCACTTATTGGATGCACAAGATTGGTTAAAAACCCTAATTGGACGAGAATAAGCCTTGGGAGGACGAAAATGACCTAAATGTTCAACCAATGACACAAAATCACTTATTGAATGCACAAGATTGGTTAAAAACCCTAATTGGACGAGAATATGCCTTGGGAGGACGAAAATGACCTAAATGTTCAACCAATGACACAAAATCACTTATTGGATGCACAAGATTGGTTAAAAACCCTAATTGGACGAGAATAAGCCTAGGGAGGACGAAAATGACCTAAATGTTAAACCAATGACACAAAATTACTTATTGGATGCACAAGTTTGGTTAAAAACCCTAATTGGACGAGAATAAGCCTTGGGAGGACGAAAATGACCTAAATGTTCAACCAATGACACAAAATCACTTATTGGATGCACAAGATTGGTTAAAAACCCTAATTGGACGAGAATAAGCCTAGGGAGGACGAAAATGAGTTATATGTTCAACCAATGACACAAATGTACTTATTGGATGCACAAGATTGGTTAAAAACCCTAATTGGACGAGAATAAGCCTAGGGAGGACGAAAATGACCTAAATGTTCAACCAATGACACAAAATCACTTATTGGATGCACAAGATTGGTTAAAAACCCTAATTGGACTAGAATAAGCCTTGGGAGGACGAAAATGTCCTAAATGTTCAACAAATGACACAAATGTACTTTCTGGATGGACAAGATTGGTTAAAAACCCTAATTGGACGAGAATAAGCCTTGGGAGGACGAAAATGACCTAAATGTTCAACCAATGACACAAAATCACTTATTGGATGCACAAGATTGGTTAAAAACCCTAATTGGACGAGAATAAGCCTTGGGAGGACGAAAATGACCTAAATGTTCAACCAACGATACAAAATCACTTATTAGATGCACAAGATTGGTTAAAAACCCTAATTGGACGAGAATAAGCCTTGGGAGGACGAAAATGACCTAAATGTTCAACCAATGACACAAAATCACTTATTGGATGCACAAGATTGGTTAAAAACCCTAATTGGACGAGAATAAGCCTTGTAGGACGAAAATGACCTAAATGTTCAACCAATGACACAAATGTACTTATTGGATGCACAAGATTGGTTAAAAACCCTAATTGGACGAGAATAAGCCTAAGAAGGACGAAAATGACCTAAATGTTCAACCAATGACACAAAATCACTTATTGGATCCACAAGATTGGTTAAAAACCCTAATTGGACGAGAATAAGCCTTGGGAGGACGAAAATAACCTAAATGTTCAACCAATGACACAAATGTACTTATTCGATGCACAAGATTGGTTAAAAACCCTAATTGGACGAGAATAAGCCTTGGGAGGACGAAAATGACCTAAATGTTCAACCAATGACACAAAATCACTTATTGGATGCACAAGATTGGTTAAAAACCCTAATTGGACGAGAATAAGCCTTAGGAGGACGAAAATGACCTAAATGTTAAACCAATGACACAAATGTACTTATTGGATGCACAAGATTGGTTAAAAACCCTAATTGGACGAGAATAAGCCTAGGAAGGACGAAAATGACCTAAATGTTCAACCAATGACACAAAATCACTTATTGTATGCACAAGATTGGTTAAAATCCCTAATATGACGAGGCTAAGCCTTGGGAGTACGAAAATGACCTAAATGTTCAACCAATGACACAAAATCACTTATTGGATGCACAAGATTGGTTAAAAACCCTAATTGGACGAGAATAAGCCTTGGGAGGACGAAAATGACCTAAATGTTCAACCAATGACACAAAATCACTTATTGGATGCACAAGATTGGTTAAAAACCCTAATTGGACGAGAATAAGCCTTGGGAGGACGAAAATGACCTAAATGTTCGACCAATGGCACAAAATCACTTATTGGATGCACAAGATTGGTTAAAAACCCTAATTGGACGAGAATAAGCCTAGGGAGGACGAAAATGACCTAAATGTTCAACCAATGACACAAAATCACTTATTGGATGCACAAGATTGGTTAAAAACCATAATTGGACGAGAATGAGCCTAGGGAGGACGAAAATGACATAAATGTTCGATCAATGACACAAAATCACTTATTTGATGCACAAGATTGGTTAAAAACCCTAATTGGACGACAATAAGCCTTGGGAGGACGAAAATGACCTAAATGTTCAACCAATGACACAAAATCACTTATTGGATGCACAAGATTGGTTAAAAACCCTAATTGGACGAGAATAAGCCTTGAGAGGAAGAAAATGACCTAAATGTGCAACCAATGACACAAAATCACTTATTCGATGCACAAGATTGGTTAAAAACCCTAATTGGACGAGAATAAGCTTTTGGAGGACATAAATGACCTAAATGTTCAACCAATTACACAAATGTACTTATTGGATGCACAAGATTGGTTAAAACCCCTAATTGGACGAGAATAAGCCTTGGGAGGACGAAAATGACCAAAATGTTCAACCAAAGGCACAAAATCACTTATTGGATGCACAAGATTGTTAAAAAACCCTAATTGGACGAGAAGAGGCCATGGGAGGACGAAAATGACCTAAATGTTCAACCAATGACACAAAATCACTTATTGGATGCACAAGATTGGTTAAAAACCCTAATTGGACGAGAATAAGCCTAGGGAGGACGAAAATGACCAAAATGTTCAACCAATGACACAAAATCACTTATTGGATGCACAAGATTGGTTAAAAACCCTATTTGGACGAGAATAAGCCTAGGGAGGACGAAAATGACCAAAATGTTCAACCAATGACACAAATGTACATATTGGATGCACAAGATTGGTTAAAACCCTAATTGGACGAGATTAAGCCTAGGGAGGACGAAAATGACCTAAATGTTCAACCAATGAACCAAAATCACTTATTGGATGCACAAGAATGGTTAAAAACCCTAATTGGACGAGAATAAGGCTTGGGAGGACGAAAATGACCTCAATGTTCAACCAATGGCACAAAATCACTTATTGGATGCACAAGATTGGTTAAAAACCCTAATTGGATGAGAATAAGCCTAGGGAGGACGAAAATGACCTAAATGTTCAACCAATGACACAAAACCACTTATTGGATGCACAAGATTGGTTAAAAACCCTAATTGGAAGAGAATAAGCATATGGAGGACGAAAATGACCAAAATGTTCAACCAATGACACAAATGTACTTATTGGATGCACAAGATTGGTTAAAAACCCTAATTGGAAGAGAATAAGCATATGGAGGACGAAAATGACCTAAATGT
>JBBPBP010009779.1:47702972-47748057 GCA_037974735.1 Cicer chorassanicum | reverse complement strand
GGATGCACAAGATTGGATAAAAACCCTTATTGGATGAGAATAAGCCTAGGGAGCACGAAAATGACCTAAATTTTAAACCGATGACACAAAATCACTTATTGGATGCACAAGATTGGATAAAAACCCTTATTGGATGAGAATAAGCCTAGGGAGGACGAAAATGACCTAAATTTTAAACCCATGACACAAAATCACTTATTGGATGCACAAGATTGGTTAAAAACCCTAGTTGGACGAGAATATGCCTAGGGAGAACGAAAATGACCTAAATGTTCAACCAAAGACACAAACGTACTTATTTCATGCACAAGATTGGTTAAAAACCCTAATTGGATGAGAATAACCCTAGGGAGGATGAAAATGACCTAAATGTTCAACCAATGACAAAAAATCACATGTTGGATGCACAAGATTGGTTAAAAACCCTAATTGGACGAGAATAAGCCTAGGGAGGACGAAAATGACCTAAATGTTAAACCCATGACACAAAATTACTTATTGGATGCACAAGATTGGTTAAAAACCCTAATTGGATGAGAATATGCCTAGGGTGAACGAAAATGACCAAAATGTTCAACCAAAGACACAAACGTACTTATTGCATGCACAAGATTGGTTAAAAACCCTAATTGGATGAGAATAAGCCTAGGGAGGACGAAAATGACCTAAATGTTCGACCAATGACACAAAATCCCATGTTAGACGCACAAGATTGGTTAAAAACCCTAATTGGACGAGAATATGCCTAGGGAGGACGAAAATGACCTAAATGTTCAACCAAAGACACAAACGTACTTATTGGATGCACAAGATTCGATAAAAACCCTTATTGGATGAGAATAAGCCTAGGGAGGACGAAAATGACCTAAATTTTAAACCCATGACACAAAATCACTTATTGGATGCACAAGATTTGTTTAAAACCCTAATTGGATGAGAATATGCCTAGGGAGAACGAAAATGACCTAAATGTTCAACCAAAGACACAAACGTACTTATTGCATGCACAAGATTGGTTAAAAACCCTAATTGGATGAGAATAACCCTAGGGAGGAAGAAAATGACCTAAATGTTCAACCAATGACACAAAATCACTTGTTGGATGCACAAGATTGGTTAAAAACCCTAATTGGATGAGAATATGCCTAGGGAGAACGAAAATGACCTAAATGTTCAACCAAAGACACAAACGTACTTATTGGATGCACAAGATTGGATAAAAACCCCTATTGGATGAGAATAAGCCTATGGAGGACCAAAACGACCTAAATTTTAAACACATGACACAAAATCACTTATTGGATGCACAAGATTGGTTAAAAACCCTAATTGGATGAGAATATGCCTAGGGAGAACGAAAATGACCTAAATGTTCAACCAAAGACACAAACGTACTTATTGCATGCACAAGATTGGTTAAAAACCCTAATTGGATGAGAATAAGCCTAGGGAAAATGAAAATGACCTAAATGTTCAACCAATGACACAAAATCACATGTTGGACGCACAAGATTGGTTAAAAACCCTAATTGGACGAGAATATGCCTAGGGAGGACGAAAATGACCTAAATGTTCAACCAAAGATACAAACGTACTTATTGGATGCACAAGATTCGATAAAAACCCTTATTGGATGAGAATAAGCCTAGGGAGGACGAAAATGACCTAAATGTTAAACCCATGACACAAAATCACTTATTGGATGCACAAGATTGGTTAAAAACCCTAATTGGATAAGAATATGCCTAGGGAGAACGAAAATGACCTAAATGTTCAACCAAAGACACAAACGTACTTATTGCATGCACAAGATTGGTTAAAAACCCTAATTGGATGAGAATAAGCCTAGGGAGGACGAAAATGACCTAAATGTTCAACCAATGACACAAAATCACATGTTGGACGCACAAGATTGGTTAAAAACCCTAATTGGACGAGAATATGCCTAGGGAGGAAGAAAATGACCTAAATGTTCAACCAAAGACACAAACGTACTTATTGGATGCACAAGATTCGATAAAAACCCTTATTGGATGAGAATAAGCCTAGGGAGGACGAAAAAGACCTAAATGTTAAACCCATGACAAAAAATGACTTATTGGATGCACAAGATTGGTTAAAAACCCTAATTGGTTGAGAATATGCCTAGGGAGAACGAAAATGACCTAAATGTTCAACCAAAGACACAAACGTACTTATTGCATGCACAAGATTGGTTAAAAACCCTAATTGGATGAGAATAACCCTAGGGAGGATGAAAATGACCTAAATGTTCAACCAATGACAAAAAATCACATGTTGGATGCACAAGATTGGTTAAAAACCCTAATTGGACGAGAATAAGCCTAGGGAGGACGAAAATGACCTAAATTTTAAACCCATGACACAAAATCACTTATTGGATGCACAAGATTGGATAAAAACCCTTATTGGATGAGAATAAGCCTAGGGAGGACGAAAATGACCTAAATTTTAAACCCATGACACAAAATCACTTATTGGATGCACAAGATTGGTTAAAAACCCTAATTGGATGAGAATATGCCTAGGGAGAACGAAAATGACCTAAATGTTCAACCAAAGACACAAACGTACTTATTGCATGCACAAGATTGGTTAAAAACCCTAATTGGATGAGAATAACCCTAAGGAGGATGAAAATGACCTAAATGTTCAACCAATGACAAAAAATCACATGTTGGATGCACAAGATTGGTTAAAAACCCTAATTGGACGAGAATAAGCCTAGGGAGGACGAAAATGACCTAAATGTTAAACCCATGACACAAAATCACTTATTGGATGCACAAGATTGGTTAAAAACCCTAATTGGATGAGAATATGCCTAGGGAGAACGAAAATGACCGAAATGTTCAACCAAAGACACAAACGTACTTATTGCATGCAAAAGATTGGTTAAAAACCCTAATTGGATGAGAATAAGCCTAGGGAGGACGAAAATGACCTAAATGTTCAACCAATGACACAAAATCACATGTTGGACGCACAAGATTGGTTAAAAACCCTAATTGGACGAGAATATGCCTAGGGAGGAAGAAAATGACCTAAATGTTCAACCAAAGACACAAACGTACTTATTGGATGCACAAGATTCGATAAAAACCATTATTGGATGAGAATAAGCCTAGGGAGGACGAAAAAGACCTAAATGTTAAACCCATGACAAAAAATGACTTATTGGATGCACAAGATTGGTTAAAAACCCTAATTGGTTGAGAATATGCCTAGGGAGAACGAAAATGACCTAAATGTTCAACCAAAGACACAAACGTACTTATTGCATGCACAAGATTGGTTTAAAACCCTAATTGGATGAGAATAACCCTAGGGAGGACGAAAATGACCTAAATGTTTAACCAATGACAAAAAATCACATGTTGGATGCACAAGATTGGTTAAAAACCCTAATTGGACGAGAATATGCCGAGGGAGGACGAAAATGACCTAAATGTTCAACCAATGACACAAACGTACTTATTGGATGCACAAGATTGGATAAAAACCCTTATTGGATGAGAATAAGCCTAGGGAGGACAAAAATGACCTAAATTTTAAACCCATGACACAAAATCACTTATTGGATGCACAAGATTGGATAAAAACCCTTATTGGATGAGAATAAGCCTAGGGAGGACGAAAATGACCTAAATTTTAAACCCATGACACAAAATCACTTATTGGATGCACAAGATTGGTTAAAAACCCTAATTGGATGAGAATATGCCTAGGGAGAACGAAAATGACCTAAATGTTCAACCAAAGACACAAACGTACTTATTGCATGCACAAGATTGGTTAAAAACCCTAATTGGATGAGAATAACCCTAAGGAGGATGAAAATGACCTAAATGTTCAACCAATGACAAAAAATCACATGTTGGATGCACAAGATTGGTTAAAAACCCTAATTGGACGAGAATAAGCCTAGGGAGGACGAAAATGACCTAAATGTTAAACCCATGACACAAAATCACTTATTGGATGCACAAGATTGGTTAAAAACCCTAATTGGATGAGAATATGCCTAGGGAGAACGAAAATGACCGAAATGTTCAACCAAAGACACAAACGTACTTATTGCATGCACAAGATTGGTTAAAAACCCTAATTGGATGAGAATAAGCCTAGGGAGGACGAAAATGACCTAAATATTCAAACAATGACACAAAATCACATGTTGGATGCACAAGATTGGTTAAAACCCCTAATTGGACGAGAATATGCATAGGGAGGACGAAAATGACCTAAATGTTCAACCCATGACACAAAATTACTTATTGGATGCACAAGATTGGTTAAAAACCCTAATTGGATGAGAATATGCCTAGGGTGAACGAAAATGACCAAAATGTTCAACCAAAGACACAAACGTACTTATTGCATGCACAACATTGGTTAAAAACCCTAATTGGATGAGAATAACCCTAGGGAGGACGAAAATGACCTAAATGTTCAACCAATGACAAAAAATCACATGTTGGATGCACAAGATTTGTTAAAAACCCTAATTGGACGAGAATATGCCTAGGGAGGACGAAAATGACCTAAATGTTCAACCAAAGACACAAACGTACTTATTGGATGCACAAGATTGGATAAAAACCCTTATTGGATGAGAATAAGCCTAGGGAGGACGAAAATGACCTAAATTTTAAACCCATGACACAAAATCACTTATTGGATGCACAAGATCGGTTAAAAACCCTAGTTGGACGAGAATATGCCTAGGGAGAACGAAAATGACCTAAATGTTAAACCAAAGACACAAATGTACTTATTGCTTGCACAAGATTGGTTAAAAACCCGAATTGGATGAGAATAAGCCTAGGGAGGACGAAAATGACCTAAATGTTCAACCAATGACACAAAATCACATGTTGGACGCACAAGATTGGTTAAAAACCCTAATTGGACGAGAATATGCCAAGGGAGGACGAAAATGACCTAAATGTTCAACCAAAGACACAAACGTACTTATTGGATGCACAAGATTCGATAAAAACCCTTATTGGATGAGAATAAACCTAGGGAGGCTGAAAATGACCTAAATGTTAAACCCATGACACAAAATCACTTATTGGATGCACAAGATTGGTTAAAAACCCTAATTGGATGAGAATATGCCTAGGGAGAACGAAAATGACCTAAATGTTCAACCAAAGACACAAACGTACTTATTGCATGCACAAGATTGGTTAAAAACCCTAATTGGATGAGAATAAGCCTAGGGAGGACGAAAATGACCTAAATTTTAAACCCATGACACAAAATCACTTATTGGATGCACAAGATTGGTTAAAAACCCTAATTGGATGAGAATATGCCTAGGGAGAACGAAAATGACCTAAATGTTCAACCAAAGACACAAACGTACTTATTGCATGCACAAGATTGGTTAAAAACCCTAATTGGATGAGAATAACCCTAAGGAGGATGAAAATGACCTAAATGTTCAACCAATGACAAAAAATCACATGTTGGATGCACAAGATTGGTTAAAAACCCTAATTGGACGAGAATAAGCCTAGGGAGGACGAAAATGACCTAAATGTTAAACCCATGACACAAAATCACTTATTGGATGCACAAGATTGGTTAAAAACCCTAATTGGATGAGAATATGCCTAGGGAGAACGAAAATGACCGAAATGTTCAACCAAAGACACAAACGTACTTATTGCATGCACAAGATTGGTTAAAAACCCTAATTGGATGAGAATAAGCCTAGGGAGGACGAAAATGACCTAAATGTTCAACCAATGACACAAAATCACATGTTGGACGCACAAGATTGGTTAAAAACCATAATTGGACGAGAATATGCCTAGGGAGGAAGAAAATGACCTAAATGTTCAGCCAAAGACACAAACGTACTTATTGGATGCACAAGATTCGATAAAAACCCTTATTGGATGAGAATAAGCCTAGGGAGGACGAAAAAGACCTAAATGTTAAACCGATGACACAAAATGACTTATTGGATGCACAAGATTGGTTAAAAACCCTAATTGGTTGAGAATATGCCTAGGGAGAACGAAAATGACCTAAATGTTCAACCAAAGACACAAACGTACTTATTGCATGCACAAGATTGGTTAAAAACCCTAATTGGATGAGAATAACCCTAGGGAGGACGAAAATGACCTAAATGTTTAACCAATGACAAAAAAACACATGTTGGATGCACAAGATTGGTTAAAAACCCTAATTGGACGAGAATATGCCGAGGGAGGACGAAAATGACCTAAATGTTCAACCAATGACACAAACGTACTTATTGGATGCACAAGATTGGATAAAAACCCTTATTGGATGAGAATAAGCCTAGGGAGGACGAAAATGACCTAAATTTTAAACCCATGACACAAAATCACTTATTGGATGCACAAGATTGGATAAAAACCCTTATTGGATGAGAATAAGCCTAGGGAGGACGAAAATGACCTAAATTTTAAACCCATGACACAAAATCACTTATTGGATGCACAAGATTGGTTAAAAACCCTAATTGGACGAGAATATGCCTAGGGAGAACGAAAATGACCTAAATGTTCAACCAAAGACACAAACGTACTTATTTCTTGCACAAGATTGGTTAAAAACCCTAATTGGATGAGAATAAGCCTAGGGAGGACGAAAATGACCTAAATGTTCAACCAATGACACAAAATCACATGTTGGACGCACAAGATTGGTTAAAAACCCTAATTGGACGAGAATATGCCTAGGGAGGAAGAAAATGACCTAAATGTTCAACAAAAGACACAAACGTACTTATTGGATGCACAAGATTCGATAAAAACCCTTATTGGATGAGAATAAGCCTAGGGAGGACGAAAAAGACCTAAATGTTAAACCCATGACACAAAATGACTTATTGGATGCACAAGATTGGTTAAAAACCCTAATTGGTTGAGAATATGCCTAGGGAGAACGAAAATGACCTAAATGTTCAACCAAAGACACAAACGTACTTATTGCATGCACAAGATTGGTTAAAAACCCTAATTGGATGAGAATAACCCTAAGGAGGACGAAAATGACCTAAATGTTTAACCAATGACAAAAAATCACATGTTGGATGCACAAGATTGGTTAAAAACCCTAATTGGACGAGAATATGCCGAGGGAGGACGAAAATGACCTAAATGTTCAACCAAAGACACAAACGTACTTATTGGATGCACAAGATTGGATAAAAACCCTTATTGGATGAAAATAAGATTAGGGATGACGAAAATGACCTAAATTTTAAACCCATGACACAAAATCACTTATTGGATGCACAAGATTGGATAAAAACCCTTATATGATGAGAATAAGCCTAGGGAGGACGAAAATGACCTAAATTTTAAACCCATGACACAAAATCACTTATTGGATGCACAGGATTGGTTAAAAACCCTAATTGGATGAGAATATGCTTAGGGAGAACGAAAATGACCCAGATGTTCAACCAAAGACACAAATGTACTTATTGCATGCACAAGATTGGTTAAAAACCCTAATTGGATGAGAATAAGCCTAGGGAGGACGAAAATGACCTAAATGTTCAACCAATGACACAAAATAACATGTCGGATGCACAAGATTGGTTAAAAACCCTAATTGGACGAGAATATGCCTAGGGAGGACGAAAATGACCTAAATGTTCAACCAAAGACACAAACGTACTTGTTGGATGCACAAGATTGGATAAAAACCCTTATTGGATGAAAATAAGCCTAGGGAGGACGAAAATGACATAAATTTTAAACCCATGACACAAAATCACTTATTGGATACACAAGATTGGTTAAAAGCCCTAATTGGATGAGAATATGCCTAGGGAGAACGAAAATGACCTAAATGTTCAACCAAAGACACAAACGTACTTATTGCATGCACAAGATTGGTTAAAAACCCTAATTGGATGAGAATATGCCTAGGGAGGACGAAAATGACCTAAATGTTCAACCAAAGACACAAACGTACTTATTGGATGCACAAGATTGGATAAAAACCCTTATTGGATGAGAATAAGCTTAGGGAGGACGAAAATGACCTAAATTTTAAACCCATGACACAAAATCACTTATTGGATGCACAAGATTGGTTAAAAACCCTAATTGGATGAGAATATGCCTAGGGAGAACGAAAATGACCTAAATGTTCAACCAAAGACACAAACGTACTTATTGCATGCACAACATTGGTTAAAAACCCTAATTGGATGAGAATAAGCCTAGGGAGGACGAAAATGACCTAAATATTCAACCAATGACAAAAAATCACATGTTGGATGCACAAGATTGGTTAAAAACCCTAATTGGACGAGAATATGCCTAGGGAGGACGAAAATGACCTAAATGTTCAACCAATGACAAAAAATCACATGTTGGATGCACAAGATTGGTTAAAAACCCTAATTGGACGAGAATATGCCTAGGGAGGACGAAAATGACCTAAATGTTCAACCAAAGACACAAACGTACTTATTGCATGCACAAGATTGGTTAAAAACCCTAATTGGATGAGAATAACCCTAGGGAGGATGAAAATGACCTAAATGTTCAACCAATGACAAAAAATCACATGTTGGATGCACAAGATTGGTTAAAACCCCTAATTGGACGAGAATAAGCCTAGGGAGGACGAAAATGACCTAAATTTTAAACCCATGACACAAAATCACTTATTGGATGCACAAGATTGGATAAAAACCCTTATTGGATGAGAATAAGCCTAGGGAGGACGAAAATGACCTAAATTTTAAACCCATGACACAAAATCACTTATTGGATGCACAAGATTGGTTAAAAACCCTAGTTGGACGAGAATATGCCTAGGGAGAACGAAAATGACCTAAATGTTAAACCAAAGACACAAACGTACTTATTGCTTGCACAAGATTGGTTAAAAACCCGAATTGGATGAGAATAAGCCTAGGGAGGACGAAAATGACCTAAATGTTCAACCAATGACACAAAATCACATGTTGGACGCACAAGATTGGTTAAAAACCCTAATTGGACGAGAATATGCCAAGGGAGGACGAAAATGACCTAAATGTTCAACCAAAGACACAAACGTACTTATTGGATGCACAAGATTCGATAAAAACCCTTATTGGATGAGAATAAACCTAGGGAGGCTGAAAATGACCTAAATGTTAAACCCATGACACAAAATCACTTATTGGATGCACAAGATTGGTTAAAAACCCTAATTGGATGAGAATATGCCTAGGGAGAACGAAAATGACCTAAATGTTCAACCAAAGACACAAACGTACTTATTGCATGCACAAGATTGGTTAAAAACCCTAATTGGATGAGAATATGCCTAGGGAGGACGAAAATGACCTAAATGTTCAACCAAAGACACAAACGAACTTATTGCATGCACAAGATTGGTTAAAAACACTAATTGGATGAGAATAACCCTAGGGAGGACGAAAATGACCTAAATGTTCAACCAATGACACAAAATCACATGTTGGACGCACAAGTTTGGTTAAAAACCCTAATTGGACGAGAATATGCCTAGGGAGGACGAAAATGACCTAAATGTTCAACCAAAGACACAAACGTACTTATTGGATGCACAAGATTCGATAAAAACCCTTATTGGATGAGAATAAGCCTAGGGAGGACGAAAAAGACCTAAATGTTAAACCCATGACACAAAATGACTTATTGGATGCACAAGATTGGTTAAAAACCCTAATTGGATGAGAATATGCCTAGGGAGGACGAAAATGACCTAAATGTTCAACCAAAGACACAAACGTACTTATTGCATGCACAAGATTGGTTAAAAACCCTAATTGGATGAGAATAACCCTAGGGAGGATGAAAATGACCTATATGTTCAACCAAAGACACAAACGTACTTATTGGATGCACAAGATTGGTTAAAAACCCTAATTGGACGAGAATATGCCTAGGGAGGACGAAAATGACCTAAACTTTCAACCAAAGACACAAACTTACTTATTGGATGCACAAGATTGGATAAAAACCGTTATTGGATGAGAATAAGCCTATGGAGGACCAAAATGTCCTAAATTTTAAACACATGACACAAAATCACTTATTGGATGCACAAGATTGTTTAAAAACCCTAATTGGATGAGAATATGCCTAGGGAGAACCAAAATGACCTAAATGTTCAACCAATGACACAAACGTACTTATTGCATGCACAAGATTGGTTAAAAACCCTAATTGGATGAGAATATGCCTAGGGAGGACGAAAATGACCTAAATGTTCAACCAAAGACACAAACGTACTTATTGGATGCACAAGATTGGTTAAAAACCCTAATTGGACTAGAATATGCCTAGGGAGGACGAAAATGACCTAAACTTTCAACCAAAGACACAAACTTACTTATTGGATGCACAAGATTGGATAAAAACCGTTATTGGATGAGAATAAGCCTATGGAGGACCAAAATGTCCTAAATTTTAAACACATGACACAAAATCACTTATTGGATGCACAAGATTGTTTAAAAACCCTAATTGGATGAGAATATGCCTAGGGAGAACCAAAATGACCTAAATGTTCAACCAAAGACACAAACGTACTTATTGCATGCACAAGATTGGTTAAAAACCCTAATTGGATGAGAATATGCCTAGGGAGGACGAAAATGACCTAAATGTTCAACCAAAGACACAAACGTACTTATTGGATGCACAAGATTGGATAAAAACCCTTATTGGATGAGAATAATCCTAGGGAGGACGAAAATGACCTAAATGTTAAACCCATGACACAAAATCACTTATTGGATGCACAAGATTGGTTAAAAACCCTAATTGGATGAGAATATGCCTAGGGAGAACGAAAATGACGTAAATGTTCAACCAAAGACACAAACGTACTTATTGCATGCACAAGATTGGTTAAAAACCCTAATTGGATGAGAATAAGCCTAGGGAGGACGAAAATGACCTAAATGTTCAACCAATGACACAAAATCACATGTTGGACGTACAAGATTGGTTAAAAACCCTAATTGGACGAGAATATGCCTAGGGAGGACGAAAATGACCTAAATGTTCAACCAAAGACACAAACGTACTTATTGGATGCACAAGATTCGATAAAAACCCTTATTGGATGAGAATAAGCCTAGGGAGGACGAAAATGACCTAAATGTTAAACCCATGACACAAAATCACTTATTGGATGCACAAGATTGGTTAAAAACCCTAATTGTATGAGAATATGCCTAGGGAGAACGAAAATGACCTAAATGTTCAACCAAAGACACAAACGTACTTATTGCATGCACAAGATTGGTTAAAAACCCTAATTGGATGAGAATAAGCCTAGGGAGGACGAAAATGACCTAAATGTTCAACCAATGACACAAAATCACATGTTAGACGCACAAGATTGGTTAAAAACCCTAATTGGACGAGAATATGCCTAGGGAGGACGAAAATGACCTAAATGTTCAACCAAAGACACAAACGTACTTATTGGATGCACAAGATTCGATAAAAACCCTTATTGGATGAGAATAAGCCTAGGGAGGACGAAAATGACCTAAATTTTAAACCCATGACACAAAATCACTTATTGGATGCACAAGATTTGTTTAAAACCCTAATTGGATGAGAATATGCCTAGGGAGAACGAAAATGACCTAAATGTTCAACCAAAGACACAAACGTACTTATTGGATGCACAAGATTGGTTAAAAACCCTAATTGGACGAGAATAAGCCTAGGGAGGACGAAAATGACCTAAATGTTAAACCCATGACACAAAATTACTTATTGGATGCACAAGATTGGTTAAAAACCCTAATTGGATGAGAATATGCCTAGGGTGAACGAAAATGACCAAAATGTTCAACCAAAGACACAAACGTACTTATTGCATGCACAAGATTGGTTAAAAACCCTAATTGGATGAGAATAACCCTAGGGAGGACGAAAATGACCTAAATGTTCAACCAATGACAAAAAATCACATGTTGGATGCACAAGATTTGTTAAAAACCCTAATTGGACGAGAATATGCCTAGGGAGGACGAAAATGACCTAAATGTTCAACCAAAGACACAAACGTACTTATTGGATGCACAAGATTGGATAAAAACCCTTATTGGATGAGAATAAGCCTAGGGAGCACGAAAATGACCTAAATTTTAAACCGATGACACAAAATCACTTATTGGATGCACAAGATTGGATAAAAACCCTTATTGGATGAGAATAAGCCTAGGGAGGACGAAAATGACCTAAATTTTAAACCCATGACACAAAATCACTTATTGGATGCACAAGATTGGTTAAAAACCCTAGTTGGACGAGAATATGCCTAGGGAGAACGAAAATGACCTAAATGTTCAACCAAAGACACAAACGTACTTATTGCATGCACAAGATTGGTTAAAAACCCTAATTAGATGAGAATAACCCTAGGGAGGATGAAAATGACCTAAATGTTCAACCAATGACAAAAAATCACATGTTGGATGCACAAGATTGGTTAAAAACCCTAATTGGACGAGAATAAGCCTAGGGAGGACGAAAATGACCTAAATGTTAAACCCATGACACAAAATCACTTATTGGATGCACAAGATTGGTTAAAAACCCTAATTGGATGAGAATATGCCTAGGGAGAACGAAAATGACCGAAATGTTCAACCAAAGACACAAACGTACTTATTGCATGCAAAAGATTGGTTAAAAACCCTAATTGGATGAGAATAAGCCTAGGGAGGACGAAAATGACCTAAATGTTCAACCAATGACACAAAATCACATGTTGGACGCACAAGATTGGTTAAAAACCCTAATTGGACGAGAATATGCCTAGGGAGGAAGAAAATGACCTAAATGTTCAACCAAAGACACAAACGTACTTATTGGATGCACAAGATTCGATAAAAACCCTTATTGGATGAGAATAAGCCTAGGGAGGACGAAAATGACCTAAATGTTAAACCCATGACACAAAATCACTTATTGGATGCACAAGATTGGTTAAAAACCCTAATTGGACGAGAATATGCCTAGGGAGGACGAAAATGACCTAAATGTTCAACCAAAGACACAAACGTACTTATTGGATGCACAAGATTGGATAAAAACCCTTATTGGATGAGAATAAGCCTAGGGAGGACGAAAAAGACCTAAATGTTAAACCCATGACACAAAATGACTTATTGGATGCACAAGATTGGTTAAAAACCCTAATTGGTTGAGAATATGCCTAGGGAGAACGAAAATGACCTAAATGTTCAACCAAAGACACAAACGTACTTATTGCATGCACAAGATTGGTTAAAAACCCTAATTGGATGAGAATAACCCTAGAAAGGACGAAAATGACCTAAATGTTTAACCAATGACAAAAAATCACATGTTGGATGCACAAGATTGGTTAAAAACCCTAATTGGATGAGAATAAGCCTATGGAGCACGAAAATGACCTAAATTTCAAACCGATGACACAAAATCACTTATTGGATGCACAAGATTGGATAAAAACCCTTATTGGATGAGAATAAGCCTAGGGAGGACGAAAATGACCTAAATTTTAAACCCATGACACAAAATCACTTATTGGATGCACAAGATTGGTTAAAAACCCTAGTTGGACGAGAATATGCCTAGGGAGAACGAAAATGACCTAAATGTTAAACCAAAGACACAAACGTACTTATTGCTTGCACAAGATTGGTTAAAAACCCGAATTGGATGAGAATAAGCCTAGGGAGGACGAAAATGACCTAAATGTTCAACCAATGACACAAAATCACATGTTGGACGCACAAGATTGGTTAAAAACCCTAATTGGACGAGAATATGCCAAGGGAGGACGAAAATGACCTAAATGTTCAACCAAAGACACAAACGTACTTATTGGATGCACAAGATTCGATAAAAACCCTTATTGGATGAGAATAAACCTAGGGAGGCTGAAAATGACCTAAATGTTAAACCCATGACACAAAATCACTTATTGGATGCACAAGATTGGTTAAAAACCCTAATTGGATGAGAATATGCCTAGGGAGAACGAAAATGACCTAAATGTTCAACCAAAGACACAAACGTACTTATTGCATGCACAAGATTGGTTAAAAACCCTAATTGGATGAGAATATGCCTAGGGAGGACGAAAATGACCTAAATGTTCAACCAAAGACACAAACGAACTTATTGCATGCACAAGATTGGTTAAAAACACTAATTGGATGAGAATAACCCTAGGGAGGACGAAAATGACCTAAATGTTCAACCAATGACACAAAATCACATGTTGGACGCACAAGTTTGGTTAAAAACCCTAATTGGACGAGAATATGCCTAGGGAGGACGAAAATGACCTAAATGTTCAACCAAAGACACAAACGTACTTATTGGATGCACAAGATTCGATAAAAACCCTTATTGGATGAGAATAAGCCTAGGGAGGACGAAAAAGACCTAAATGTTAAACCCATGACACAAAATGACTTATTGGATGCACAAGATTGGTTAAAAACCCTAATTGGATGAGAATATGCCTAGGGAGAACGAAAATGACCGAAATGTTCAACCAAAGACACAAACGTACTTATTGCATGCACAAGATTGGTTAAAAACCCTAATTGGATGAGAATAAGCCTAGGGAGGACGAAAATGACCTAAATGTTCAACCAATGACACAAAATCACATGTTGGACGCACAAGATTGGTTAAAAACCCTAATTGGACGAGAATATGCCGAGGGAGGACGAAAATGACCTAAATGTTCAACCAATGACACAAACGTACTTATTGGATGCACAAGATTGGATAAAAACCCTTATTGGATGAGAATAAGCCTAGGGAGGACGAAAATGACCTAAATTTTAAACCCATGACACAAAATCACTTATTGGATGCACATGATTGGTTAAAAACCCTAATTGGATGAGAATATGCCTAGGGAGAACGAAAATGACCTAAATGTTCAACCAAAGACACAAACGTACTTATTGCATGCACAAGATTGGTTAAAAACCCTAATTGGATGAGAATATGCCTAGGGAGGACGAAAATGACCTAAATGTTCAACCAAAGACACAAACGTACTTATTGGATGCACAAGATTGGATAAAAACCCTTATTGGATGAGAATAAGCTTAGGGAGGACGAAAATGACCTAAATTTTAAACCCATGACACAAAATCACTTATTGGATGCACAAGATTGGTTAAAAACCCTAATTGGATGAGAATATGCCTAGGGAGAACGAAAATGACCTAAATGTTCAACCAAAGACACAAACGTACTTATTGCATGCACAACATTGGTTAAAAACCCTAATTGGATGAGAATATGCCTAGGGAGGACGAAAATGACCTAAATGTTCAACCAAAGACACAAACGAATTTATTGGATGCACAAGATTGGATAAAAACCCTTATTGGATGAGAATAAGCCTAGGGAGGATGAAAATGACCTAAATTTTAAACCCATGACACAAAATCACTTATTGGATGCACAAGATTGGTTAAAAACCCTAATTGGATGAGAATATGCCTAGGGAGAACGAAAATGACCTAAATGTTCAACCAAAGACACAAACGTACTTATTGCATGCACAAGATTGGTTAAAAACCCTAATTGGATGAGAATAACCCTAGGGAGGATGAAAATGACTTATATGTTCAACCAAAGACACAAACGTACTTATTGGATGCACAAGATTGGATAAAAACCCTAATTGGACTAGAATATGCCTAGGGAGGACGAAAATGACCTAAATGTTCAACCAAAGACACAAACGTATTTATTGGATGCACAAGAATGGATAAAAACCCTTATTGGATGAGAATAGGCCTAGGGAGGACGAAAATGACCTAAATTTTAAACCCATGACACAAAATCACTTATTTGATGCACAACATTGGTTAAAAACCCTAATTGGATGAGAATATGCCTAGGGAGAACGAAAATGACCTAAATGTTCAACCAAAGACACAAACGTAATTATTGCATGCACAAGATTGGTTAAAAACCCTAATTGGATGAGAATAAGCCTAGGGAGGACGAAAATGACCTAAATGTTCAACCAATGACACAAAATCACATGTTGGACGCACAAGATTGGTTAAAAACCCTAATTTGATGAGAATATGCCTAGGGAGAACGAAAATGACCTAAATGTTCAACCAAAGACACAAACGTACTTATTGCATGCACAAGATTGGTAAAAAACCCTAATTGGATGAGAATAACCCTAGGGAGGACGAAAATGACCTAAATGTTCAACCAAAGATACAAACGTACTTATTGGATGCACAAGATTGGTTAAAAACCGTAATTGGATGAGAATAAGCCTAGGGAGTACAAAAATGACCTAAATATTCAACCATTGACACAAAATCACCTGTTGGATGCACAAGATTGGTTAAAAACCCCAATTGGACGAGAATATGCCTAGGGAGGACGAAAATGACCTAAATGTTCAACCAAAGATACAAACGTACTTATTGGATGCACAAGATTGGTTAAAAACCTTTTTTGGATGAGAATAAGCCTAGGGAGTACAAAAATGACCTAAATATTCAACCATTGACACAAAATCACCTGTTGGATGCACAAGATTGGTTAAAAACCCCAATTGGACGAGAATATGCCTAGGGAGGACGAAAATGACCTAAATGTTCAACCAATGACACAAAATCACATGTTGGACGCACAAGATTGGTTAAAAATCCTAATTTGATGAGAATATGCCTAGGGAGAACGAAAATGACCTAAATGTTCAACCAAAGACACAAACGTACTTATTGCATGCACAAGATTGGTAAAAAACCCTAATTGGATGAGAATAACCCTAGGGAGGACGAAAATGACCTAAATGTTCAACCAAAGATACAAACGTACTTATTGGATGCACAAGATTGGTTAAAAACCGTAATTGGATGAGAATAAGCCTAGGGAGTACAAAAATGACCTAAATATTCATTGACACAAAATCACCTGTTGGATGCACAAGATTGGTTAAAAACCCCAATTGGACGAGAATATGCCTAGGGAGGACGAAAATGACCTAAATGTTCAACCAAAGATACAAACGTACTTATTGGATGCACAAGATTGGTTAAAAACCTTTTTTGGATGAGAATAAGCCTAGGGAGTACAAAAATGACCTAAATATTCAACCATTGACACAAAATCACCTGTTGGATGCACAAGATTGGTTAAAAACCCCAATTGGACGAGAATATGCCTAGGGAGGACGAAAATGACCTAAATGTTCAACCAATGACACAAGGCCACTTATTGGATGCACAAGATTGGTTAAAAGCCCTAATTGGAGGAGAATAACCATAGGCACGACTAAAATGACCTAAAATTTCAACCAAAGACACAAACTTACTTATTGGATGCACAAGATTGGTTAAAAACCCTAATTGGGTGAAAATAAGCCTAAGGAGGACGAAAATGACCTAAATTTTCAATCAATGACACAAGACCACTTATTGGATGCACAAGATTGGTTAAAAACTCTAATTGGACGAGAATAAGCCTAGGGAGTACGAAAATAACCTAAATGTTCAACCAATGACACAAAATCACATGTTGGATGCCCAAGATTGGTTAAAAACCCTAATTGGACTAGAATATGCCTAGGGAGGACGAAAATGACCTAAATGTTCAACCAAAGACACAAACGTACTTATTGGATGCACAAGATTGGATAAAAACCCTTATTGGATGAGAATAGGCCTAGGGAGGACGAAAATGACCTAAATTTTAAACCCATGATACAAAATCACTTATTTGATGCACAACATTGGTTAAAACGCCTAATTGGATGAGAATATGCCTAGGGAGAACGAAAATGACCTAAATGTTCAACCAAAGACACAAACGTACTTATTGCATGCACAAGATTGGTAAAAAACCCTAATTGGATGAGAATAACCCTAGGGAGGACGAAAATGACCTAAATGTTCAACCAAAGATACAAACGTACTTATTGGATGCACAAGATTGGTGAAAAACCATAATTGGATGAGAATATGCCTAGAGAGAACAAAAATGACCTAAATGTTCAACCAAAGACACAAACGTACTTATTGCATGCACAAGATTGGTTAAAAACCCTAATTGGATGAGAATAACCCTAGGGAGGATGAAAATGACCTATATGTTCTACCAAAGACTCAAACATACTTATTGGATGCACAAGATTGGTTAAAAACCCTAATTGGACGAGAATATGCCTAGGGAGGACGAAAATGACCTAAATGTTCAACCAAAGACACAAACGTACTTATTGGATGCACAAGATTGGATAAAAAACCTTATTGGATGAGAATAAGCCTAGGGAGGACGAAAATGACCTAAATTTTAAACCCATGACACAAAATACCCTAATTGGATGAGAATATGCCTAGGGAGAACGAAAATGACCTAAATGTTCAACCAAAGACACAAACATATTTATTGCATGCACAAGATTGGTTTAAAACCCTAATTGGATGAGAATAAGCCTAGGGAGGACGAAAATGACATAAATATTCAACCAATGACACAAAATCACATGTTGGACGCACAAGATTGGTTAAAAACCCTAATTGGACGAAAATATGCCTAGGGAGGCGAAAATGACCTAAATGTTCAACCAAAGACACAAACGTACTTATTAGATGCACAAGATTGGATAAAAACCCTTATTGGATGAGAATAAGCCTAGGGAGGACGAAAATGACCTAAATGTTAAACCCATGACACAAAATCACTTATTGGATGCACAACATTGGTTAAAACCCCTAATTGGATGAGAATATGCCTAGGGAGAACGAAAATGACCTAAATGTTCAACCAAAGACACAAACGTACTTATTGCATGCACAAGATTGGATAAAAACCCGAATTGGATGAGAATAAGCCTAGGGAGGACGAAAATGACCTAAATGTTCAACCAATGACACAAAATCACATGTTGGACGCACAAGATTGGTTAAAAACCCTAATTGGACGAGAATATGCCAAGGGAGGACGAAAATGACCTAAATGTTCAACCAAAGACACAAACGTACTTATTGGATGCACAAGATTCGATAAAAACCCTTATTGGATGAGAATAAACCTAGGGAGGCTGAAAATGACCTAAATGTTAAACCCATGACACAAAATCACTTATTGGATGCACAAGATTGGTTAAAAACCCTAATTGGATGAGAATATGCCTAGGGAGAACGAAAATGACCTAAATGTTCAACCAAAGACACAAACGTACTTATTGCATGCACAAGATTGGTTAAAAACCCTAATTGGATGAGAATAACCCTAGGGAGGATGAAAATGATTTATATGTTCAACCAAAGACACAAACGTACTTATTGGATGCTCAAGATTTATTAAAAACCCTAATTGGACGAGAATATGCCTAGGGAGGACGAAAATGACCTAAATGTTCAACAAAAGACACCAACGTACTTATTGGATGCACAAGATTGGATAAAAACCCTTATTGGATGAGAATAAGCCTAGGGAGGACGAAAATGACCTAAATTTTAAACCCATGACACAAAATCACTTATTGGATGCACAAGATTGGTTAAAAACCCTAATTGGATGAGAATATGCCTAGGGAGAACGAAAATGACCTAAATGTTCAACCAAAGACACAAACGTACTTATTGCATGCACAAGATTGGTTAAAAACCCTAATTGGATGAGAATAACCCTAGGGAGGATGAAAATGACTTATATGTTCAACCAAAGACACAAACGTACTTATTGGATGCACAAGATTGGATAAAAACCCTAATTGGACTAGAATATGCCTAGGGAGGACGAAAATGACCTAAATGTTCAACCAAAGACACAAACGTATTTATTGGATGCACAAGAATGGATAAAAACCCTTATTGGATGAGAATAGGCCTAGGGAGGACGAAAATGACCTAAATTTTAAACCCATGACACAAAATCACTTATTTGATGCACAACATTGGTTAAAAACCCTAATTGGATGAGAATATGCCTAGGGAGAACGAAAATGACCTAAATGTTCAACCAAAGACACAAACGTAATTATTGCATGCACAAGATTGGTTAAAAACCCTAATTGGATGAGAATAAGCCTAGGGAGGACGAAAATGACCTAAATGTTCAACCAATGACACAAAATCACATGTTGGACGCACAAGATTGTATAAAAACCCTAATTTGATGAGAATATGCCTAGGGAGAACGAAAATGACCTAAATGTTCAACCAAAGACACAAACGTACTTATTGCATGCACAAGATTGGTAAAAAACCCTAATTGGATGAGAATAACCCTAGGGAGGACGAAAATGACCTAAATGTTCAACCAAAGATACAAACGTACTTATTGGATGCACAAGATTGGTTAAAAACCGTAATTGGATGAGAATAAGCCTAGGGAGTACAAAAATGACCTAAATATTCAACCATTGACACAAAATCACCTGTTGGATGCACAAGATTGGTTAAAAACCCCAATTGGTCGAGAATATGCCTAGGGAGGACGAAAATGACCTAAATGTTCAACCAAAGATACAAACGTACTTATTGGATGCACAAGATTGGTTAAAAACCTTTTTTGGATGAGAATAAGCCTAGGGAGTACAAAAATGACCTAAATATTCAACCATTGACACAAAATCACCTGTTGGATGCACAAGATTGGTTAAAAACCCCAATTGGACGAGAATATGCCTAGGGAGGACGAAAATGACCTAAATGTTCAACCAATGACACAAGGCCACTTATTGGATGCACAAGATTGGTTAAAAGCCCTAATTGGAGGAGAATAACCATAGGCACGACTAAAATGACCTAAAATTTCAACCAAAGACACAAACTTACTTATTGGATGCACAAGATTGGTTAAAAACCCTAATTGGGTGAAAATAAGCCTAAGGAGGACGAAAATGACCTAAATTTTCAATCAATGACACAAGACCACTTATTGGATGCACAAGATTGGTTAAAAACTCTAATTGGACGAGAATAAGCCTAGGGAGTACGAAAATAACCTAAATGTTCAACCAATGACACAAAATCACATGTTGGATGCACAAGATTGGTTAAAAACCCTAATTGGACTAGAATATGCCTAGGGAGGACGAAAATGACCTAAATGTTCAACCAAAGACACAAACGTACTTATTGGATGCACAAGATTGGATAAAAACCCTTATTGGATGAGAATAGGCCTAGGGAGGACGAAAATGACCTAAATTTTAAACCCATGATACAAAATCACTTATTTGATGCACAACATTGGTTAAAACGCCTAATTGGATGAGAATATGCCTAGGGAGAACGAAAATGACCTAAATGTTCAACCAAAGACACAAACGTACTTATTGCATGCACAAGATTGGTAAAAAACCCTAATTGGATGAGAATAACCCTAGGGAGGACGAAAATGACCTAAATGTTCAACCAAAGATACAAACGTACTTATTGGATGCACAAGATTGGTGAAAAACCATAATTGGATGAGAATATGCCTAGAGAGAACAAAAATGACCTAAATGTTCAACCAAAGACACAAACGTACTTATTGCATGCACAAGATTGGTTAAAAACCCTAATTGGATGAGAATAACCCTAGGGAGGATGAAAATGACCTATATGTTCTACCAAAGACTCAAACATACTTATTGGATGCACAAGATTGGTTAAAAACCCTAATTGGACGAGAATATGCCAAGGGAGGACGAAAATGACCTAAATGTTCAACCAAAGACACAAACGTACTTATTGGATGCACAAGATTGGATAAAAAACCTTATTGGATGAGAATAAGCCTAGGGAGGACGAAAATGACCTAAATTTTAAACCCATGACACAAAATACCCTAATTGGATGAGAATATGCCTAGGGAGAACGAAAATGACCTAAATGTTCAACCAAAGACACAAACATATTTATTGCATGCACAAGATTGGTTTAAAACCCTAATTGGATGAGAATAAGCCTAGGGAGGACGAAAATGACATAAATATTCAACCAATGACACAAAATCACATGTTGGACGCACAAGATTGGTTAAAAACCCTAATTGGACGAAAATATGCCTAGGGAGGCGAAAATGACCTAAATGTTCAACCAAAGACACAAACGTACTTATTAGATGCACAAGATTGGATAAAAACCCTTATTGGATGAGAATAAGCCTAGGGAGGACGAAAATGACCTAAATGTTAAACCCATGACACAAAATCACTTATTGGATGCACAACATTGGTTAAAACCCCTAATTGGATGAGAATATGCCTAGGGAGAACGAAAATGACCTAAATGTTCAACCAAAGACACAAACGTACTTATTGCATGCACAAGATTGGATAAAAACCCGAATTGGATGAGAATAAGCCTAGGGAGGACGAAAATGACCTAAATGTTCAACCAATGACACAAAATCACATGTTGGACGCACAAGATTGGTTAAAAACCCTAATTGGACGAGAATATGCCAAGGGAGGACGAAAATGACCTAAATGTTCAACCAAAGACACAAACGTACTTATTGGATGCACAAGATTCGATAAAAACCCTTATTGGATGAGAATAAACCTAGGGAGGCTGAAAATGACCTAAATGTTAAACCCATGACACAAAATCACTTATTGGATGCACAAGATTGGTTAAAAACCCTAATTGGATGAGAATATGCCTAGGGAGAACGAAAATGACCTAAATGTTCAACCAAAGACACAAACGTACTTATTGCATGCACAAGATTGGTTAAAAACCCTAATTGGATGAGAATAACCCTAGGGAGGATGAAAATGATTTATATGTTCAACCAAAGACACAAACGTACTTATTGGATGCTCAAGATTTATTAAAAACCCTAATTGGACGAGAATATGCCTAGGGAGGACGAAAATGACCTAAATGTTCAACAAAAGACACCAACGTACTTATTGGATGCACAAGATTGGATAAAAACCCTTATTGGATGAGAATAAGCCTAGGGAGGACGAAAATGACCTAAATTTTAAACCCATGACACAAAATCACTTATTGGATGCACAAGATTGGTTAAAAACCCTAATTGGATGAGAATATGCCTAGGGAGAACGAAAATGACCTAAATGTTCAACCAAAGACACAAACGTACTTATTGCATGCACAAGATTGGTTAAAAACCCTAATTGGATGAGAATAACCCTAGGGAGGATGAAAATGACTTATATGTTCAACCAAAGACACAAACGTACTTATTGGATGCACAAGATTGGATAAAAACCCTAATTGGACTAGAATATGCCTAGGGAGGACGAAAATGACCTAAATGTTCAACCAAAGACACAAACGTATTTATTGGATGCACAAGAATGGATAAAAACCCTTATTGGATGAGAATAGGCCTAGGGAGGACGAAAATGACCTAAATTTTAAACCCATGACACAAAATCACTTATTTGATGCACAACATTGGTTAAAAACCCTAATTGGATGAGAATATGCCTAGGGAGAACGAAAATGACCTAAATGTTCAACCAAAGACACAAACGTAATTATTGCATGCACAAGATTGGTTAAAAACCCTAATTGGATGAGAATAAGCCTAGGGAGGACGAAAATGACCTAAATGTTCAACCAATGACACAAAATCACATGTTGGACGCACAAGATTGTATAAAAACCCTAATTTGATGAGAATATGCCTAGGGAGAACGAAAATGACCTAAATGTTCAACCAAAGACACAAACGTACTTATTGCATGCACAAGATTGGTAAAAAACCCTAATTGGATGAGAATAACCCTAGGGAGGACGAAAATGACCTAAATGTTCAACCAAAGATACAAACGTACTTATTGGATGCACAAGATTGGTTAAAAACCGTAATTGGATGAGAATAAGCCTAGGGAGTACAAAAATGACCTAAATATTCAACCATTGACACAAAATCACCTGTTGGATGCACAAGATTGGTTAAAAACCCCAATTGGTCGAGAATATGCCTAGGGAGGACGAAAATGACCTAAATGTTCAACCAAAGATACAAACGTACTTATTGGATGCACAAGATTGGTTAAAAACCTTTTTTGGATGAGAATAAGCCTAGGGAGTACAAAAATGACCTAAATATTCAACCATTGACACAAAATCACCTGTTGAATGCACAAGATTGGTTAAAAACCCCAATTGGACGAGAATATGCCTAGGGAGGACGAAAATGACCTAAATGTTCAACCAATGACACAAAATCACATGTTGGACGCACAAGATTGGTTAAAAACCCTAATTTGATGAGAATATGCCTAGGGAGAACGAAAATGACCTAAATGTTCAACCAAAGACACAAACGTACTTATTGCATGCACAAGATTGGTAAAAAACCCTAATTGGATGAGAATAACCCTAGGGAGGACGAAAATGACCTAAATGTTCAACCAAAGATACAAACGTACTTATTGGATGCACAAGATTGGTGAAAAACCATAATTGGATGAGAATATGCCTAGAGAGAACAAAAATGACCTAAATGTTCAACCAAAGACACAAACGTACTTATTGCATGCACAAGATTGGTTAAAAACCCTAATTGGATGAGAATAACCCTAGGGAGGATGAAAATGACCTATATGTTCTACCAAAGACTCAAACATACTTATTGGATGCACAAGATTGGTTAAAAACCCTAATTGGACGAGAATATGCCAAGGGAGGACGAAAATGACCTAAATGTTCAACCAAAGACACAAACGTACTTATTGGATGCACAAGATTGGATAAAAAACCTTATTGGATGAGAATAAGCCTAGGGAGGACGAAAATGACCTAAATTTTAAACCCATGACACAAAATACCCTAATTGGATGAGAATATGCCTAGGGAGAACGAAAATGACCTAAATGTTCAACCAAAGACACAAACATATTTATTGCATGCACAAGATTGGTTTAAAACCCTAATTGGATGAGAATAAGCCTAGGGAGGACGAAAATGACATAAATATTCAACCAATGACACAAAATCACATGTTGGACGCACAAGATTGGTTAAAAACCCTAATTGGACGAAAATATGCCTAGGGAGGCGAAAATGACCTAAATGTTCAACCAAAGACACAAACGTACTTATTAGATGCACAAGATTGGATAAAAACCCTTATTGGATGAGAATAAGCCTAGGGAGGACGAAAATGACCTAAATGTTAAACCCATGACACAAAATCACTTATTGGATGCACAACATTGGTTAAAACCCCTAATTGGATGAGAATATGCCTAGGGAGAACGAAAATGACCTAAATGTTCAACCAAAGACACAAACGTACTTATTGCATGCACAAGATTGGTAAAAAAACCCTAATTGGATGAGAATAACCCTAGGGAGGACGAAAATGACCTAAATGTTCAACCAAAGATACAAACGTACTTATTGGATGCACAAGATTGGTTAAAAACCTTTTTTGGATGAGAATAAGCCTAGGGAGTACAAAAATGACCTAAATATTCAACATATGACACAAAATCACATGTTGGATGCACAAGATTGGTTAAAAACCGTAATTGGACGAGAATATGCCTAGGGAGGACATAAAGGACCTAAATGTTCAACCAAAGACACAAACGTACTTATTGGATGCACAAGATTGGATAAAAACCCTTATTGGACGAGAATATGTTTAGGGAGGACGTAAATGACCTAAATGTTCAACCAAAGACACAAACGTACTTATTGGATGCACAAGATTGGATAAAAACCCTTATTGGATGAGAATAAGCCTAGGGAGGACGAAAATGACCTAAATTATAAACCCATGACACAAAATCACTTATTGGATGCACAAGATTGGTTAAAAACCCTAATTGGATGATAATATGCCTAGGGAGGACGAAAATGACCTAAATATTCAACCGAAGACACAAACGTACTTATTGCATGCACAAGATTGGTTAAAAACCCTAATTGGATGAGAATAACCCTAGGGAGGACGAAAATGACCTAAATGTTCAACCCGTGACACAAAATCACATGTTGGATGCACAAGATTGGTTAAAAACCATAATTGGACGAGAATATGCCTAGGGAGGACGAAAATGACCTAAATGTTCAACCAAAGACACAAACGTACTTATTGAATGCACAAGATTGGATAAAAACCCTTATTGGATGAGAATAAGCTTAGGGAGGACGAAAATGACCTAAATTTTAAACCCATGACACAAAATCACTTATTGGATGCACAAGATTGGTTAAAAACCCTAATTGGATGATAATATGCCTAGGGAGGACGAAAATGACCTAAATATTCAACCGAAGACACAAACGTACTTATTGCATGCACAAGATTGGTTAAAAACCCTAATTGGATGAGAATAACCCTAGGGAGGACGAAAATGACCTAAATGTTCAACACGTGACACAAAATCACATGTTGGATGCACAAGATTGGTTAAAAACCATAATTGGACGAGAATATGCCTAGGGAGGACGAAAATGACCTAAATGTTCAACCAAAGACACAAACGTACTTATTGAATGCACAAGATTGGATAAAAACCCTTATTGGATGAGAATAAGCCTAGGGAGGACGAAAATGACCTAAATTTTAAACCCATGACACAAAATCACTTATTGGATGCACAAGATTGGTTAAAAACCCTAATTGGATGAGAATATGCCTAGGGAGAACCAAAATGACCAAAATGTTCAACCAAAGACACAAACGTACTTATTGCATGCACAAGATTGGTTAAAAACCCTAATTGGATGAGAATAACCCTAGGGAGGACGAAAATGACCTAAATGTTCAACCAATGACACAAAATCACATGTTGGACGCACAAGATTGGTTAAAAACCCTAATTGGACGAGAATATGCCTAGGGAGGAAGAAAATGACCTAAATGTTCAACCAAAGACACAAACGTACTTATTGGATGCACAAGATTCGATAAAAACCCTTATTGGATGAGAATAAGCCTAGGGAGGACGAAAAAGACCTAAATGTTAAACCCATGACAAAAAATGACTTATTGGATGCACAAGATTGGTTAAAAACCCTAATTGGTTGAGAATATGCCTAGGGAGAACGAAAATGACCTAAATGTTCAACCAAAGACACAAACGTACTTATTGCATGCACAAGATTGGTTAAAAACCCTAATTGGATGAGAATAACCCTAGGGAGGATGAAAATGACCTAAATGTTCAACCAATGACAAAAAATCACATGTTGGATGCACAAGATTGGTTAAAAACCCTAATTGGACGAGAATAAGCCTAGGGAGGACGAAAATGACCTAAATGTTAAACCCATGACACAAAATCACTTATTGGATGCACAAGATTGGTTAAAAACCCTAATTGGATGAGAATATGCCTAGGGAGAACGAAAATGACCGAAATGTTCAACCAAAGACACAAACGTACTTATTGCATGCAAAAGATTGGTTAAAAACCCTAATTGGATGAGAATAAGCCTAGGGAGGACGAAAATGACCTAAATGTTCAACCAATGACACAAAATCACATGTTGGACGCACAAGATTGGTTAAAAACCCTAATTGGACGAGAATATGCCTAGGGAGGAAGAAAATGACCTAAATGTTCAACCAAAGACACAAACGTACTTATTGGATGCACAAGATTCGATAAAAACCATTATTGGATGAGAATAAGCCTAGGGAGGACGAAAAAGACCTAAATGTTAAACCCATGACAAAAAATGACTTATTGGATGCACAAGATTGGTTAAAAACCCTAATTGGTTGAGAATATGCCTAGGGAGAACGAAAATGACCTAAATGTTCAACCAAAGACACAAACGTACTTATTGCATGCACAAGATTGGTTTAAAACCCTAATTGGATGAGAATAACCCTAGGGAGGACGAAAATGACCTAAATGTTTAACCAATGACAAAAAATCACATGTTGGATGCACAAGATTGGTTAAAAACCCTAATTGGACGAGAATATGCCGAGGGAGGACGAAAATGACCTAAATGTTCAACCAATGACACAAACGTACTTATTGGATGCACAAGATTGGATAAAAACCCTTATTGGATGAGAATAAGCCTAGGGAGGACAAAAATGACCTAAATTTTAAACCCATGACACAAAATCACTTATTGGATGCACAAGATTGGATAAAAACCCTTATTGGATGAGAATAAGCCTAGGGAGGACGAAAATGACCTAAATTTTAAACCCATGACACAAAATCACTTATTGGATGCACAAGATTGGTTAAAAACCCTAATTGGATGAGAATATGCCTAGGGAGAACGAAAATGACCTAAATGTTCAACCAAAGACACAAACGTACTTATTGCATGCACAAGATTGGTTAAAAACCCTAATTGGATGAGAATAACCCTAGGGAGGACGAAAATGACCTAAATGTTCAACACGTGACACAAAATCACATGTTGGATGCACAAGATTGGTTAAAAACCATAATTGGACGAGAATATGCCTAGGGAGGACGAAAATGACCTAAATGTTCAACCAAAGACACAAACGTACTTATTGAATGCACAAGATTGGATAAAAACCCTTATTGGATGAGAATAAGCCTAGGGAGGACGAAAATGACCTAAATTTTAAACCCATGACACAAAATCACTTATTGGATGCACAAGATTGGTTAAAAACCCTAATTGGATGATAATATGCCTAGGGAGAACGAAAATGACCTAAACATTCAACCAAAGACACAAACGTACTTATTGCATGCACAAGATTGGTTAAAAACCCTAATTGGATGAGAATAACCCTAGGGAGGACGAAAATGACCTAAATGTTCAACACGTGACACAAAATCACATGTTGGATGCACAAGATTGGTTAAAAACCATAATTGGACGAGAATATGCCTAGGGAGGACGAAAATGACCTAAATGTTCAACCAAAGACACAAACGTACTTATTGAATGCACAAGATTGGATAAAAACCCTTATTGGATGAGAATAAGCCTAGGGAGGACGAAAATGACCTAAATTTTAAACCCATGACACAAAATCACTTATTGGATGCACAAGATTGGTTAAAAACCCTAATTGGATGAGAATATGCCTAGGGAGAACGAAAATGACCTAAATGTTCAACCAAAGACACAAACGTACTTATTGCATGCACAAGATTGGTTAAAATCCCTAATTGGATGAGAATAACCCTAGGGAGGATGAAAATGATTTATATGTTCAACCAAAGACACAAACGTACTTATTGGATGCTCAAGATTTATTAAAAACCCTAATTGGACGAGAATATGCCTAGGGAGGACGAAAATGACCTAAATGTTCAACAAAAGACACCAACGTACTTATTGGATGCACAAGATTGGATAAAAACCCTTATTGGATGAGAATAAGCCTAGGGAGGACGAAAATGACCTAAATTTTAAACCCATGACACAAAATTACTTATTGGATGCACAAGATTGGTTAAAAACCCTAATTGGATGAGAATATGCCTAGGGAGAACCAAAAAGACCTAAATATTCAACCAAAGACACAAACGTACTTATTGCATGCACAAGATTGGTTAAAAACCCTAATTGGATGAGAATAACCCTACGGAGGAAGAAAATGACCTAAATGTTCAACCAAAGACACAAACGTACTTATTGGATGCACAAGATTGGTTAAAAACCCTAATTGGATGACAATAAGCTTAGGGAGAACGAAAGTGACCTAAATGTTCAACCAATGACACAAAATCATGTATTGGATGCACAAGATTGGTTAAAAACCCTAATTGGATGAGAATAAGCCTAGCGAGGACGATAATGATCTAAATTTTCAACCAATGACACAAAATCACTTATTGGATGCACAAGATTGGTTAAAAACACAAACTGGACGAATATAATTTAGGGAGGACCAAAATGACCTAAATTTTCAACCAATGACACAAAATCATATATTGGATGCACAAGATAGGTTAAAAACCCTAATTAGATGAGAATAAGCCTATGGAGGATGAAAATGACCTAAATGTTCAACTAAAGACACAAACATACTTATAGGATGCACAAGATTGGATAAAAACCCTAATTGGATGAGAATAAGCCTAGGGAGGACGAAAATGACCTAAATATTCAACCAATGACACAAAATCAGTTATTGGATGCACAAGATTGGTTAAAAACCCTAATTGGACGAGAATAAGCTTAGGGAGGACGAAAATGACCTAAATGTTCAACCAAAGATACAAGCATACTTATTGGACGCACATGATTGGATAAAAACCCTAATTTGATGAGAATAAGCCTAGGGAGGACGAAAATGACCTAAATGTTCAACCAATGACACAAAATCACTTATTGGATGCACAAGATTCGTTAAAAACCCTAATTCGATGAGAATAAGCCATTGGAGGACGAAAATGACCTAAATTTTCAACCAATGACACAAGACCACTTATTGGATGCACAAGATTAATTAATAACCCTAATTGGTAAAGAATAACCCTAGGGAGGACGAAAATGACCTAAATGTTCAACAAAAGACACTAACATACTTATTGGATGCGCAAGATTGGTTAAAAACCCTAATTGGATGCACAAGATTTGTTAAAAACCCTAATTTGATGAGAATAAGCCTAGGTAGGACGAAAATGACCTAAATGTTCAACCATTGACACAAAATCACCTGTTGGATGCAAAAGATTGGTTAAAAACCCCAATTGGACGAGAATATGCCTAGGGAGGATGAAAATGACCTAAATGTTCAACCAATGACACAAGACCACTTATTGGATGCACAAGATTGGTTAAAAACCCTAATTGGATGAGAATATGCCTAGCGAGAACGAAAATGACCTAAATATTCAACAAAAGACACAAAGGTACTTATTGCATGCACAAGATTGGTTAAAAACCCTAATTGGATGAGAATAACCCTAGGGAGGACGAAAATGACCTAAATGTTCAACACATGACACAAAATCACATGTTGGATGCACAAGATTGGTTAAAAACCGTAATTGGATGAGAATATGCCTAGGGAGGACGAAAATGACCTAAATGTTCAACCAAAGACTTAAACGTACTTATTGGATGCACAAGATTGGATAAAAACCCTTATTGGATGAGAATAGGCCTAGGGAGGACGTAAATGACCTAAATGTTCAACCAAAGACACAAACGTACTTATTGGATGCACAAGATTGGATAAAAACCCTTATTGGATGAGAATAAGCCTAGGGAGGACGAAAATGACCTAAATTTTAAACCCATGACACAAAATCACTTATTGGATGACAAGATTGGTTAAAAATTCTAATTGGATGAGAATAACCCTAGGGAGGACGAAAATGACCTAAATGTTCAACCAAAGACACTAACGAACTTATTGGATGCACAAGATTGGTTAAAAACCCTAATTGGATAAGAATATGCCTAGGGAGAACGAAAATGACCTAAATGTTCAACCAATGACACAAAATCACATGTTGGAAGCACAAGATTGGTTAAAAACCCTAACTGGACGAGAATATGCCTAGGGAGGACGAAAACGACCTAAATGTTCAACCCAAGACACAAATGTACTTATTGGATGCACAATATTGGATAAAAACCCTTATTGGATGAGAATAAGCCTAGGGAGGACGAAAATGACCTAAATTTTAAACCCATGACACAAAATCACTTATTGGATACACAAGATTGGATAAAAACCCTAATTGGATGAGAATATGCCTAGGGAGAACGAAAATGACCTAAATATTCAACCAAAGACACAAACGTACTTATTGCATGCACAAGATTGGTTAAAAACCCTAATTGGATGAGAATAACCCTAGGGAGGACGAAAATGACCTAAATGTTCAACACATGACACAAAATCACATGTTGGATGCACAAGATTGGTTAAAAACAGTAATTGGACGAGAATATGCCTAGGGAGGACATAAAGGACCTAAATGTTCAACCAAAGACACAAACGTACTTATTGGATGCACAAGATTGGATAAAAACCCTTATTGGATGAGAATAAGCCTAGGGAGGACGAAAATGACCTAAATTTTAAACCCATGACACAAAATCACTTATTGGATGCACAAGATTGGTTAAAAACCCTAATTGGATGAGAATATGCCTAGGGAGAACGAAAATGACCTAAATGTTTAACCAAAGACACAAACGTACTTATTGCATGCACAAGATTGGTTAAAAACCCTAATTGGATGAGAATAACCCTAGGGAGGACGAAAATGACCTAAATGTTCAACCGAAGACTCTAACGAACTTATTGGATGCACAAGATTGGTTAAAAACCCTAATTGGATGAAAATATGCCTAGGGAGAATGAAAATGACCTAAATGTTCAACCAAAGACACAAACGTACTTATTGCATGCACAAGATTGGTTAAAAACCCTAATTGGATGAGAATAAGCCTAGGGAGGACGAAAATGACCTAAATGTTCAACCAATGACACAAAATCACATGTTGGATGCACAAGATTGGTTAAAAACCCTAATTGGATGAGAATATGCCTAGGGAGAACGAAAATGACCTAAATGTTCAACCAAAGACACAAACGTACTTATTGCATGCACAAGATTGGTTAAAAACCCTAATTGGATGAGAATAACCCTAGGGAGGAAGAAAATGACCTAAATGTTCAACCAATGACACAAAATCACTTGTTGGATGCACAAGATTGGTTAAAAACCCTAATTGGATGAGAATATGCCTAGGGAGAACGAAAATGACCTAAATGTTCAACCAAAGACACAAACGTACTTATTGGATGCACAAGATTGGATAAAAACCCTTATTGGATGAGAATAAGCCTAGGGAGGACGAAAATGACCTAAATTTTAAACCCATGACACAAAATCACTTATTGGATGACAAGATTGGTTAAAAATTCTAATTGGATGAGAATAACCCTAGGGAGGACGAAAATGACCTAAATGTTCAACCAAAGACACTAACGAACTTATTGGATGCACAAGATTGGTTAAAAACCCTAATTGGATAAGAATATGCCTAGGGAGAACGAAAATGACCTAAATGTTCAACCAATGACACAAAATCACATGTTGGAAGCACAAGATTGGTTAAAAACCCTAACTGGACGAGAATATGCCTAGGGAGGACGAAAACGACCTAAATGTTCAACCCAAGACACAAATGTACTTATTGGATGCACAATATTGGATAAAAACCCTTATTGGATGAGAATAAGCCTAGGGAGGACGAAAATGACCTAAATTTTAAACCCATGACACAAAATCACTTATTGGATACACAAGATTGGATAAAAACCCTAATTGGATGAGAATATGCCTAGGGAGAACGAAAATGACCTAAATATTCAACCAAAGACACAAACGTACTTATTGCATGCACAAGATTGGTTAAAAACCCTAATTGGATGAGAATAACCCTAGGGAGGACGAAAATGACCTAAATGTTCAACACATGACACAAAATCACATGTTGGATGCACAAGATTGGTTAAAAACAGTAATTGGACGAGAATATGCCTAGGGAGGACATAAAGGACCTAAATGTTCAACCAAAGACACAAACGTACTTATTGGATGCACAAGATTGGATAAAAACCCTTATTGGATGAGAATAAGCCTAGGGAGGACGAAAATGACCTAAATTTTAAACCCATGACACAAAATCACTTATTGGATGCACAAGATTGGTTAAAAACCCTAATTGGATGAGAATATGCCTAGGGAGAACGAAAATGACCTAAATGTTTAACCAAAGACACAAACGTACTTATTGCATGCACAAGATTGGTTAAAAACCCTAATTGGATGAGAATAACCCTAGGGAGGACGAAAATGACCTAAATGTTCAACCAAAGACTCTAACGAACTTATTGGATGCACAAGATTGGTTAAAAACCCTAATTGGATGAAAATATGCCTAGGGAGAATGAAAATGACCTAAATGTTCAACCAAAGACACAAACGTACTTATTGCATGCACAAGATTGGTTAAAAACCCTAATTGGATGAGAATAAGCCTAGGGAGGACGAAAATGACCTAAATGTTCAACCAATGACACAAAATCACATGTTGGATGCACAAGATTGGTTAAAAACCCTAATTGGACGAGAATATGCCTAGGTAGGACGAAAATGACCTAAATGTTCAACCAAAGACACAAACGTACTTATTGGATGCACAAGATTGGATAAAAACCCTTATTGGATGAGAATAAGCCTAGGGAGGACAAAAATGACCTAAATGTTCAACCAATGACACAAAATCACATGTTGGATGCACAAGATTGGTTAAAAACCCTAATTGGACGAGAATATGCCTAGGGAGAACGAAGATGACTTAAATGTTCAACAAAAGACACAAACGTACGTATTGCATGCACAATATTGGTTAAAAACCCTAATTGGATGAGAATAACCCTAGGGAGGATGAAAATGATTTATATGTTCAACCAAAGACACAAACGTACTTATTGGATGCTCAAGATTTATTAAAAACCCTAATTGGACGAGAATATGCCTAGGGAGGACGAAAATGACCTAAATGTTCAACAAAAGACACCAACGTACTTATTGGATGCACAAGATTGGATAAAAACCCTTATTGGATGAGAATAAGCCTAGGGAGGACGAAAATGACCTAAATTTTAAACCCATGACACAAAATTACTTATTGGATGCACAAGATTGGTTAAAAACCCTAATTGGATGAGAATATGCCTAGGGAGAACCAAAAAGACCTAAATATTCAACCAAAGACACAAACGTACTTATTGCATGCACAAGATTGGTTAAAAACCCTAATTGGATGAGAATAACCCTACGGAGGAAGAAAATGACCTAAATGTTCAACCAAAGACACAAACGTACTTATTGGATGCACAAGATTGGTTAAAAACCCTAATTGGATGACAATAAGCTTAGGGAGAACGAAAGTGACCTAAATGTTCAACCAATGACACAAAATCATGTATTGGATGCACAAGATTGGTTAAAAACCCTAATTGGATGAGAATAAGCCTAGCGAGGACGATAATGATCTAAATTTTCAACCAATGACACAAAATCACTTATTGGATGCACAAGATTGGTTAAAAACACAAACTGGACGAATATAATTTAGGGAGGACCAAAATGACCTAAATTTTCAACCAATGACACAAAATCATATATTGGATGCACAAGATAGGTTAAAAACCCTAATTAGATGAGAATAAGCCTATGGAGGATGAAAATGACCTAAATGTTCAACTAAAGACACAAACATACTTATAGGATGCACAAGATTGGATAAAAACCCTAATTGGATGAGAATATGCCTAGGGAGAACGAAAATGACCTAAATGTTCAACCAAAGACACAAACGTACTTATTGCATGCACAAGATTGGTTAAAAACCCTAATTGGATGAGAATAACCCTAGGGAGGATGAAAATGATTTATATGTTCAACCAAAGACACAAACGTACTTATTGGATGCTCATGATTTATTAAAAACCCTAATTGGACGAGAATATGCCTAGGGAGGACGAAAATGACCTAAATGTTCAACAAAAGACACCAACGTACTTATTGGATGCACAAGATTGGATAAAAACCCTTATTGGATGAGAATAAGCCTAGGGAGGACGAAAATGACCTAAATTTTAAACCCATGACACAAAATTACTTATTGGATGCACAAGATTGGTTAAAAACCTTAATTGGATGAGAATATGCCTAGGGAGAACCAAAAAGACCTAAATATTCAACCAAAGACACAAACGTACTTATTGCATGCACAAGATTGGTTAAAAACCCTAATTGGATGAGAATAACCCTACGGAGGAAGAAAATGACCTAAATGTTCAACCAAAGACACAAACGTACTTATTGGATGCACAAGATTGGTTAAAAACCCTAATTGGATGACAATAAGCTTAGGGAGAACGAAAGTGACCTAAATGTTCAACCAATGACACAAAATCATGTATTGGATGCACAAGATTGGTTAAAAACCCTAATTGGATGAGAATAAGCCTAGCGAGGACGATAATGATCTAAATTTTCAACCAATGACACAAAATCACTTATTGGATGCACAAGATTGGTTAAAAACACAAACTGGACGAATATAATTTAGGGAGGACCAAAATGACCTAAATTTTCAACCAATGACACAAAATCATATATTGGATGCACAAGATAGGTTAAAAACCCTAATTAGATGAGAATAAGCCTATGGAGGATGAAAATGACCTAAATGTTCAACTAAAGACACAAACATACTTATAGGATGCACAAGATTGGATAAAAACCCTAATTGGATGAGAATAAGCCTAGGGAGGACGAAAATGACCTAAATATTCAACCAATGACACAAAATCAGTTATTGGATGCACAAGATTGGTTAAAAACCCTAATTGGACGAGAATAAGCTTAGGGAGGACGAAAATGACCTAAATGTTCAACCAAAGATACAAGCATACTTATTGGACGCACATGATTGGATAAAAACCCTAATTTGATGAGAATAAGCCTAGGGAGGACGAAAATGACCTAAATGTTCAACCAATGACACAAAATCACTTATTGGATGCACAAGATTCGTTAAAAACCCTAATTCGATGAGAATAAGCCATTGGAGGACGAAAATGACCTAAATTTTCAACCAATGACACAAGACCACTTATTGGATGCACAAGATTAATTAATAACCCTAATTGGTAAAGAATAACCCTAGGGAGGACGAAAATGACCTAAATGTTCAACAAAAGACACTAACATACTTATTGGATGCGCAAGATTGGTTAAAAACCCTAATTGGATGCACAAGATTTGTTAAAAACCCTAATTTGATGAGAATAAGCCTAGGTAGGACGAAAATGACCTAAATGTTCAACCATTGACACAAAATCACCTGTTGGATGCAAAAGATTGGTTAAAAACCCCAATTGGACGAGAATATGCCTAGGGAGGATGAAAATGACCTAAATGTTCAACCAATGACACAAGACCACTTATTGGATGCACAAGATTGGTTAAAAACCCTAATTGGATGAGAATATGCCTAGCGAGAACGAAAATGACCTAAATATTCAACCAAAGACACAAAGGTACTTATTGCATGCACAAGATTGGTTAAAAACCCTAATTGGATGAGAATAACCCTAGGGAGGACGAAAATGACCTAAATGTTCAACACATGACACAAAATCACATGTTGGATGCACAAGATTGGTTAAAAACCGTAATTGGATGAGAATATGCCTAGGGAGGACGAAAATGACCTAAATGTTCAACCAAAGACTTAAACGTACTTATTGGATGCACAAGATTGGATAAAAACCCTTATTGGATGAGAATAGGCCTAGGGAGGACGTAAATGACCTAAATGTTCAACCAAAGACACAAACGTACTTATTGGATGCACAAGATTGGATAAAAACCCTTATTGGATGAGAATAAGCCTAGGGAGGACGAAAATGACCTAAATTTTAAACCCATGACACAAAATCACTTATTGGATGACAAGATTGGTTAAAAATTCTAATTGGATGAGAATAACCCTAGGGAGGACGAAAATGACCTAAATGTTCAACCAAAGACACTAACGAACTTATTGGATGCACAAGATTGGTTAAAAACCCTAATTGGATAAGAATATGCCTAGGGAGAACGAAAATGACCTAAATGTTCAACCAATGACACAAAATCACATGTTGGAAGCACAAGATTGGTTAAAAACCCTAACTGGACGAGAATATGCCTAGGGAGGACGAAAACGACCTAAATGTTCAACCAAAGACACAAATGTACTTATTGGATGCACAAGATTGGATAAAAACCCTTATTGGATGAGAATAAGCCTAGGGAGGACGAAAATGACCTAAATTTTAAACCCATGACACAAAATCACTTATTGGATACACAAGATTGGACAAAAACCCTAATTGGATGAGAATATGCCTAGGGAGAACGAAAATGACCTAAATATTCAACCAAAGACACAAACGTACTTATTGCATGCACAAGATTGGTTAAAAACCCTAATTGGATGAGAATAACCCTAGGGAGGATGAAAATGACCTAAATGTTCAACACATGACACAAAATCACATGTTGGATGCACAAGATTGGTTAAAAACAGTAACTGGACGAGAATATGCCTAGGGAGGACATAAAGGACCTAAATGTTCAACCAAAGACACAAACGTACTTATTGGATGCACAAGATTGGATAAAAACCCTTATTGGACGAGAATATGCCTAGGGAGGACGTAAATGACCTAAATGTTCAACCAAAGACACAAACGTACTTATTGGATGCACAAGATTGGATAAAAACCCTTATTGGATGAGAATAAGCCTAGGGAGGACGAAAATGACCTAAATTTTAAACCCATGACACAAAATCACTTATTGGATGCACAAGATTGGTTAAAAACCCTAATTGGATGAGAATATGCCTAGGGAGAACGAAAATGACCTAAATGTTTAACCAAAGACACAAACGTACTTATTGCATGCACAAGATTGGTTAAAAACCCTAATTGGATGAGAATAACCCTAGGGAGGACGAAAATGACCTAAATGTTCAACCGAAGACTCTAACGAACTTATTGGATGCACAAGATTGGTTAAAAACCCTAATTGGATGAAAATATGCCTAGGGAGAATGAAAATGACCTAAATGTTCAACCAAAGACACAAACGTACTTATTGCATGCACAAGATTGGTTAAAAACCCTAATTGGATGAGAATAAGCCTAGGGAGGACGAAAATGACCTAAATGTTCAACCAATGACACAAAATCACATGTTGGATGCACAAGATTGGTTAAAAACCCTAATTGGATGAGAATATGCCTAGGGAGGACGAAAATGACCTAAATGTTCAACCAAAGACACAAACGTACTTATTGGATGCACAAGATTCGATAAAAACCCTTATTGGATGAGAATAAGCCTAGGGAGGACGAAAATGACCTAAATTTTAAACCCATGACACAAAATCACTTATTGGATGCACAAGATTGGATAAAAACCCTTATTGGATGAGAATAAGCCTAGGGAGGACGAAAATGACCTAAATTTTAAACCCATGACACAAAATCACTTATTGGATGCACAAGATTGGTTAAAAACCCTAGTTGGACGAGAATATGCCTAGGGAGAACGAAAATGACCTAAATGTTAAACCAAAGACACAAACGTACTTATTGCTTGCACAAGATTGGTTAAAAACCCGAATTGGATGAGAATAAGCCTAGGGAGGACGAAAATGACCTAAATGTTCAACCAATGACACAAAATCACATGTTGGACGCACAAGATTGGTTAAAAACCCTAATTGGACGAGAATATGCCAAGGGAGGACGAAAATGACCTAAATGTTCAACCAAAGACACAAACGTACTTATTGGATGCACAAGATTCGATAAAAACCCTTATTGGATGAGAATAAACCTAGGGAGGCTGAAAATGACCTAAATGTTAAACCCATGACACAAAATCACTTATTGGATGCACAAGATTGGTTAAAAACCCTAATTGGATGAGAATATGCCTAGGGAGAACGAAAATGACCTAAATGTTCAACCAAAGACACAAACGTACTTATTGCATGCACAAGATTGGTTAAAAACCCTAATTGGATGAGAATAACCCTAGGGAGGATGAAAATGATTTATATGTTCAACCAAAGACACAAACGTACTTATTGGATGCTCAAGATTTATTAAAAACCCTAATTGGACGAGAATATGCCTAGGGAGGACGAAAATGACCTAAATGTTCAACAAAAGACACCAACGTACTTATTGGATGCACAAGATTGGATAAAAACCCTTATTGGATGAGAATAAGCCTAGGGAGGACGAAAATGACCTAAATTTTAAACCCATGACACAAAATTACTTATTGGATGCACAAGATTGGTTAAAAACCCTAATTGGATGAGAATATGCCTAGGGAGAACCAAAAAGACCTAAATATTCAACCAAAGACACAAACGTACTTATTGCATGCACAAGATTGGTTAAAAACCCTAATTGGATGAGAATAACCCTACGGAGGAAGAAAATGACCTAAATGTTCAACCAAAGACACAAACGTACTTATTGGATGCACAAGATTGGTTAAAAACCCTAATTGGATGACAATAAGCTTAGGGAGAACGAAAGTGACCTAAATGTTCAACCAATGACACAAAATCATGTATTGGATGCACAAGATTGGTTAAAAACCCTAATTGGATGAGAATAAGCCTAGCGAGGACGATAATGATCTAAATTTTCAACCAATGACACAAAATCACTTATTGGATGCACAAGATTGGTTAAAAACACAAACTGGACGAATATAATTTAGGGAGGACCAAAATGACCTAAATTTTCAACCAATGACACAAAATCATATATTGGATGCACAAGATAGGTTAAAAACCCTAATTAGATGAGAATAAGCCTATGGAGGATGAAAATGACCTAAATGTTCAACTAAAGACACAAACATACTTATAGGATGCACAAGATTGGATAAAAACCCTAATTGGATGAGAATAAGCCTAGGGAGGACGAAAATGACCTAAATATTCAACCAATGACACAAAATCAGTTATTGGATGCACAAGATTGGTTAAAAACCCTAATTGGACGAGAATAAGCTTAGGGAGGACGAAAATGACCTAAATGTTCAACCAAAGATACAAGCATACTTATTGGACGCACATGATTGGATAAAAACCCTAATTTGATGAGAATAAGCCTAGGGAGGACGAAAATGACCTAAATGTTCAACCAATGACACAAAATCACTTATTGGATGCACAAGATTCGTTAAAAACCCTAATTCGATGAGAATAAGCCATTGGAGGACGAAAATGACCTAAATTTTCAACCAATGACACAAGACCACTTATTGGATGCACAAGATTAATTAATAACCCTAATTGGTAAAGAATAACCCTAGGGAGGACGAAAATGACCTAAATGTTCAACCAAAGACACTAACATACTTATTGGATGCGCAAGATTGGTTAAAAACCCTAATTGGATGCACAAGATTTGTTAAAAACCCTAATTTGATGAGAATAAGCCTAGGTAGGACGAAAATGACCTAAAGGTTCAACCATTGACACAAAATCACCTGTTGGATGCAAAAGATTGGTTAAAAACCCCAATTGGACGAGAATATTCCTAGGGAGGATGAAAATGACCTAAATGTTCAACCAATGACACAAGACCACTTATTGGATGCACAAGATTGGTTAAAAACCCTAATTGGATGAGAATATGCCTAGCGAGAACGAAAATGACCTAAATATTCAACAAAAGACACAAAGGTACTTATTGCATGCACAAGATTGGTTAAAAACCCTAATTGGATGAGAATAACCCTAGGGAGGACGAAAATGACCTAAATGTTCAACACATGACACAAAATCACATGTTGGATGCACAAGATTGGTTAAAAACCGTAATTGGATGAGAATATGCCTAGGGAGGACGAAAATGACCTAAATGTTCAACCAAAGACTTAAACGTACTTATTGGATGCACAAGATTGGATAAAAACCCTTATTGGATGAGAATATGCCTAGGGAGGACGTAAATGACCTAAATGTTCAACCAAAGACACAAACGTACTTATTGGATGCACAAGATTGGATAAAAACCCTTATTGGATGAGAATAAGCCTAGGGAGGACGAAAATGACCTAAATTTTAAACCCATCACACAAAATCACTTATTGGATGACAGGATTGGTTAAAAATTCTAATTGGATGAGAATAACCCTAGGGAGGACGAAAATGACCTAAATGTTCAACCAAAGACACTAACGAACTTATTGGATGCACAAGATTGGTTAAAAACCCTAATTGGATAAGAATATGCCTAGGGAGAACGAAAATGACCTAAATGTTCAACCAATGACACAAAATCACATGTTGGAAGCACAAGATTGGTTAAAAACCCTAACTGGACGAGAATATGCCTAGGGAGGACGAAAACGACCTAAATGTTCAACCAAAGACACAAATGTACTTATTGGATGCACAAGATTGGATAAAAACCCTTATTGGATGAGAATAAGCCTAGGGAGGACGAAAATGACCTAAATTTTAAACTCATGACACAAAATCACTTATTGGATACACAAGATTGGATAAAAACCCTAATTGGATGAGAATATGCCTAGGGAGAACGAAAATGACCTAAATATTCAACCAAAGACACAAACGTACTTATTGCATGCACAAGATTGGTTAAAAACCCTAATTGGATGAGAATAACCCTAGGGAGGACGAAAATGACCTAAATGTTCAACACATGACACAAAATCACATGTTGGATGCACAAGATTGGTTAAAAACAGTAATTGGACGAGAATATGCCTAGGGAGGACATAAAGGACCTAAATGTTCAACCAAAGACACAAACGTACTTATTGGATGCACAAGATTGGATAAAAACCCTTATTGGATGAGAATAAGCCTAGGGAGGACGAAAATGACCTAAATTTTAAACCCATGACACAAAATCACTTATTGGATGCACAAGATTGGTTAAAAACCCTAATTGGATGAGAATATGCCTAGGGAGAACGAAAATGACCTAAATGTTTAACCAAAGACACAAACGTACTTATTGCATGCACAAGATTGGTAAAAAACCCTAATTGGATGAGAATAACCCTAGGGAGGACGAAAATGACCTAAATGTTCAACCAAAGACTCTAACGAACTTATTGGATGCACAAGATTGGTTAAAAAACCTAATTGGATGAAAATATGCCTAGGGAGAATGAAAATGACCTAAATGTTCAACCAAAGACACAAACGTACTTATTGCATGCACAAGATTGGTTAAAAACCCTAATTGGATGAGAATAAGCCTAGGGAGGACGAAAATGACCTAAATGTTCAACCAATGACACAAAATCACATGTTGGATGCACAAGATTGGTTAAAAACCCTAATTGGACGAGAATATGCCTAGGTAGGACGAAAATGACCTAAATGTTCAACCAAAGACACAAACGTACTTATTGGATGCACAAGATTGGATAAAAACCCTTATTGGATGAGAATAAGCCTAGGGAGGACAAAAATGACCTAAATGTTCAACCAATGACACAAAATCACATGTTGGATGCACAAGATTGGTTAAAAACCCTAATTGGACGAGAATATGCCTAGGGAGAACGAAGATGACTTAAATGTTCAACAAAAGACACAAACGTACGTATTGCATGCACAATATTGGTTAAAAACCCTAATTGGATGAGAATAACCCTAGGGAGGATGAAAATGATTTATATGTTCAACCAAAGACACAAACGTACTTATTGGATGCTCAAGATTTATTAAAAACCCTAATTGGACGAGAATATGCCTAGGGAGGACGAAAATGACCTAAATGTTCAACAAAAGACACCAACGTACTTATTGGATGCACAAGATTGGATAAAAACCCTTATTGGATGAGAATAAGCCTAGGGAGGACGAAAATGACCTAAATTTTAAACCCATGACACAAAATTACTTATTGGATGCACAAGATTGGTTAAAAACCTTAATTGGATGAGAATATGCCTAGGGAGAACCAAAAAGACCTAAATATTCAACCAAAGACACAAACGTACTTATTGCATGCACAAGATTGGTTAAAAACCCTAATTGGATGAGAATAACCCTACGGAGGAAGAAAATGACCTAAATGTTCAACCAAAGACACAAACGTACTTATTGGATGCACAAGATTGGTTAAAAACCCTAATTGGATGACAATAAGCTTAGGGAGAACGAAAGTGACCTAAATGTTCAACCAATGACACAAAATCATGTATTGGATGCACAAGATTGGTTAAAAACCCTAATTGGATGAGAATAAGCCTAGCGAGGACGATAATGATCTAAATTTTCAACCAATGACACAAAATCACTTATTGGATGCACAAGATTGGTTAAAAACACAAACTGGACGAATATAATTTAGGGAGGACCAAAATGACCTAAATTTTCAACCAATGACACAAAATCATATATTGGATGCACAAGATAGGTTAAAAACCCTAATTAGATGAGAATAAGCCTATGGAGGATGAAAATGACCTAAATGTTCAACTAAAGACACAAACATACTTATAGGATGCACAAGATTGGATAAAAACCCTAATTGGATGAGAATAAGCCTAGGGAGGACGAAAATGACCTAAATATTCAACCAATGACACAAAATCAGTTATTGGATGCACAAGATTGGTTAAAAACCCTAATTGGACGAGAATAAGCTTTGGGAGGACGAAAATGACCTAAATGTTCAACCAAAGATACAAGCATACTTATTGGACGCACATGATTGGATAAAAACCCTAATTTGATGAGAATAAGCCTAGGGAGGACGAAAATGACCTAAATGTTCAACCAATGACACAAAATCACTTATTGGATGCACAAGATTCGTTAAAAACCCTAATTCGATGAGAATAAGCCATTGGAGGACGAAAATGACCTAAATTTTCAACCAATGACACAAGACCACTTATTGGATGCACAAGATTAATTAATAACCCTAATTGGTAAAGAATAACCCTAGGGAGGACGAAAATGACCTAAATGTTCAACCAAAGACACTAACATACTTATTGGATGCGCAAGATTGGTTAAAAACCCTAATTGGATGCACAAGATTTGTTAAAAACCCTAATTTGATGAGAATAAGCCTAGGTAGGACGAAAATGACCTAAATGTTCAACCATTGACACAAAATCACCTGTTGGATGCAAAAGATTGGTTAAAAACCCCAATTGGACGAGAATATGCCTAGGGAGGATGAAAATGACCTAAATGTTCAACCAATGACACAAGACCACTTATTGGATGCACAAGATTGGTTAAAAACCCTAATTGGATGAGAATATGCCTAGCGAGAACGAAAATGACCTAAATATTCAACCAAAGACACAAAGGTACTTATTGCATGCACAAGATTGGTTAAAAACCCTAATTGGATGAGAATAACCCTAGGGAGGACGAAAATGACCTAAATGTTCAACACATGACACAAAATCACATGTTGGATGCACAAGATTGGTTAAAAACCGTAATTGGATGAGAATATGCCTAGGGAGGACGAAAATGACC
>JBBPBP010009779.1:47654671-47698068 GCA_037974735.1 Cicer chorassanicum | reverse complement strand
AAATGACCTAAATGTTCAACACATGACACAAAATCACATGTTGGATGCACAAGATTGGTTAAAAACCGTAATTGGATGAGAATATGCCTAGGGAGGACGAAAATGACCTAAATGTTCAACCAAAGACTTAAACGTACTTATTGGATGCACAAGATTGGATAAAAACCCTTATTGGATGAGAATAGGCCTAGGGAGGACGTAAATGACCTAAATGTTCAACCAAAGACACAAACGTACTTATTGGATGCACAAGATTGGATAAAAACCCTTATTGGATGAGAATAAGCCTAGGGAGGACGAAAATGACCTAAATTTTAAACCCATGACACAAAATCACTTATTGGATGACAAGATTGGTTAAAAATTCTAATTGGATGAGAATAACCCTAGGGAGGACGAAAATGACCTAAATGTTCAACCAAAGACACTAACGAACTTATTGGATGCACAAGATTGGTTAAAAACCCTAATTGGATAAGAATATGCCTAGGGAGAACGAAAATGACCTAAATGTTCAACCAATGACACAAAATCACATGTTGGAAGCACAAGATTGGTTAAAAACCCTAACTGGACGAGAATATGCCTAGGGAGGACGAAAACGACCTAAATGTTCAACCCAAGACACAAATGTACTTATTGGATGCACAATATTGGATAAAAACCCTTATTGGATGAGAATAAGCCTAGGGAGGACGAAAATGACCTAAATTTTAAACCCATGACACAAAATCACTTATTGGATACACAAGATTGGATAAAAACCCTAATTGGATGAGAATATGCCTAGGGAGAACGAAAATGACCTAAATATTCAACCAAAGACACAAACGTACTTATTGCATGCACAAGATTGGTTAAAAACCCTAATTGGATGAGAATAACCCTAGGGAGGACGAAAATGACCTAAATGTTCAACACATGACACAAAATCACATGTTGGATGCACAAGATTGGTTAAAAACAGTAATTGGACGAGAATATGCCTAGGGAGGACATAAAGGACCTAAATGTTCAACCAAAGACACAAACGTACTTATTGGATGCACAAGATTGGATAAAAACCCTTATTGGATGAGAATAAGCCTAGGGAGGACGAAAATGACCTAAATTTTAAACCCATGACACAAAATCACTTATTGGATGCACAAGATTGGTTAAAAACCCTAATTGGATGAGAATATGCCTAGGGAGAACGAAAATGACCTAAATGTTTAACCAAAGACACAAACGTACTTATTGCATGCACAAGATTGGTTAAAAACCCTAATTGGATGAGAATAACCCTAGGGAGGACGAAAATGACCTAAATGTTCAACCGAAGACTCTAACGAACTTATTGGATGCACAAGATTGGTTAAAAACCCTAATTGGATGAAAATATGCCTAGGGAGAATGAAAATGACCTAAATGTTCAACCAAAGACACAAACGTACTTATTGCATGCACAAGATTGGTTAAAAACCCTAATTGGATGAGAATAAGCCTAGGGAGGACGAAAATGACCTAAATGTTCAACCAATGACACAAAATCACATGTTGGATGCACAAGATTGGTTAAAAACCCTAATTGGACGAGAATATGCCTAGGTAGGACGAAAATGACCTAAATGTTCAACCAAAGACACAAACGTACTTATTGGATGCACAAGATTGGATAAAAACCCTTATTGGATGAGAATAAGCCTAGGGAGGACGAAAATGACCTAAATTTTAAACCCATGACACAAAATCACTTATTGGATGACAAGATTGGTTAAAAATTCTAATTGGATGAGAATAACCCTAGGGAGGACGAAAATGACCTAAATGTTCAACCAAAGACACTAACGAACTTATTGGATGCACAAGATTGGTTAAAAACCCTAATTGGATAAGAATATGCCTAGGGAGAACGAAAATGACCTAAATGTTCAACCAATGACACAAAATCACATGTTGGAAGCACAAGATTGGTTAAAAACCCTAATTGGACGAGAATATGCCTAGGGAGGACGAAAACGACCTAAATGTTCAACCAAAGACACAAATGTACTTATTGGATGCACAAGATTGGATAAAAACCCTTATTGGATGAGAATAAGCCTAGGGAGGACGAAAATGACCTAAATTTTAAACCCATGACACAAAATCACTTATTGGATACACAAGATTGGACAAAAACCCTAATTGGATGAGAATATGCCTAGGGAGAACGAAAATGACCTAAATATTCAACCAAAGACACAAACGTACTTATTGCATGCACAAGATTGGTTAAAAACCCTAATTGGATGAGAATAACCCTAGGGAGGATGAAAATGACCTAAATGTTCAACACATGACACAAAATCACATGTTGGATGCACAAGATTGGTTAAAAACAGTAACTGGACGAGAATATGCCTAGGGAGGACATAAAGGACCTAAATGTTCAACCAAAGACACAAACGTACTTATTGGATGCACAAGATTGGATAAAAACCCTTATTGGACGAGAATATGCCTAGGGAGGACGTAAATGACCTAAATGTTCAACCAAAGACACAAACGTACTTATTGGATGCACAAGATTGGATAAAAACCCTTATTGGATGAGAATAAGCCTAGGGAGGACGAAAATGACCTAAATTTTAAACCCATGACACAAAATCACTTATTGGATGCACAAGATTGGTTAAAAACCCTAATTGGATGAGAATATACCTAGGGAGAACGAAAATGACCTAAATGTTTAACCAAAGACACAAACGTACTTATTGCATGCACAAGATTGGTTAAAAACCCTAATTGGATGAGAATATGCCTAGGGAGAACGAAAATGACCTAAATATTCAACCAAAGACACAAACGTACTTATTGCATGCACAAGATTGGTTAAAAACCCTAATTGGATGAGAATAACCCTAGGGAGGATGAAAATGACCTAAATGTTCAACACATGACACAAAATCACATGTTGGATGCACAAGATTGGTTAAAAACAGTAACTGGACGAGAATATGCCTAGGGAGGACATAAAGGACCTAAATGTTCAACCAAAGACACAAACGTACTTATTGGATGCACAAGATTGGATAAAAACCCTTATTGGACGAGAATATGCCTAGGGAGGACGTAAATGACCTAAATGTTCAACCAAAGACACAAACGTACTTATTGGATGCACAAGATTGGATAAAAACCCTTATTGGATGAGAATAAGCCTAGGGAGGACGAAAATGACCTAAATTTTAAACCCATGACACAAAATCACTTATTGGATGCACAAGATTGGTTAAAAACCCTAATTGGATGAGAATATGCCTAGGGAGAACGAAAATGACCTAAATGTTTAACCAAAGACACAAACGTACTTATTGCATGCACAAGATTGGTTAAAAACCCTAATTGGATGAGAATAACCCTAGGGAGGACGAAAATGACCTAAATGTTCAACCAAAGACTCTAACGAACTTATTGGATGCACAAGATTGGTTAAAAACCCTAATTGGATGAGAATATGCCTAGGGAGAATGAAAATGACCTAAATGTTCAACCAAAGACACAAACGTACTTATTGCATGCACAAGATTGGTTAAAAACCCTAATTGGATGAGAATAAGCCTAGGGAGGACGAAAATGACCTAAATGTTCAACCAATGACACAAAATCACATGTTGGACGCACAAGATTGGTTAAAAACCATAATTGGACGAGAATATGCCTAGGGAGGAAGAAAATGACCTAAATGTTCAACCAAAGACACAAACGTACTTATTGGATGCACAAGATTCGATAAAAACCCTTATTGGATGAGAATAAGCCTAGGGAGGACGAAAAAGACCTAAATGTTAAACCCATGACACAAAATGACTTATTGGATGCACAAGATTGGTTAAAAACCCTAATTGGTTGAGAATATGCCTAGGGAGAACGAAAATGACCTAAATGTTCAACCAAAGACACAAACGTACTTATTGCATGCACAAGATTGGTTAAAAACCCTAATTGGATGAGAATAACCCTAGGGAGGACGAAAATGACCTAAATGTTTAACCAATGACAAAAAAACACATGTTGGATGCACAAGATTGGTTAAAAACCCTAATTGGACGAGAATATGCCGAGGGAGGACGAAAATGACCTAAATGTTCAACCAATGACACAAACGTACTTATTGGATGCACAAGATTGGATAAAAACCCTTATTGGATGAGAATAAGCCTAGGGAGGACGAAAATGACCTAAATTTTAAACCCATGACACAAAATCACTTATTGGATGCACAAGATTGGATAAAAACCCTTATTGGATGAGAATAAGCCTAGGGAGGACGAAAATGACCTAAATTTTAAACCCATGACACAAAATCACTTATTGGATGCACAAGATTGGTTAAAAACCCTAATTGGATGAGAATATGCCTAGGGAGAACCAAAATGACCAAAATGTTCAACCAAAAACACAAACGTACTTATTGCATGCACAAGATTGGTTAAAAACCCAAATTGGATGAGAATAACCCTAGGGAGGACGAAATAGACCTAAATGTTCAACCAATGACAAAAATTCACATGTTGGATGCACAAGATTTATTAAAAACCCTAATTGGACGAGAATATGCCTAGGGAGGACGAAAATGACCTAAATGTTCAACCAAAGACACAAACGTACTTATTGGATGCACAAGATTGGATAAAAACCCTTATTGGATGAGAATAAGCCTAGGGAGGACGAAAATGACCTAAATTTTAAACCCATGACACAAAATCACTTATTGGATGACAAGATTGGTTAAAAATTCTAATTGGATGAGAATAACCCTAGGGAGGACGAAAATGACCTAAATGTTCAACCAAAGACACTAACGAACTTATTGGATGCACAAGATTGGTTAAAAACCCTAATTGGATAAGAATATGCCTAGGGAGAACGAAAATGACCTAAATGTTCAACCAATGACACAAAATCACATGTTGGAAGCACAAGATTGGTTAAAAACCCTAACTGGACGAGAATATGCCTAGGGAGGACGAAAACGACCTAAATGTTCAACCCAAGACACAAATGTACTTATTGGATGCACAATATTGGATAAAAACCCTTATTGGATGAGAATAAGCCTAGGGAGGACGAAAATGACCTAAATTTTAAACCCATGACACAAAATCACTTATTGGATACACAAGATTGGATAAAAACCCTAATTGGATGAGAATATGCCTAGGGAGAACGAAAATGACCTAAATATTCAACCAAAGACACAAACGTACTTATTGCATGCACAAGATTGGTTAAAAACCCTAATTGGATGAGAATAACCCTAGGGAGGACGAAAATGACCTAAATGTTCAACACATGACACAAAATCACATGTTGGATGCACAAGATTGGTTAAAAACAGTAATTGGACGAGAATATGCCTAGGGAGGACATAAAGGACCTAAATGTTCAACCAAAGACACAAACGTACTTATTGGATGCACAAGATTGGATAAAAACCCTTATTGGATGAGAATAAGCCTAGGGAGGACGAAAATGACCTAAATTTTAAACCCATGACACAAAATCACTTATTGGATGCACAAGATTGGTTAAAAACCCTAATTGGATGAGAATATGCCTAGGGAGAACGAAAATGACCTAAATGTTTAACCAAAGACACAAACGTACTTATTGCATGCACAAGATTGGTTAAAAACCCTAATTGGATGAGAATAACCCTAGGGAGGACGAAAATGACCTAAATGTTCAACCAAAGACTCTAACGAACTTATTGGATGCACAAGATTGGTTAAAAACCCTAATTGGATGAGAATATGCCTAGGGAGAATGAAAATGACCTAAATGTTCAACCAAAGACACAAACGTACTTATTGCATGCACAAGATTGGTTAAAAACCCTAATTGGATGAGAATAAGCCTAGGGAGGACGAAAATGACCTAAATGTTCAACCAATGACACAAAATCACATGTTGGATGCACAAGATTGGTTAAAAACCCTAATTGGACGAGAATATGCCTAGGTAGGACGAAAATGACCTAAATGTTCAACCAAAGACACAAACGTACTTATTGGATGCACAAGATTGGATAAAAACCCTTATTGGATGAGAATAAGCCTAGGGAGGACAAAAATGACCTAAATGTTCAACCAATGACACAAAATCACATGTTGGATGCACAAGATTGGTTAAAAACCCTAATTGGACGAGAATATGCCTAGGGAGAACGAAGATGACTTAAATGTTCAACAAAAGACACAAACGTACGTATTGCATGCACAATATTGGTTAAAAACCCTAATTGGATGAGAATAACCCTAGGGAGGATGAAAATGATTTATATGTTCAACCAAAGACACAAACGTACTTATTGGATGCTCAAGATTTATTAAAAACCCTAATTGGACGAGAATATGCCTAGGGAGGACGAAAATGACCTAAATGTTCAACAAAAGACACCAACGTACTTATTGGATGCACAAGATTCGATAAAAACCCTTATTGGATGAGAATAAGCCTAGGGAGGACGAAAATGACCTAAATTTTAAACCCATGACACAAAATTACTTATTGGATGCACAAGATTGGTTAAAAACCCTAATTGGATGAGAATATGCCTAGGGAGAACCAAAAAGACCTAAATATTCAACCAAAGACACAAACGTACTTATTGCATGCACAAGATTGGTTAAAAACCCTAATTGGATGAGAATAACCCTACGGAGGAAGAAAATGACCTAAATGTTCAACCAAAGACACAAACGTACTTATTGGATGCACAAGATTGGTTAAAAACCCTAATTGGATGAGAATAAGCTTAGGGAGAACGAAAGTGACCTAAATGTTCAACCAATGACACAAAATCATGTATTGGATGCACAAGATTGGTTAAAAACCCTAATTGGATGAGAATAAGCCTAGCGAGGACGATAATGATCTAAATTTTCAACCTATGACACAAAATCACTTATTGGATGCACAAGATTGGTTAAAAACACAAACTGGACGACAATAATTTAGGGAGGACGAAAATGACCTAAATTTTCAACCAATGACACAAAATCATATATTGGATGCACAAGATAGGTTAAAAACCCTAATTAGATGAGAATAAGCCTAGGGAGGATGAAAATGACCTAAATGTTCAACTAAAGACACAAACATACTTATAGGATGCACAAGATTGGATAAAAACCCTAATTGGATGAGAATAAGCCTAGGGAGGACGAAAATGACCTAAATATTCAACCAATGACACAAAATCAGTTATTGGATGCACAAGATTGGTTAAAAACCCTAATTGGACGAGAATAAGCTTAGGGAGGACGAAAATGACCTAAATGTTCAACCAAAGATACAAGCATACTTATTGGACGCACATGATTGGATAAAAACCCTAATTTGATGAGAATAGGCCTAGGGAGGACGAAAATGACCTAAATGTTCAACCAATGACACAAAATCACTTATTGGATGCACAAGATTCGTTAAAAACCCTAATTCGATGAGAATAAGCCATTGGAGGACGAAAATGACCTAAATTTTCAACCAATGACACAAGACCACTTATTGGATGCACAAGATTAATTAATAACCCTAATTGGTAAAGAATAACCCTAGGGAGGACGAAAATGACCTAAATGTTCAACCAAAGACACTAACATACTTATTGGATGCGCAAGATTGGTTAAAAACCCTAATTGGATGCACAAGATTTGTTAAAAACCCTAATTTGATGAGAATAAGCCTAGGTAGGACGAAAATGACCTAAATGTTCAACCATTGACACAAAATCACCTGTTGGATGCAAAAGATTGGTTAAAAACCCCAATTGGACGAGAATATGCCTAGGGAGGATGAAAATGACCTAAATGTTCAACCAATGACACAAGACCACTTATTGGATGCACAAGATTGGTTAAAAACCCTAATTGGATGAGAATATGCCTAGCGAGAACGAAAATGACCTAAATATTCAACCAAAGACACAAAGGTACTTATTGCATGCACAAGATTGGTTAAAAACCCTAATTGGATGAGAATAACCCTAGGGAGGACGAAAATGACCTAAATGTTCAACACATGACACAAAATCACATGTTGGATGCACAAGATTGGTTAAAAACCGTAATTGGATGAGAATATGCCTAGGGAGGACGAAAATGACCTAAATGTTCAACCAAAGACTTAAACGTACTTATTGGATGCACAAGATTGGATAAAAACCCTTATTGGATGAGAATAGGCCTAGGGAGGACGTAAATGACCTAAATGTTCAACCAAAGACACAAACGTACTTATTGGATGCACAAGATTGGATAAAAACCCTTATTGGATGAGAATAAGCCTAGGGAGGACGAAAATGACCTAAATTTTAAACCCATGACACAAAATCACTTATTGGATGACAAGATTGGTTAAAAATTCTAATTGGATGAGAATAACCCTAGGGAGGACGAAAATGACCTAAATGTTCAACCAAAGACACTAACGAACTTATTGGATGCACAAGATTGGTTAAAAACCCTAATTGGATAAGAATATGCCTAGGGAGAACGAAAATGACCTAAATGTTCAACCAATGACACAAAATCACATGTTGGAAGCACAAGATTGGTTAAAAACCCTAACTGGACGAGAATATGCCTAGGGAGGACGAAAACGACCTAAATGTTCAACCCAAGACACAAATGTACTTATTGGATGCACAATATTGGATAAAAACCCTTATTGGATGAGAATAAGCCTAGGGAGGACGAAAATGACCTAAATTTTAAACCCATGACACAAAATCACTTATTGGATACACAAGATTGGATAAAAACCCTAATTGGATGAGAATATGCCTAGGGAGAACGAAAATGACCTAAATATTCAACCAAAGACACAAACGTACTTATTGCATGCACAAGATTGGTTAAAAACCCTAATTGGATGAGAATAACCCTAGGGAGGACGAAAATGACCTAAATGTTCAACACATGACACAAAATCACATGTTGGATGCACAAGATTGGTTAAAAACAGTAATTGGACGAGAATATGCCTAGGGAGGACATAAAGGACCTAAATGTTCAACCAAAGACACAAACGTACTTATTGGATGCACAAGATTGGATAAAAACCCTTATTGGATGAGAATAAGCCTAGGGAGGACGAAAATGACCTAAATTTTAAACCCATGACACAAAATCACTTATTGGATGCACAAGATTGGTTAAAAACCCTAATTGGATGAGAATATGCCTAGGGAGAACGAAAATGACCTAAATGTTTAACCAAAGACACAAACGTACTTATTGCATGCACAAGATTGGTTAAAAACCCTAATTGGATGAGAATAACCCTAGGGAGGACGAAAATGACCTAAATGTTCAACCAAAGACTCTAACGAACTTATTGGATGCACAAGATTGGTTAAAAACCCTAATTGGATGAGAATATGCCTAGGGAGAATGAAAATGACCTAAATGTTCAACCAAAGACACAAACGTACTTATTGCATGCACAAGATTGGTTAAAAACCCTAATTGGATGAGAATAAGCCTAGGGAGGACGAAAATGACCTAAATGTTCAACCAATGACACAAAATCACATGTTGGATGCACAAGATTGGTTAAAAACCCTAATTGGACGAGAATATGCCTAGGTAGGACGAAAATGACCTAAATGTTCAACCAAAGACACAAACGTACTTATTGGATGCACAAGATTGGATAAAAACCCTTATTGGATGAGAATAAGCCTAGGGAGGACAAAAATGACCTAAATGTTCAACCAATGACACAAAATCACATGTTGGATGCACAAGATTGGTTAAAAACCCTAATTGGACGAGAATATGCCTAGGGAGAACGAAGATGACTTAAATGTTCAACAAAAGACACAAACGTACGTATTGCATGCACAATATTGGTTAAAAACCCTAATTGGATGAGAATAACCCTAGGGAGGATGAAAATGATTTATATGTTCAACCAAAGACACAAACGTACTTATTGGATGCTCAAGATTTATTAAAAACCCTAATTGGACGAGAATATGCCTAGGGAGGACGAAAATGACCTAAATGTTCAACAAAAGACACCAACGTACTTATTCGATGCACAAGATTGGATAAAAACCCTTATTGGATGAGAATAAGCCTAGGGAGGACGAAAATGACCTAAATTTTAAACCCATGACACAAAATTACTTATTGGATGCACAAGATTGGTTAAAAACCCTAATTGGATGAGAATATGCCTAGGGAGAACCAAAAAGACCTAAATATTCAACCAAAGACACAAACGTACTTATTGCATGCACAAGATTGGTTAAAAACCCTAATTGGATGAGAATAACCCTACGGAGGAAGAAAATGACCTAAATGTTCAACCAAAGACACAAACGTACTTATTGGATGCACAAGATTGGTTAAAAACCCTAATTGGATGAGAATAAGCTTAGGGAGAACGAAAGTGACCTAAATGTTCAACCAATGACACAAAATCATGTATTGGATGCACAAGATTGGTTAAAAACCCTAATTGGATGAGAATAAGCCTAGCGAGGACGATAATGATCTAAATTTTCAACCTATGACACAAAATCACTTATTGGATGCACAAGATTGGTTAAAAACACAAACTGGACGACAATAATTTAGGGAGGACGAAAATGACCTAAATTTTCAACCAATGACACAAAATCATATATTGGATGCACAAGATAGGTTAAAAACCCTAATTAGATGAGAATAAGCCTAGGGAGGATGAAAATGACCTAAATGTTCAACTAAAGACACAAACATACTTATAGGATGCACAAGATTGGATAAAAACCCTAATTGGATGAGAATAAGCCTAGGGAGGACGACAATGACCTAAATATTCAACCAATGACACAAAATCAGTTATTGGATGCACAAGATTGGTTAAAAACCCTAATTGGACGAGAATAAGCTTAGGGAGGACGAAAATGACCTAAATGTTCAACCAAAGATACAAGCATACTTATTGGACGCACATGATTGGATAAAAACCCTAATTTGATGAGAATAGGCCTAGGGAGGACGAAAATGACCTAAATGTTCAACCAATGACACAAAATCACTTATTGGATGCATAAGATTCGTTAAAAACGCTAATTCGATGAGAATAAGCCATTGGAGGACGAAAATGACCTAAATTTTCAACCAATGACACAAGACCACTTATTGGATGCACAAGATTAATTAATAACCCTAATTGGTAAAGAATAACCCTAGGGAGGACGAAAATGACCTAAATGTTCAACCAAAGACACTAACATACTTATTGGATGCACAAGATTGGTTAAAAACCCTAATTGGATGAGAATATGCCTAGGGAGTACGAAAATGACCTATATAATTAACCAAAGACACAAACGTACTTATTGGATGCACAAGATTTGTTAAAAACCCTAATTTGATGAGAATAAGCCTAGGTAGGACGAAAATGACCTAAATGTTCAACCATTGACAGAAAATCACCTGTTGGATGCAAAAGATTGGTTAAAAACCACAATTGGACGAGAATATGCCTAGGGAGGACGAAAATGACCTAAATGTTCAACCAATCACACGAGACCACTTATTGGATGCACAAGATTGGTTAAAAACCCTAATTTGATGAGAATAAGCCTAGGGAGAACGAAAATAACCTAAATTTTCAATGAATGACAAAAGACCACTAATTGGATGCACAAGATTGGTTAAAAACCCTAATTGGTCAAGAATAAGCCTAGGGAGTACGAAAATGACCTAAATGTTCAACCAATGACACAAAATCACTTATTGGATGCCCAAGTTTGGTTAAAAATCCTAATTGGACGAGAATAAGTCTCGGGAGGACGAAAATGACCTAAATGTTCAACCAAAGACACAAACATACTTATTGGATACACAAGATTGGATAAAAACCCTTATTGGATTAGAATAAGCCTAGGGAGGACGAAAATGACCTAAATTTTAAACCCATGACACAAAATCTCTCATTGGATGCACAAGATTGGTTAAAAACCCTAATTGGATGAGAATATGCCTAGGGAGAACGAAAATGACCTAAATGTTCAACCAAAGACACAAACGTACTTATTGCATGCACAAGATTGGTTAAAAACCCTAATTGGATGAGAATAACCCTAGGGAGGATGAAAATGACCTAAATGTTCAACCAAAGACACAAACGTACTTATTGGATGCACAAGATTGGATAAAAACCCTTATTGGATGAGAATAAGCCTAGGGAGGACGAAAATGACCTAAATTTTAAACCCATGACACAAAATCACTTATTGGATGCACAAGATTGGTTAAAAACCCTAATTGGATGAGAATATGCCTAGGGAGAACGAAAATGACCTAAATGTTTAACCAAAGACACAAACGTACTTATTGCATGCACAAGATTGGTTAAAAACCCTAATTGGATGAGAATAACCCTAGGGAGGACGAAAATGACCTAAATGTTCAACCGAAGACTCTAACGAACTTATTGGATGCACAAGATTGGTTAAAAACCCTAATTGGATGAAAATATGCCTAGGGAGAATGAAAATGACCTAAATGTTCAACCAAAGACACAAACGTACTTATTGCATGCACAAGATTGGTTAAAAACCCTAATTGGATGAGAATAAGCCTAGGGAGGACGAAAATGACCTAAATGTTCAACCAATGACACAAAATCACATGTTGGATGCACAAGATTGGTTAAAAACCCTAATTGGACGAGAATATGCCTAGGTAGGACGAAAATGACCTAAATGTTCAACCAAAGACACAAACGTACTTATTGGATGCACAAGATTGGATAAAAACCCTTATTGGATGAGAATAAGCCTAGGGAGGACGAAAATGACCTAAATTTTAAACCCATGACACAAAATCACTTATTGGATACACAAGATTGGATAAAAACCCTAATTGGATGAGAATATGCCTAGGGAGAACGAAAATGACCTAAATATTCAACCAAAGACACAAACGTACTTATTGCATGCACAAGATTGGTTAAAAACCCTAATTGGATGAGAATAACCCTAGGGAGGACGAAAATGACCTAAATGTTCAACACATGACACAAAATCACATGTTGGATGCACAAGATTGGTTAAAAATAGTAATTGGACGAGAATATGCCTAGGGAGGACATAAAGGACCTAAATGTTCAACCAAAGACACAAACGTACTTATTGGATGCACAAGATTGGATAAAAACCCTTATTGGATGAGAATAAGCCTAGGGAGGACGAAAATGACCTAAATTTTAAACCCATGACACAAAATCACTTATTGGATGCACAAGATTGGTTAAAAACCCTAATTGGATGAGAATATGCCTAGGGAGAACGAAAATGACCTAAATGTTTAACCAAAGACACAAACGTACTTATTGCATGCACAAGATTGGTTAAAAACCCTAATTGGATGAGAATAACCCTAGGGAGGACGAAAATGACCTAAATGTTCAACCAAAGACTCTAACGAACTTATTGGATGCACAAGATTGGTTAAAAACCCTAATTGGATGAAAATATGCCTAGGGAGAATGAAAATGACCTAAATGTTCAACCAAAGACACAAACGTACTTATTGCATGCACAAGATTGGTTAAAAACCCTAATTGGATGAGAATAAGCCTAGGGAGGACGAAAATGACCTAAATGTTCAACCAATGACACAAAATCACATGTTGGATGCACAAGATTGGTTAAAAACCCTAATTGGACGAGAATATGCCTAGGTAGGACGAAAATGACCTAAATGTTCAACCAAAGACACAAACGTACTTATTGGATGCACAAGATTGGATAAAAACCCTTATTGGATGAGAATAAGCCTAGGGAGGACAAAAATGACCTAAATGTTCAACCAATGACACAAAATCACATGTTGGATGCACAAGATTGGTTAAAAACCCTAATTGGACGAGAATATGCCTAGGGAGAACGAAGATGACTTAAATGTTCAACAAAAGACACAAACGTACGTATTGCATGCACAATATTGGTTAAAAACCCTAATTGGATGAGAATAACCCTAGGGAGGATGAAAATGATTTATATGTTCAACCAAAGACACAAACGTACTTATTGGATGCTCAAGATTTATTAAAAACCCTAATTGGACGAGAATATGCCTAGGGAGGACGAAAATGACCTAAATGTTCAACAAAAGACACCAACGTACTTATTGGATGCACAAGATTGGATAAAAACCCTTATTGGATGAGAATAAGCCTAGGGAGGACGAAAATGACCTAAATTTTAAACCCATGACACAAAATTACTTATTGGATGCACAAGATTGGTTAAAAACCCTAATTGGATGAGAATATGCCTAGGGAGAACCAAAAAGACCTAAATATTCAACCAAAGACACAAACGTACTTATTGCATGCACAAGATTGGTTAAAAACCCTAATTGGATGAGAATAACCCTACGGAGGAAGAAAATGACCTAAATGTTCAACCAAAGACACAAACGTACTTATTGGATGCACAAGATTGGTTAAAAACCCTAATTGGATGAGAATAAGCTTAGGGAGAACGAAAGTGACCTAAATGTTCAACCAATGACACAAAATCACTTATTGGATGCACAAGATTGGTTAAAAACACAAACTGGACGACAATAATTTAGGGAGGACGAAAATGACCTAAATTTTCAACCAATGACCCAAAATCATATATTGGATGCACAAGATAGGTTAAAAACCCTAATTAGATGAGAATAAGCCTCGGGAGGATGAAAATGACCTAAATGTTCAACTAAAGACACAAACATACTTATAGGATGCACAAGATTGGATAAAAACCCTAATTGGATGAGAATAAGCCTAGGGAGGACGAAAATGACCTAAATATTCAACCAATGACACAAAATCAGTTATTGGATGCACAAGATTGGTTAAAAACCCTAATTGGACGAGAATAAGCTTAGGGAGGACGAAAATGACCTAAATGTTCAACCAAAGATACAAGCATACTTATTGGACGCACATGATTGGATAAAAACCCTAATTTGATGAGAATAGGCCTAGGGAGGACGAAAATGACCTAAATGTTCAACCAATGACACAAAATCACTTATTGGATGCACAAGATTCGTTAAAAACCCTAATTCGATGAGAATAAGCCATTGGAGGACGAAAATGACCTAAATTTTCAACCAATGACACAAGACCACTTATTGGATGCACAAGATTAATTAATAACCCTAATTGGTAAAGAATAACCCTAGGGAGGACGAAAATGACCTTAATGTTCAACCAAAGACACTAACATACTTATTGGATGCGCAAGATTGGTTAAAAACCCTAATTGGATGCACAAGATTTGTTAAAAACCCTAATTTGATGAGAATAAGCCTAGGTAGGACGAAAATGACCTAAATGTTCAACCATTGACACAAAATCACCTGTTGGATGCAAAAGATTGGTTAAAAACCCCAATTGGACGAGAAGATGCCTAGGGAGGATGAAAATGACCTAAATGTTCAACCAATGACACAAGACCACTTAATGGATGCACAAGATTGGTTAAAAACCCTAATTGGATGAGAATATGCCTAGCGAGAACGAAAATGACCTAAATATTCAACAAAAGACACAAACGTACTTATTGCATGCACAAGATTGGTTAAAAACCCTAATTGGATGAGAATAACCCTAGGGAGGACGAAAATGACCTAAATGTTCAACACATGACACAAAATCACATGTTGGATGCACAAGATTGGTTAAAAACCGTAATTGGATGAGAATATGCCTAGGGAGGACGAAAATGACCAAAATGTTCAACCAAAGACTTAAACGTACTTATTGGATGCACAAGATTGGATAAAAACCCTTATTGGATGAGAATAAGCCTAGGGAGGAGGAAAATGACCTTAATTTTAAACCCATGACACAAAATCACTTATTGGATGCACAAGATTGGTTAAAACCCTAATTGGATGAGAATAAGCCAAGGGAGGACGAAAATGACCTAAATTTTCAACCGATGACACAATACCACTTATAAGATTCCCAAGATTAATTAAAAACCCTAATTGGTCGAGAATAACCCTAGGGAGGACGAAAATGACCTAAATGTTCAACCTAAGACACAAACGTACTTATATAATGCACAAGATTAGTTAAAAACCATAATTGGATGAGAATAAGCTTAGGGAGAACGAAAGTGACTTAAATGTTCAACCAATGACACAAAATCACTTATTGGATGCACAAGATTGGTTAAAAACCCTAATTGGATGAGAATAAGCCTAGCGAGGACGATAATGATCTAAATTTTCAAACAATGACACAAAATCACTTATTGGATGGACAAGATTGGTTAAAAACACAAACTGGACGACAATAATTTAGGGAGGACGAAAATGACCTAAATGTTAAACCGATTACACAAAATCATTTATTGGAAGCCCAAGATTGGTTAAAAACCCTAATTGGATGAGAATAAGCCTAGGGAGAACGAAAATGACCTAAATGTTCAACCAAAGACACAAACGTACTTATTGGATGCAAAAGATTGGTTAAAAACCCTAATTGGATGAGAATAAGCCTAGGGAGGAAGAAAATAACCTAAATATTCAACCAATGACACAAGACCACTTATTTGGATGCACAAGATAGGTTAAAAACCCTAATTGGACGAGAATAAGCTTAGGGACGAGGAAAATGACATAAATGTTCAACCATAGATACAAGCATACTTATCGGACGCACATGATTGGATAAAAACCGTAATTTGATGAGAATAAGCCTAGGGAGGACGAAAATGACCTAAATGTTCAACCAATGAAACAAAATCACTTATTGGATGCATAAGATTCGTTAAAAACGCTAATTCGATGAGAATAAGCCAATGGAGGACGAAAATGACCTAAATTTTCAACCAATGACACAAGACCACTTATTGGATGCACAAGATTAATTAATAACCCTAATTGGTACAGAATAACCATAGGAAGGACGAAAATGACCTAAATGTTCAACCAAAGACACTAACATACTTATTGGATGCACAAGATTGGTTAAAAACCCTAATTGGATGAGAATATGCCTAGGGAGTACGAAAATGACCTATATAATTAACCAAAGACACAAACGTACTTATTGGATGCACAAGATTTGTTAAAAACCCTAATTTGATGAGAATAAGCCTAGGTAGGACGAAAATGACCTAAATGTTCAACCATTGACAGAAAATCACCTGTTGGATGCAAAAGATTGGTTAAAAACCACAATTGGACGAGAATATGCCTAGGGAGGACGAAAATGACCTAAATGTTCAACCAATCACACGAGACCACTTATTGGATGCACAAGATTGGTTAAAAACCCTAATTTGATGAGAATAAGCCTAGGGAGAACGAAAATAACCTAAATTTTCAATGAATGACAAAAGACCACTTATTGGATGCACAAGATTGGTTAAAAACCCTAATTGGTCAAGAATAAGCCTAGGGAGTACGAAAATGACCTAAATGTTCAACCAATGACACAAAATCACTTATTGGATGCCCAAGTTTGGTTAAAAATCCTAATTGGACGAGAATAAGTCTCGGGATGACGAAAATGACCTAAATGTTCAACCAAAGACACAAACATACTTATTGGATACACAAGATTGGATAAAAACCCTTATTGGATTAGAATAAGCCTAGGGAGGACGAAAATGACCTAAATTTTAAACCCATGACACAAAATCTCTTATTGGATGCACAAGATTGGTTAAAAACCCTAATTGGATGAGAATATGCCTAGGGAGAACGAAAATGACCTAAATGTTCAACCAAAGACACAAACGTACTTATTGCATGCACAAGATTGGTTAAAAACCCTAATTGGATGAGAATAACCCTAGGGAGGATGAAAATGACCTAAATGTTCAACCAAAGACACAAACGTACTTATTGGATGCACAAGATTGGATAAAAACCCTTATTGGATGAGAATAAGCCTAGGGAGGACGAAAATGACCTAAATTTTAAACCCATGACACAAAATCACTTATTGGATGCACAAGATTGGTTAAAAACCCTAATTGGATGAGAATATGCCTAGGGAGGACGAAAATGACCTTAATGTTCAACCAAAGACACAAACGTACTTATTGCATGCACAAGATTGGTTAAAAACCCTAATTGGATGAGAATAACCCTAGGGAGGACGAAAATGACCTAAAAGTTCAACCAATGACAAAAAATCACATGTTGGATGCACAAGATTGGTTAAAAACCCTAATTGGACGAGAATATGCCTAGGGAGGACGAAAATGACCTAAATGTTCAACCAAAGACACAAACGTACTTATTGGATGCACAAGATTCGATAAAAACCCTTATTGGATGAGAATAAGCCTAGGGAGGACGAAAATGACCTAAATTTTAAACCCATGACACAAAATCACTTATTGGATGCACAAGATTGGTTAAAAACCCTAATTGGATGAGAATATGCCTAGGGAGAACGAAAATGACCTAAATGTTCAACCAAAGACACAAACGTACTTATTGCATGCACAAGATTGGTTAAAAACCCTAATTGGATGAGAATAACCCTAGGGAGGACGAAAATGACCTAAATGTTCAACACGTGACACAAAATCACATGTTGGATGCACAAGATTGGTTAAAAACCATAATTGGACGAGAATATGCCTAGGGAGGACGAAAATGACCTAAATGTTCAACCAAAGACACAAACGTACTTATTGAATGCACAAGATTGGATAAAAACCCTTATTGGATGAGAATAAGCCTAGGGAGGACGAAAATGACCTAAATTTTAAACCCATGACACAAAATCACTTATTGGATGCACAAGATTGGTTAAAAACCCTAATTGGATGAGAATATGCCTAGGGAGAACGAAAATGACCTAAATGTTTAACCAAAGACACAAACGTACTTATTGCATGCACAAGATTGGTTAAAAACCCTAATTGGATGAGAATAACCCTAGGGAGGACGAAAATGACCTAAATGTTCAACCAAAGACTCTAACGAACTTATTGGATGCACAAGATTGGTTAAAAACCCTAATTGGATGAAAATATGCCTAGGGAGAATGAAAATGACCTAAATGTTCAACCAAAGACACAAACGTACTTATTGCATGCACAAGATTGGTTAAAAACCCTAATTGGATGAGAATAAGCCTAGGGAGGACGAAAATGACCTAAATGTTCAACCAATGACACAAAATCACATGTTGGATGCACAAGATTGGTTAAAAACCCTAATTGGACGAGAATATGCCTAGGTAGGACGAAAATGACCTAAATGTTCAACCAAAGACACAAACGTACTTATTGGATGCACAAGATTGGATAAAAACCCTTATTGGATGAGAATAAGCCTAGGGAGGACGAAAATGACCTAAATTTTAAACCCATGACACAAAATCACTTATTGGATGCACAAGATTGGTTCAAAACCCTAATTAGATGAGAATATGCCTAGGGAGGACGAAAATGACCTTAATGTTCAACCAAAGACACAAACGTACTTATTGCATGCACAAGATTGGTTAAAAACCCTAATTGGATGAGAATAACCCTAGGGAGGACGAAAATGACCTAAATGTTCAACCAATGACAAAAAATCACATGTTGGATGCACAAGATTGGTTAAAAACCCTAATTGGATGAGAATATGCCTAGGGAGAACGAAAATGACCTAAATGTTCAACCAATGAAAAAAAATCACATGTTGGATGCACAAGATTGGTTAAAAACCCTAATTGGACAAGAATATGCCTAGGGAGGACGAAAATGACCTAAATGTTCAACCAAAGACACAAACGTACTTATTGGATGCACAAGATTGGATAAAAACCCTTATTGGATGAGAATAAGCCTAGGGAGGACGAAAATGACCTAAATTTTAAACCCATGACACCAAATCACTTATTGGATGCACAAGATTGGTTAAAAACCCTAATTGGATGAGAATATGCCTAGGGAGAACGAAAATGACCTAAATGTTCAACCAAAGACACAAACGTACTTATTGCATGCACAAGATTGGTTAAAAACCCTAATTGGATAAGAATAACCCTAGGGAGGACGAAAATGACCTAAATGTTCAACCAAAGACACTAACGAACTTATTGGATGCACAAGATTGGTTAAAAACCCTAATTGGATGAGAATATGCCTAGGGAGAATGAAAATGACCTAAATGTTCAACCAAAGACACAAACGTACTTATTGCATGCACAAGATTGGTTAAAAACCCTAATTGGATGAGAATAAGCCTAGGGAGGACGAAAATGACCTAAATGTTCAACCAATGACACAAAATCACATGTTGGATGCACAAGATTGGTTAAAAACACTAATTGGACGAGAATATGCCTAGGTAGGACGAAAATGACCTAAATGTTCAACCAAAGACACAAACGTACTTATTGGATGCACAAGATTGGATAAAAACCCTTATTGGATGAGAATAAGCCTAGGATGGACGAAAATGACCTAAATTTAAACCCATGACAAAAAATCACTTATTGGAAGCACAAGATTGGTTAAAAACCCTAATAGGATAAGAATATGCATGGGGAGAACGAAGATGACTTAAATGTTCAACAAAAGACACAAACGTACTTATTGCATGCACAATATTGGTTAAAAACCCTAATTGGATGAGAATAACCCTAGGGAGGATGAAAATGATTTATATGTTCAACCAAAGACACAAACGTACTTATTGGATGCACAAGATTTATTAAAAACCTTAATTGGACAAGAATATGCCTAGGGAGAACGAAAATGACTAAATGTTCAACGAAAGACACCAACGTACTTATTGGATGCACAAGATTGGATAAAAACCCTTATTGGATGAGAATAAGCCTAAGGAGGACGAAAATGACCTAAATTTTAAACCCATGACACAAAATCACTTATTGGAAGCACAAGATTGGTTAAAAACCCTAATTGGATGAGAATATGCCTAGGGAGAACCAAAATGACCTAAATATTCAACCAAAGACACAAATGTACTTATTGCATGCACAAGATTGGTTAAAAACCCTAATTGGATGAGAATAACCCTACGGAGGAAGAAAATGACCTAAATGTTCAACCAAAGACACAAACGTACTTATTGGATGCACAAGATTGGTTAAAAACCCTAATTGGATGAGAATAAGCTTAGGGAGAACGAAAGTGACCTAAATGTTCAACCAATGACACAAAATCACGTATTGGATGCACAAGATTGGTTAAAAACCCTAATTGGATGAGAATAAGCCTAGCGAGGACGATAATGATCTAAATTTTCAACCAATGACACAAAATCATATATTGGATGCACAAGATAGGTTAAAAACCCTAATTAGATGAGAATAAGCCTAGGGAGGATGAAAATGACCTAAATGTTCAACTAAAGACACAAACATACTTATAGGATGCACAAGATTGGATAAAAACCCTAATTGGATGAGAATAAGCCTAGGGAGGACGAAAATGACCTAAATATTCAACCAATGACACAAAATCAGTTATAGGATGCACAAGATTGGTTAAAAACCCTAATTGGACGAGAATAAGCTTAGGGAGGACGAAAATGACCTAAATGTTCAACCAAAGATACAAGCATACTTATCGGACGCACATGATTGGATAAAAACCCTAATTTGATGAGAATAAGCCTAGGGAGGACGAAAATGACCTAAATGTTCAACCAATGACACAAAATCACTTATTGGATGCACAAGATTCGTTAAAAACCCTAATTCGATGAGAATAAGCCAATGGAGGACGAAAATGACCTAAAATTTCAACCAATGACACAAGACCACTTATTGGATGCACAAGATTAATTAATAACCCTAATTGGTAAAGAATAACCCTAGGGAGGACGAAAATGACCTAAATGTTCAACCAAAGACACTAACATACTTATTGGATGCGCAAGATTTGTTAAAAACCCTAATTTGATGAGAATAAGCCTAGGTAGGATGAAAATGACCTAAATGTTCAACCATTGACACAAAATCACCTGTTGGATGCAAAAGATTGGTTAAAAACCCCAATTGGACGAGAATATGCCTAGGGAGGAGGAAAATGACCTAAATGTTCAACCCATGACACAAAACCACTTATTGGATGCACAAGATTGGTTAAAAACCCTAATTGGATGAGAATATGCCTAGGGAGAACGAAAATGACCTAAATATTCAACAAAAGACAGAAACGTACTTATTGCATGCACAAGATTGGTTAAAAACCCTAATTGGATGAGAATAACCCTAGGGAGGACGAAAATGACCTAAATGTTCAACACATGACACAAAATCACATGTTGGATGCACAAGATTGGTTAAAAACCGTAATTGGACGAGAATATGCCTAGGGAGGACGAAAATGACCTAAATGTTCAACCAAAGACTCAAACGTACTTATTGGATGCACAAGATTGGATAAAAACCCTTATTGGATGAGAATAGCCTAGGGAGGAGGAAAATGACCTTAATTTTAAACCCATGACACAAAATCACTTATTGGATGCACAAGATTGGTTAAAACCCTAATTGGATGAGAATAAGCCAAGGGAGGACGAAAATGACCTAAATTTTCAACCAATGACACAAGACCACTTATAAGATTCACAAGATTAATTAAAAACCCTAATTGGTCGAGAATAACCCTAGGGAGGACGAAAGTGACCTAAATGTTCAACCTAAGACACAAACGTACTTATTGGATGCACTAGATTGGTTAAAAACCCGAATTGGATGAGAATAAGCCTAGAAAGGACGAAAATGACCTAAATGTTCAACCAATGACACAAAATCACTTATTGGATGCAAAAGATTGGTTAAAAACCCTAATTGGATGAGAATAACCCTACGGAGGAAGAAAATGACCTAAATGTTCAACCAAAGTCACAAACGTACTTATTGGATGCACAAGTTTGGTTAAAAATCCTAATTGGATGAGAATAAGCCTAGTGAAGACGAAAATGAACTAAAGTTCAACCAATGACACAAAAATCACTTAATGGATCCACAAGATTGGTTAAAAACCCTAATTGGACGAGAATAAGTCTAGGGAGGACGAAAATGACCTAAATGTTCAACCAAAGACACAAACATACTTATATAATGCACAAGATTGCATAAAAACCCTAATTGGATGAGAATAAGCCTAGGGAGGATGAAAATGACCTACAATGTTCAACCAATGACACAAAATCACTTATTGGATGCACAAGATTGGTTAAAAACCCTAATTGGATGAGAATAAGCCAAGGGAGGACGAAAATGACCTAAATTTTCAACCAATGACACAAGACCACTTATAAGATTCACAGGATTAATTAAAAACCCTAATTGGTCGAGAATAACCCTAGGGAGGACAAAAATGACCTAAATGTTCAACCTAAGACACAAACGTACTTATTGGATGCACAAGATTGGTTAAAAACCCTAATTGGATGAGAATAAGCCTAGAGAGGACGAAAATGACTTAAATGTTCAACCAATGACACAAAATCACTTATTGGATGCACAAGATTGGTTAAAAACCCTAATTGGATGAGAATAAGCCTAGCGAGGACGATAATGATCTAAATTTTCAACCAATGACACAAAATCACTTATTGGATGCACAAGATTGGTTAAAAACACAAACTGGACGACAATAATTTAGGGAGGACGAAAATGACCTAAATTTTCAACCAATGACACAAAATCATATATTGGATGCACAAGATAGGTTAAAAACCCTAATTAGATGAGAATAAGCCTAGGGAGGATGAAAATGACCTAAATGTTCAACTAAAGACACAAACATACTTATAGGATGCACAAGATTGGATAAAAACCCTAATTGGATGAGAATAAGCCTAGGGAGGACGAAAATGACCTAAATATTCAACCAATGACACAAAATCAGTTATTGGATGCACAAGATTGGTTAAAAACCCTAATTGGACGAGAATAAGCTTAGGGAGGACGAAAATGACCTAAATGTTCAACCAAAGATACAAGCATACTTATTGGACGCACATGATTGGATAAAAACCCTAATTTGATGAGAATAGGCCTAGGGAGGACGAAAATGACCTAAATGTTCAACCAATGACACAAAATCACTTATTGGATGCACAAGATTCGTTAAAAACCCTAATTCGATGAGAATAAGCCATTGGAGGACGAAAATGACCTAAATTTTCAACCAATGACACAAGACCACTTATTGGATGCACAAGATTAATTAATAACCCTAATTGGTAAAGAATAACCCTAGGGAGGACGAAAATGACCTAAATGTTCAACCAAAGACACTAACATACTTATTGGATGCACAAGATTGGTTAAAAACCCTAATTGGATGAGAATATGCCTAGGGAGTACGAAAATGACCTATATAATTAACCAAAGACACAAACGTACTTATTGGATGCACAAGATTTGTTAAAAACCCTAATTTGATGAGAATAAGCCTAGGTAGGACGAAAATGACCTAAATGTTCAACCATTGACAGAAAATCACCTGTTGGATGCAAAAGATTGGTTAAAAACCACAATTGGACGAGAATATGCCTAGGGAGGACGAAAATGACCTAAATGTTCAACCAATCACACGAGACCACTTATTGGATGCACAAGATTGGTTAAAAACCCTAATTTGATGAGAATAAGCCTAGGGAGAACGAAAATAACCTAAATTTTCAATGAATGACAAAAGACCACTTATTGGATGCACAAGATTGGTTAAAAACCCTAATTGGTCAAGAATAAGCCTAGGGAGTACGAAAATGACCTAAATGTTCAACCAATGACACAAAATCACTTATTGGATGCCCAAGTTTGGTTAAAAATCCTAATTGGACGAGAATAAGTCTCGGGAGGACGAAAATGACCTAAATGTTCAACCAAAGACACAAACATACTTATTGGATACACAAGATTGGATAAAAACCCTTATTGGATTAGAATAAGCCTAGGGAGGACGAAAATGACCTAAATTTTAAACCCATGACACAAAATCTCTCATTGGATGCACAAGATTGGTTAAAAACCCTAATTGGATGAGAATATGCCTAGGGAGAACGAAAATGACCTAAATGTTCAACCAAAGACACAAACGTACTTATTGCATGCACAAGATTGGTTAAAAACCCTAATTGGATGAGAATAACCCTAGGGAGGATGAAAATGACCTAAATGTTCAACCAAAGACACAAACGTACTTATTGGATGCACAAGATTGGATAAAAACCCTTATTGGATGAGAATAAGCCTAGGGAGGACGAAAATGACCTAAATTTTAAACCCATGACACAAAATCACTTATTGGATGCACAAGATTGGTTAAAAACCCTAATTGGATGAGAATATGCCTAGGGAGAACGAAAATGACCTAAATGTTTAACCAAAGACACAAACGTACTTATTGCATGCACAAGATTGGTTAAAAACCCTAATTGGATGAGAATAACCCTAGGGAGGACGAAAATGACCTAAATGTTCAACACATGACACAAAATCACATGTTGGATGCACAAGATTGGTTAAAAACAGTAATTGGACGAGAATATGCCTAGGGAGGACATAAAGGACCTAAATGTTCAACCAAAGACACAAACGTACTTATTGGATGCACAAGATTGGATAAAAACCCTTATTGGATGAGAATAAGCCTAGGGAGGACGAAAATGACCTAAATTTTAAACCCATGACACAAAATCACTTATTGGATGCACAAGATTGGTTAAAAACCCTAATTGGATGAGAATATGCCTAGGGAGAACGAAAATGACCTAAATGTTCAACCAAAGACACAAACGTACTTATTGCATGCACAAGATTGGTTAAAAACCCTAATTGGATGAGAATAACCCTAGGGAGGATGAAAATGATTTATATGTTCAACCAAAGACACAAACGTACTTATTGGATGCTCAAGATTTATTAAAAACCCTAATTGGACGAGAATATGCCTAGGGAGGACGAAAATGACCTAAATGTTCAACAAAAGACACCAACGTACTTATTGGATGCACAAGATTGGATAAAAACCCTTATTGGATGAGAATAAGCCTAGGGAGGACGAAAATGACCTAAATTTTAAACCCATGACACAAAATTACTTATTGGATGCACAAGATTGGTTAAAAACCCTAATTGGATGAGAATATGCCTAGGGAGAACCAAAAAGACCTAAATATTCAACCAAAGACACAAACGTACTTATTGCATGCACAAGATTGGTTAAAAACCCTAATTGGATGAGAATAACCCTACGGAGGAAGAAAATGACCTAAATGTTCAACCAAAGACACAAACGTACTTATTGGATGCACAAGATTGGTTAAAAACCCTAATTGGATGAGAATAAGCTTAGGGAGAACGAAAGTGACCTAAATGTTCAACCAATGACACAAAATCATGTATTGGATGCACAAGATTGGTTAAAAACCCTAATTGGATGAGAATAAGCCTAGCGAGGACGATAATGATCTAAATTTTCAACCAATGACACAAAATCACTTATTGGATGCACAAGATTGGTTAAAAACACAAACTGGACGACAATAATTTAGGGAGGACGAAAATGACCTAAATTTTCAACCAATGACACAAAATCATATATTGGATGCACAAGATAGGTTAAAAACCCTAATTAGATGAGAATAAGCCTAGGGAGGATGAAAATGACCTAAATGTTCAACTAAAGACACAAACATACTTATAGGATGCACAAGATTGGATAAAAACCCTAATTGGATGAGAATAAGCCTAGGGAGGACGAAAATGACCTAAATATTCAATCAATGACACAAAATCAGTTATTGGATGCACATGATTGGTTAAAAACCCTAATTGGACGAGAATAAGCTTAGGGAGGACGAAAATGACCTAAATGTTCAACCAAAGATACAAGCATACTTATCGGACGCACATGATTGGATAAAAACCCTAATTTGATGAGAATAAGCCTAGGGAGGACGAAAATGACCTAAATGTTCAACCAATGACACAAAATCACTTATTGGATGCACAAGATTCGTTAAAAACCCTAATTCGATGAGAATAAGCCAATGGAGGACGAAAATGACCTAAAATTTCAACCAATGACACAAGACCACTTATTGGATGCACAAGATTAATTAATAACCCTAATTGGTAAAGAATAACCCTAGGGAGGACGAAAATGACCTAAATGTTCAACCAAAGACACTAACATACTTATTGGATGCGCAAGATTGGTTAAAAACCCTAATTGGATGAGAATTTGCCTAGGGAGTACGAAAATGACCTAAATAATTAACCAAAGACACAAACGTACTTATTGGATGCACAAGATTTGTTAAAAACCCTAATTTGATGAGAATAAGCCTAGGTAGGATGAAAATGACCTAAATGTTCAACCATTGACACAAAATCACCTGTTGGATGCAAAAGATTGGTTAAAAACCCCAATTGGACGAGAATATGCCTAGGGAGGAGGAAAATGACCTAAATGTTCAACCCATGACACAAAACCACTTATTGGATGCACAAGATTGGTTAAAAACCCTAATTGGATGAGAATATGCCTAGGGAGAACGAAAATGACCTAAATATTCAACAAAAGACAGAAACGTACTTATTGCATGCACAAGATTGGTTAAAAACCCTAATTGGATGAGAATAACCCTAGGGAGGACGAAAATGACCTAAATGTTCAACACATGACACAAAATCACATGTTGGATGCACAAGATTGGTTAAAAACCGTAATTGGACGAGAATATGCCTAGGGAGGACGAAAATGACCTAAATGTTCAACCAAAGACTCAAACGTACTTATTGGATGCACAAGATTGGATAAAAACCCTTATTGGATGAGAATAGCCTAGGGAGGAGGAAAATGACCTTAATTTTAAACCCATGACACAAAATCACTTATTGGATGCACAAGATTGGTTAAAACCCTAATTGGATGAGAATAAGCCAAGGGAGGACGAAAATGACCTAAATTTTCAACCAATGACACAAGACCACTTATAAGATTCACAAGATTAATTAAAAACCCTAATTGGTCGAGAATAACCCTAGGGAGGACGAAAGTGACCTAAATGTTCAACCTAAGACACAAACGTACTTATTGGATGCACTAGATTGGTTAAAAACCCGAATTGGATGAGAATAAGCCTAGAAAGGACGAAAATGACCTAAATGTTCAACCAATGACACAAAATCACTTATTGGATGCAAAAGATTGGTTAAAAACCCTAATTGGATGAGAATAACCCTACGGAGGAAGAAAATGACCTAAATGTTCAACCAAAGTCACAAACGTACTTATTGGATGCACAAGTTTGGTTAAAAATCCTAATTGGATGAGAATAAGCCTAGTGAAGACGAAAATGAACTAAAGTTCAACCAATGACACAAAAATCACTTAATGGATCCACAAGATTGGTTAAAAACCCTAATTGGACGAGAATAAGTCTAGGGAGGACGAAAATGACCTAAATGTTCAACCAAAGACACAAACATACTTATATAATGCACAAGATTGCATAAAAACCCTAATTGGATGAGAATAAGCCTAGGGAGGATGAAAATGACCTACAATGTTCAACCAATGACACAAAATCACTTATTGGATGCACAAGATTGGTTAAAAACCCTAATTGGATGAGAATAAGCCAAGGGAGGACGAAAATGACCTAAATTTTCAACCAATGACACAAGACCACTTATAAGATTCACAGGATTAATTAAAAACCCTAATTGGATGAGAATAAGCCTAGGGAGGACGAAAATGACCTAAATGTTCAACCTAAGACACAAACGTACTTATTGGATGCACAAGATTGGTTAAAAACCCTAATTGGATGAGAATAAGCCTAGAGAGGACGAAAATGACTTAAATGTTCAACCAATGACACAAAATCACTTATTGGATGCACAAGATTGGTTAAAAACCCTAATTGGATGAGAATAAGCCTAGCGAGGACGATAATGATCTAAATTTTCAACCAATGACACAAAATCACTTATTGGATGCACAAGATTGGTTAAAAACACAAACTGGACGACAATAATTTAGGGAGGACGAAAATGACCTAAATTTTCAACCAATGACACAAAATCATATATTGGATGCACAAGATAGGTTAAAAACCCTAATTAGATGAGAATAAGCCTAGGGAGGATGAAAATGACCTAAATGTTCAACTAAAGACACAAACATACTTATAGGATGCACAAGATTGGATAAAAACCCTAATTGGATGAGAATAAGCCTAGGGAGGACGAAAATGACCTAAATATTCAATCAATGACACAAAATCAATTATTGGATGCACATGATTGGTTAAAAACCCTAATTGGACGAGAATAAGCTTAGGGAGGACGAAAATGACCTAAATGTTCAACCAAAGATACAAGCATACTTATCGGACGCACATGATTGGATAAAAACCCTAATTTGATGAGAATAAGCCTAGGGAGGACGAAAATGACCTAAATGTTCAACCAATGACACAAAATCACTTATTGGATGCACAAGATTCGTTAAAAACCCTAACATACTTATTGGATGCGCAAGATTGGTTAAGAACCCTAATTGGATGAGAATATGCCTAGGGAGTACGAAAATGACCTAAATAATTAACCAAAGACACAAACGTACTTATTGGATGCACAAGATTTGTTAAAAACCCTAATTTGATGAAAATAAGCCTAGGTAGGACGAAAATGACCTAAATAATCAACCATTGACACAAAATCACCTTTCGGATGCAAAAGATTGGTTAAAAACCCCAATTGGACGAGAATATGCCTAGGGAGGACGAAAATGACCTAAATGTTCAACCAATGACTCAAGACCACTTATTGGATGCACAAGATTGGTTAAAAACCCTAATTTGATGAGAATAAGCCTAGGGAGGACGAAAATAACCTAAATTTTCAATCAATGACAAAAGACCACATATTGGATGCACAAGATTGGTTAAAAACCCTAATTGGTCAAGAATAAGCCTAGGGAGTACGAAAATGGCCTAAATGTTCAACCAATGACACAAAATCACTTATTGGATGCACAAGTTTGGTTAAAAATCCTAATTGGACGAGAATAAGCCTAGTGAAGACGAAAATGAACTAAGGTTCAACCAATGACACAAAAATCACTTATTGGATGCACAAGATTGGTTAAAAACCCAAATTGGACGAGAATAAGTCTAGGGAGGACGAAATTGACCTAAATGTTCAACCAAAGACACAAACATACTTATATGATGCACAAGATTGCATAAAAACCCTAATTGGATGAGAATAAGCCTAGGGAGGATGAAAATGACCTAAATGTTCAACCAATGACACAAAATCACTTATTGGATGCACAAGATTGGTTAAAAACCCTAATTGGATGAGAATAAGCCAAGGGAGGACGAAAATGACCTAAATTTTCAACCAATGACACAAGACCACTTATAAGATTCACAGGATTAATTAAAAACCCTAATTGGTCGAGAATAACCCTAGGGAGGACAAAAATGACCTAAATGTTCAACCTAAGACACAAACGTACTTATTGGATGCACAAGATTGGTTAAAAACCCTAATTGGATGAGAATAAGCCTAGAGAGGACGAAAATGACTTAAATGTTCAACCAATGACACAAAATCACTTATTGGATGCACAAGATTGGTTAAAAACCCTAATTGGATGAGAATAAGCCTAGCGAGGACGATAATGATCTAAATTTTCAACCAATGACACAAAATCACTTATTGGATGCACAAGATTGGTTAAAAACACAAACTGGACGACAATAATTTAGGGAGGACGAAAATGACCTAAATTTTCAACCAATGACACAAAATCATATATTGGATGCACAAGATAGGTTAAAAACCCTAATTAGATGAGAATAAGCCTAGGGAGGATGAAAATGACCTAAATGTTCAACTAACGACACAAACATACTTATAGGATGCACAAGATTGGATAAAAACCCTAATTGGATGAGAATAAGCCTAGGGAGGACGAAAATGACCTAAATATTCAATCAATGACACAAAATCAGTTATTGGATGCACATGATTGGTTAAAAACCCTAATTGGACGAGAATAAGCTTAGGGAGGACGAAAATGACCTAAATGTTCAACCAAAGATACAAGCATACTTATCGGACGCACATGATTGGATAAAAACCCTAATTTGATGAGAATAAGCCTAGGGAGGACGAAAATGACCTAAATGTTCAACCAATGACACAAAATCACTTATTGGATGCACAAGATTCGTTAAAAACCCTAACATACTTATTGGATGCGCAAGATTGGTTAAGAACCCTAATTGGATGAGAATATGCCTAGGGAGTACGAAAATGACCTAAATAATTAACCAAAGACACAAACGTACTTATTGGATGCACAAGATTTGTTAAAAACCCTAATTTGTCAAGAATAAGCCTAGGGAGTACGAAAATGGCCTAAATGTTCAACCAATGACACAAAATCACTTATTGGATGCACAAGTTTGGTTAAAAATCCTAATTGGACGAGAATAAGCCTAGTGAAGACGAAAATGAACTAAGGTTCAACCAATGACACAAAAATCACTTATTGGATGCACAAGATTGGTTAAAAACCCTAATTGGACGAGAATAAGTCTAGGGAGGACGAAAATGACCTAAATGTTCAACCAAAGACACAAACATACTTATATGATGCACAAGATTGCATAAAAACCCTAATTGGATGAGAATAAGCCTAGGGAGGATGAAAATGACCTAAATGTTCAACCAATGACACAAAATCACTTATTGGATGCACAAGATTGGTTAAAAACCCTAATTGGATGAGAATAAGCCAAGGGAGGACGAAAATGACCTAAATTTTCAACCAATGACACAAAATCATATATTGGATGCACAAGATAGGTTAAAAACCCTAATTAGATGAGAATAAGCCTAGGGAGGATGAAAATGACCTAAATGTTCAACGAAAGACACAAACATACTTATAGGATGCACAAGATTGGATAAAAACCCTAATTGGATGAGAATAAGCCTAGGGAGGACGAAAATGACCTAAATATTCAATCAATGACACAAAATCAGTTATTGGATGCACATGATTGGTTAAAAACCCTAATTGGACGAGAATAAGCTTAGGGAGGACGAAAATGACCTAAATGTTCAACCAAAGATACAAGCATACTTATCGGACGCACATGATTGGATAAAAACCCTAATTTGATGAGAATAAGCCTAGGGAGGACGAAAATGACCTAAATGTTCAACCAATGACACAAAATCACTTATTGGATGCACAAGATTCGTTAAAAACCCTAATTCGATGAGAATAAGCCAATGGAGGACGAAAATGACCTAAATTTTCAACCAATGACACAAGACCACTTATTGGATGCACAAGATTAATTAATAACCCTAATTGGTAGAGAATAACCCTAGGGAGGACGTAAATGACCTAAATGTTCAACCAAAGACACTAACATACTTATTGGATGCGCAAGATTGGTTAAAAACCCTAATTGGATGAGAATATGCCTAGGGAGGACGAAAATAACTTAAATTTTCAATCAATGACAAAAGACCACATATTGGATGCACAAGATTGGTTAAAAACCCTAATTGGTCAAGAATAAGCCTAGGGAGTACGAAAATGGCCTAAATGTTCAACCAATGACACAAAATCACTTATTGGATGCACAAGTTTGGTTAAAAATCCTAATTGGACGAGAATAAGCCTAGTGAAGACGAAAATGAACTAAGGTTCAACCAATGACACAAAAATCACTTATTGGATGCACAAGATTGGTTAAAAACCCAAATTGGACGAGAATAAGTCTAGGGAGGACGAAATTGACCTAAATGTTCAACCAAAGACACAAACATACTTATATGATGCACAAGATTGCATAAAAACCCTAATTGGATGAGAATAAGCCTAGGGAGGATGAAAATGACCTAAATGTTCAACCAATGACACAAAATCACTTATTGGATGCACAAGATTGGTTAAAAACCCTACTTGGATGAGAATAAGCCAAGGGAGGACGAAAATGACCTAAATTTTCAACCAATGACACAAGACCACTTATAAGATTCACAGGATTAATTAAAAACCCTAATTGGTCGAGAATAACCCTAGGGAGGACAAAAATGACCTAAATGTTCAACCTAAGACACAAACGTACTTATTGGATGCACAAGATTGGTTAAAAACCCTAATTGGATGAGAATAAGCCTAGAGAGGACGAAAATGACTTAAATGTTCAACCAATGACACAAAATCACTTATTGGATGCACAAGATTGGTTAAAAACCCTAATTGGATGAGAATAAGCCTAGCGAGGACGATAATGATCTAAATTTTCAACCAATGACACAAAATCACTTATTGGATGCACAAGATTGGTTAAAAACACAAACTGGACGACAATAATTTAGGGAGGACGAAAATGACCTAAATTTTCAACCAATGACACAAAATCATATATTGGATGCACAAGATAGGTTAAAAACCCTAATTAGATGAGAATAAGCCTAGGGAGGATGAAAATGACCTAAATGTTCAACTAAAGACACAAACATACTTATAGGATGCACAAGATTGGATAAAAACCCTAATTGGATGAGAATAAGCCTAGGGAGGACGAAAATGACCTAAATATTCAATCAATGACACAAAATCAATTATTGGATGCACATGATTGGTTAAAAACCCTAATTGGACGAGAATAAGCTTAGGGAGGACGAAAATGACCTAAATGTTCAACCAAAGATACAAGCATACTTATCGGACGCACATGATTGGATAAAAACCCTAATTTGATGAGAATAAGCCTAGGGAGGACGAAAATGACCTAAATGTTCAACCAATGACACAAAATCACTTATTGGATGCACAAGATTCGTTAAAAACCCTAACATACTTATTGGATGCGCAAGATTGGTTAAGAACCCTAATTGGATGAGAATATGCCTAGGGAGTACGAAAATGACCTAAATAATTAACCAAAGACACAAACGTACTTATTGGATGCACAAGATTTGTTAAAAACCCTAATTTGATGAAAATAAGCCTAGGTAGGACGAAAATGACCTAAATAATCAACCATTGACACAAAATCACCTTTCGGATGCAAAAGATTGGTTAAAAACCCCAATTGGACGAGAATATGCCTAGGGAGGATGAAAATGACCTAAATGTTCAACCAATGACTCAAGACCACTTATTGGATGCACAAGATTGGTTAAAAACCCTAATTTGATGAGAATAAGCCTAGGGAGGACGAAAATAACCTAAATTTTCAATCAATGACAAAAGACCACATATTGGATGCACAAGATTGGTTAAAAACCCTAATTGGTCAAGAATAAGCCTAGGGAGTACGAAAATGGCCTAAATGTTCAACCAATGACACAAAATCACTTATTGGATGCACAAGTTTGGTTAAAAATCCTAATTGGACGAGAATAAGCCTAGTGAAGACGAAAATGAACTAAGGTTCAACCAATGACACAAAAATCACTTATTGGATGCACAAGATTGGTTAAAAACCCTAATTGGACGAGAATAAGTCTAGGGAGGACGAAAATGACCTAAATGTTCAACCAAAGACACAAACATACTTATATGATGCACAAGATTGCATAAAAACCCTAATTGGATGAGAATAAGCCTAGGGAGGATGAAAATGACCTAAATGTTCAACCAATGACACAAAATCACTTACTGGATGCACAAGATTGGTTAAAAACCCTAATTGGATGAGTATAAGCCAAGGGAGGACGAAAATGACCTAAATTTTCAACCAATGACACAAAATCATATATTGGATGCACAAGATAGGTTAAAAACCCTAATTAGATGAGAATAAGCCTAGGGAGGATGAAAATGACCTAAATGTTCAACGAAAGACACAAACATACTTATAGGATGCACAAGATTGGATAAAAACCCTAATTGGATGAGAATAAGCCTAGGGAGGACGAAAATGACCTAAATATTCAATCAATGACACAAAATCAGTTATTGGATGCACATGATTGGTTAAAAACCCTAATTGGACGAGAATAAGCTTAGGGAGGACGAAAATGACCTAAATGTTCAACCAAAGATACAAGCATACTTATCGGACGCACATGATTGGATAAAAACCCTAATTTGATGAGAATAAGCCTAGGGAGGACGAAAATGACCTAAATGTTCAACCAATGACACAAAATCACTTATTGGATGCACAAGATTCGTTAAAAACCCTAATTCGATGAGAATAAGCCAATGGAGGACGAAAATGACCTAAATTTTCAACCAATGACACAAGACCACTTATTGGATGCACAAGATTAATTAATAACCGTAATTGGTAGAGAATAACCATAAGGAGGACGTAAATGACCTAAATGTTCACCCAAAGACACTAACATACTTATTGGATGCGCAAGATTGGTTAAAAACCCTAATTGGATGAGAATATGCCTAGGGAGTACGAAAATGACCTAAATAATTAACCAAAGACACAAACGTACTTATTGGATGCACAAGATTTGTTAAAAACCCTAATTTGATGAGAATAAACCTAGGTAGGACGAAAATGACCTAAATAATCAACCATTGACACAAAATCACCTTTCGGATGCAAAAGATTGGTTAAAAACCCCAATTGGACGAGAATATGCCTAGGGAGGACGAAAATGACCTAAATGTTCAACGAATGACTCAAGACCACTTATTGGATGCACAAGATTGGTTAAAAACCCTAATTTGATGAGAATAAGCCTAGGGAGGACGAAAATAACCTAAATTTTCAATCAATGACAAAAGACCACATATTGGATGCACAAGATTGGTTAAAAACCCTAATTGGTCAAGAATAAGCCTAGGGAGTACGAAAATGGCCTAAATGTTCAACCAATGACACAAAATCACTTATTGGATGCACAAGTTTGGTTAAAAATCCTAATTGGACGAGAATAAGCCTAGTGAAGACGAAAATGAACTAAGGTTCAACCAATGACACAAAAATCACTTATTGGATGCACAAGATTGGTTAAAAACCCAAATTGGACGAGAATAAGTCTAGGGAGGACGAAATTGACCTAAATGTTCAACCAAAGACACAAACATACTTATATGATGCACAAGATTGCATAAAAACCCTAATTGGATGAGAATAAGCCTAGGGAGGATGAAAATGACCTAAATGTTCAACCAATGACACAAAATCACTTATTGGATGCACAAGATTGGTTAAAAACCCTACTTGGATGAGAATAAGCCAAGGGAGGACGAAAATGACCTAAATTTTCAACCAATGACACAAGACCACTTATAAGATTCACAGGATTAATTAAAAACCCTAATTGGTCGAGAATAACCCTAGGGAGGACAAAAATGACCTAAATGTTCAACCTAAGACACAAACGTACTTATTGGATGCACAAGATTGGTTAAAAACCCTAATTGGATGAGAATAAGCCTAGAGAGGACGAAAATGACTTAAATGTTCAACCAATGACACAAAATCACTTATTGGATGCACAAGATTGGTTAAAAACCCTAATGGGATGAGAATAAGCCTAGCGAGGACGATAATGATCTAAATTTTCAACCAATGACACAAAATCACTTATTGGATGCACAAGATTGGTTAAAAACACAAACTGGACGACAATAATTTAGGGAGGACGAAAATGACCTAAATTTTCAACCAATGACACAAAATCATATATTGGATGCACAAGATAGGTTAAAAACCCTAATTAGATGAGAATAAGCCTAGGGAGGATGAAAATGACCTAAATATTCAACCAATGACACAAAATCAGTTATTGGATGCACATGATTGGTTAAAAACCCTAATTGGACGAGAATAAGCTTAGGGAGGACGAAAATGACCTAAATGTTCAACCAAATATACAAGCATACTTATCGGACGCACATGATTGGATAAAAACCCTAATTTGATGAGAATAAGCCTAGGGAGGACGAAAATGACCTAAATGTTCAACCAATGACACAAAATCACTTATTGGATGCACAAGATTCGTTAAAAACCCTAATTCGATGAGAATAAGCCAATGGAGGACGAAAATGACCTAAATTTTCAACCAATGACACAAGACCACTTATTGGATGCACAAGATTAATTAATAACCCTAATTGGTAGAGAATAACCCTAGGGAGGACGTAAATGACCTAAATGTTCAACCAAAGACACTAACATACTTATTGGATGCGCAAGATTGGTTAAAAACCCTAATTGGATGAGAATATGCCTAGGGAGGACGAAAATAACTTAAATTTTCAATCAATGACAAAAGACCACATATTGGATGCACAAGATTGGTTAAAAACCCTAATTGGTCAAGAATAAGCCTAGGGAGTACGAAAATGGCCTAAATGTTCAACCAATGACACAAAATCACTTATTGGATGCACAAGTTTGGTTAAAAATCCTAATTGGACGAGAATAAGCCTAGTGAAGACGAAAATGAACTAAGGTTCAACCAATGACACAAAAATCACTTATTGGATGCACAAGATTGGTTAAAAACCCAAATTGGACGAGAATAAGTCTAGGGAGGACGAAATTGACCTAAATGTTCAACCAAAGACACAAACATACTTATATGATGCACAAGATTGCATAAAAACCCTAATTGGATGAGAATAAGCCTAGGGAGGATGAAAATGACCTAAATGTTCAACCAATGACACAAAATCACTTATTGGATGCACAAGATTGGTTAAAAACCCTACTTGGATGAGAATAAGCCAAGGGAGGACGAAAATGACCTAAATTTTCAACCAATGACACAAGACCACTTATAAGATTCACAGGATTAATTAAAAACCCTAATTGGTCGAGAATAACCCTAGGGAGGACAAAAATGACCTAAATGTTCAACCTAAGACACAAACGTACTTATTGGATGCACAAGATTGGTTAAAAACCCTAATTGGATGAGAATAAGCCTAGAGAGGACGAAAATGACTTAAATGTTCAACCAATGACACAAAATCACTTATTGGATGCACAAGATTGGTTAAAAACCCTAATGGGATGAGAATAAGCCTAGCGAGGACGATAATGATCTAAATTTTCAACCAATGACACAAAATCACTTATTGGATGCACAAGATTGGTTAAAAACACAAACTGGACGACAATAATTTAGGGAGGACGAAAATGACCTAAATTTTCAACCAATGACACAAAATCATATATTGGATGCACAAGATAGGTTAAAAACCCTAATTAGATGAGAATAAGCCTAGGGAGGATGAAAATGACCTAAATGTTCAACTAAAGACACAAACATACTTATAGGATGCACAAGATTGGATAAAAACCCTAATTGGATGAGAATAAGCCTAGGGAGGACGAAAATGACCTAAATATTCAATCAATGACACAAAATCAGTTATTGGATGCACATGATTGGTTAAAAACCCTAATTGGACGAGAATAAGCTTAGGGAGGACGAAAATGACCTAAATGTTCAACCAAAGATACAAGCATACTTATCGGACGCACATGATTGGATAAAAACCCTAATTTGATGAGAATAAGCCTAGGGAGGACGAAAATGACCTAAATGTTCAACCAATGACACAAAATCACTTATTGGATGCACAAGATTCGTTAAAAACCCTAATTCGATGAGAATAAGCCAATGGAGGACGAAAATGACCTAAATTTTCAACCAATGACACAAGACCACTTATTGGATGCACAAGATTAATTAATAACCCTAATTGGTAGAGAATAACCCTAGGGAGGACGTAAATGACCTAAATGTTCAACCAAAGACACTAACATACTTATTGGATGCGCAAGATTGGTTAAAGACCCTAATTGGATGAGAATATGCCTAGGGAGGACGAAAATAACTTAAATTTTCAATCAATGACAAAAGACCACATATTGGATGCACAAGATTGGTTAAAAACCCTAATTGGTCAAGAATAAGCCTAGGGAGTACGAAAATGGCCTAAATGTTCAACCAATGACACAAAATCACTTATTGGATGCACAAGTTTGGTTAAAAATCCTAATTGGACGAGAATAAGCCTAGTGAAGACGAAAATGAACTAAGGTTCAACCAATGACACAAAAATCACTTATTGGATGCACAAGATTGGTTAAAAACCCAAATTGGACGAGAATAAGTCTAGGTAGGACGAAATTGACCTAAATGTTCAACCAAAGACACAAACATACTTATATGATGCACAAGATTGCATAAAAACCCTAATTGGATGAGAATAAGCCTAGGGAGGATGAAAATGACCTAAATGTTCAACCAATGACACAAAATCACTTATTGGATGCACAAGATTGGTTAAAAACCCTAATTGGATGAGAATAAGCCAAGGGAGGACGAAAATGACCTAAATATTCAACCAATGACACAAGACCACTTATAAGATTCACAGGATTAATTAAAAACCCTAATTGGTCGAGAATAACCCTAGGGAGGACAAAAATGACCTAAATGTTCAACCTAAGACACAAACGTACTTATTGGATGCACAAGATTGGTTAAAAACCCTAATTGGATGAGAATAAGCCTAGAGAGGACGAAAATGACTTAAATGTTCAACCAATGACACAAAATCACTTATTGGATGCACAAGATTGGTTAAAAACCCTAATTGGATGAGAATAAGCCTAGCGAGGACGATAATGATCTAAATTTTCAACCAATGACACAAAATCACTTATTGGATGCACAAGATTGGTTAAAAACACAAACTGGACGACAATAATTTAGGGAGGACGAAAATGACCTAAATTTTCAACCAATGACACAAAATCATATATTGGATGCACAAGATAGGTTAAAAACCCTAATTAGATAAGAATAAGCCTAGGGAGGATGAAAATGACCTAAATATTCAACCAATGACACAAAATCAGTTATTGGATGCACATGATTGGTTAAAAACCCTAATTGGACGAGAATAAGCTTAGGGAGGACGAAAATGACCTAAATGTTCAACCAAAGATACAAGCATACTTATCGGACGCACATGATTGGATAAAAACCCTAATTTGATGAGAATAAGCCTAGGGAGGACGAAAATGACCTAAATGTTCAACCAATGACACAAAATCACTTATTGGATGCACAAGATTCGTTAAAAACCCTAATTCGATGAGAATAAGCCAATGGAGGACGAAAATGACCTAAATTTTCAACCAATGACACAAGACCACTTATTGGATGCACAAGATTAATTAATAACCCTAATTGGTAGAGAATAACCCTAGGGAGGACGTAAATGACCTAAATGTTCAACCAAAGACACTAACATACTTATTGGATGCGCAAGATTGGTTAAAAACCCTAATTGGATGAGAATATGCCTAGGGAGTACGAAAATGACCTAAATAATTAACCAAAGACACAAACGTACTTATTGGATGCACAAGATTTGTTAAAAACCCTAATTTGATGAGAATAAGCCTAGGTAGGATGAAAATGACCTAAATGTTTAACCATTGACACAAAATCACCTGTTGGATGTAAAAGATTGGTTAAAAACCTCAATTGGACGAGAATATGCCTAGGGAGGACGAAAGTGACCTAAATGTTCAACCAATGACACAAGACCACTTATTGGATATACAAGATTGGTTAAAAACCCTAATTGGTCAAGAAAAGGCCTAGGGAGTACGAAAATGACCTAAATGTTCAACCAATGACACAAAATCACTTATTGGATGCACAAGATTGGTTAAAAACCTTAATTGGATGAGAATAAGCCTAGAGAGGACGAAAATGACCTAAATGTTCAACCAATGACACAAAATCACTTATTGGATGCACAAGATTGGTGAAAAATCCTAATTGGACGAGAATAAGCCTAGGGAGAACGAAAATAACCTAAATATTCAACAAATGAGACAAACGTATTAATTGGATGCACAAGATTGGTTAATAACCCTAATTGGATGAGAAGAAGCCTAGGGAGGACGAAAATGACCTAAATGTTCAACCAAAGACACAGACGTACTTATAGGATGCTCAAGATTGGATAAAAACCCTAATTGGGTGAGAATAAGCCTAGGGAGGACGAAAATGACCTAAATGTTCAACCAATGACACAAAATCACTTATTGGATGCACAAGATTGGGTAAAAACCCTAATTGGATGAGAATAAGCCTAGGGAGTACGAAAATGACCTAAATGTTTAACCAAAGACACAAGCGTACTTATTGGATGCACAAGATTGGTTAAAAACCTAATTTCATGAGAATAAGCCTAAGGAGGACGAAAATGACCTAAATGTTCAACCAATGACACAAAATCACATGTTGGATGCACAAGATTGGTTAAAAACCCTAATTGTACGAGAATATGCCTAGGGAGGACGAAAATGACCTAAATTTTCAACCAATGACACAAGATTGAATGCACAAGATTTGTTAAAAACCCTAATTGAACGAGAGTAATCCTACGGAGTACGAAAATGACATAAATGTTCAACCAATGACCCAAAATCACTTATTGGATGATCAAGATTGGTGAAAAATCCTAATTGGTCGAGAATAAGCCTAGAGAGGACGAAAATGACCTAAATATTCAACCAAAGAGACATATGTACTTATTGGATGCACAAGATTGGTGAAAAACCCTAATTGGATGAGAATAAGCCTAGGAAGGACGAAAATGACCTAAATGTTCAACCAATTACACAAAATCACTTGTTGGATGCACAAGATTGGTTAAAAACCCTAATTGTTCGAGAATAACCCTAGGGAGGACGAAAATGACCTAAATGTTTAACCAAAGACACAAACGTACTTATTGGATGCACAAGATTGGTTAAAAACCCTAATTAGACGAGAATAAGCTTAGGGAGGACGAACATGACCTAAATGATCAACCAAAGTGGCAAACGTACTTATTGGATGCACAAGATTGGTTAAAAACCCTAATTGGATGAGAATAAGCCTAGAGAGGACGAAAATGACCTAAATGTTCAACCAATGACACAAAATCACTTCTTTGAGGCACAAGATTGGTTAACAACCCTAATTGGACGAGAATAAGCCTAGGGAGGACAAAAATGACCTAAATGTTCAACCAATGACACAAAATCACTTATTGGATGCAAAAGATTGGTAAAAAACCCTAATTGGATTAGAATAAGCCTAGGGAGGACGAAAATGACCTAAATGTTCAACCAAAGAGACATATGTACTTATTGGATGCACAAGATTGGTGAAAAACCCTAATTGGATGAGAATAAGCCTAGGAAGGACGAAAATGACCTAAATGTTCAACCAATTACACAAAATCACTTGTTGGCTGCACAAGATTGGTTAAAAACCCTAATTGGTCGAGAATAACCCTAGGGAGGACGAAAATGACCTATATGTTCAACCAAAGACACCAAATCACTTATTGTATGCAAAAGATTTGTTAAAAACCCTAATTGGACGAGAATAAGCCTAAGGAGGACGAAAATGACCAAAATTTTTAATCAAAGACAGAAACATACTTATTGGATGCACAAGAATGGATAAAAACCCTAATTGGATGAGAATAAGCCTAGGGAGGAAGATAAATGACCTAAATGTTAAACCCATGAAACAAAATCACTTCTTGGATGCACAAGATTGGTTAAAAACCCTAATGGGATGAGAATAAGCCTAAGGAGGACGAAAATGACCTAAATGTTCAACCAAAGACACAAACGTACTTATTGCATGCACAAGATTGGTTAAAAACCCTAATTGGATGAGAATAAGGCTAGGTTGGATAAAAATGACCTAAATGTTCAACCAATGACACAAAATCACATGTTGGATGCACAAGATTGGTTAAAAACCCTAATTAGATGAGAATATGCCTAGGGAGGACGAAAATGACCTAAATTTTTAACCAATGACACAAAATCATTTATTGGATGCAAAAGATTGATTAAAAACCCTAATTGGACGAGAATAACCCTAGGGAGGACGAAAATGACCTAAATGTTCAACCAATGACACAAGACCACTTATTGGACGCACAAGATTTGTTAAAAACCCTAATTGGATGAGAATAAGCCTAGAGAGAACGATGATGACCTAAATTTTCAACCAATGACACAAAATCACTTATTGGATGCACAAGATTTATTAAAAACCCTAATTGGACGAGAATAAGCCTAGGGAGTACGAAAATGACCAAAATATTCAACCAACGACACAAAATCACTTATTGGATGAACATGATTAGTGAAAAATCCTAATTAGACGAGAAGAAGCCAAGGGATGACGAAAATGACCTAAATGTTCAACCAAAGGGACAAATGTACTTATTGGATGCACATGATTGGTTAAAACCCTAATTGGATGAGAATAAGCCTAGGGAGGACGAAAATGACCTAAATGCTCAACCAAAGACACAAACGTACTTATTGGAT
>JBBPBP010009779.1:47633788-47654082 GCA_037974735.1 Cicer chorassanicum | reverse complement strand
GACACAAACATACTTATAGGATGCACAAGATTGGATAAAAACCCTAATTGGATGAGAATAAGCCTAGGGAGGACGAAAATGACCTAAATATTCAATCAATGACACAAAATCAGTTATTGGATGCACATGATTGGTTAAAAACCCTAATTGGACGAGAATAAGCTTAGGGAGGACGAAAATGACCTAAATGTTCAACCAAAGATACAAGCATACTTATCGGACGCACATGATTGGATAAAAACCCTAATTTGATGAGAATAAGCCTAGGGAGGACGAAAATGACCTAAATGTTCAACCAATGACACAAAATCACTTATTGGATGCACAAGATTCGTTAAAAACCCTAATTCGATGAGAATAAGCCAATGGAGGACGAAAATGACCTAAATTTTCAACCAATGACACAAGACCACTTATTGGATGCACAAGATTAATTAATAACCGTAATTGGTAGAGAATAACCATAAGGAGGACGTAAATGACCTAAATGTTCACCCAAAGACACTAACATACTTATTGGATGCGCAAGATTGGTTAAAAACCCTAATTGGATGAGAATATGCCTAGGGAGTACGAAAATGACCTAAATAATTAACCAAAGACACAAACGTACTTATTGGATGCACAAGATTTGTTAAAAACCCTAATTTGATGAGAATAAGCCTAGGTAGGATGAAAATGACCTAAATGTTTAACCATTGACACAAAATCACCTGTTGGATGTAAAAGATTGGTTAAAAACCTCAATTGGACGAGAATATGCCTAGGGAGGACAAAAGTGACCTAAATGTTCAACCAATGACACAAGACCACTTATTGGATATACAAGATTGGTTAAAAACCCTAATTGGTCAAGAAAAGGCCTAGGGAGTACGAAAATGACCTAAATGTTCAACCAATGACACAAAATCACTTATTGGATGCACAAGATTGGTTAAAAACCTTAATTGGATGAGAATAAGCCTAGAGAGGACGATAATGACCTAAATGTTCAACCAATTACACAAAATCACTTGTTGGCTGCACAAGATTGGTTAAAAACCCTAATTGGTCGAGAATAACCCTAGGGAGGACGAAAATGACCTATATGTTCAACCAAAGACACCAAATCACTTATTGTATGCAAAAGATTTGTTAAAAACCCTAATTGGACGAGAATAAGCCTAAGGAGGACGAAAATGACCTAAATTTTTAATCAAAGACAGAAACATACTTATTGGATGCACAAGAATGGATAAAAACCCTAATTGGATGAGAATAAGCCTAGGGAGGAAGATAAATGACCTAAATGTTAAACCCATGAAACAAAATCACTTCTTGGATGCACAAGATTGGTTAAAAACCCTAATGGGATGAGAATAAGCCTAAGGAGGACGAAAATGACCTAAATGTTCAACCAAAGACACAAACGTACTTATTGCATGCACAAGATTGGTTAAAAACCCTAATTGGATGAGAATAAGGCTAGGTTGGATAAAAATGACCTAAATGTTCAACCAATGACACAAAATCACATGTTGGATGCACAAGATTGGTTAAAAACCCTAATTAGATGAGAATATCCCTAGGGAGGACGAAAATGACCTAAATTTTTAACCAATGACACAAAATCATTTATTGGATGCAAAAGATTGATTAAAAACCCTAATTGGACGAGAATAACCCTAGGGAGGATGAAAATGACCTAAATATTCAACCAAAGACACAAACGTACTTATTGGATGCACAAGATTGGTTAAAAACCCTAATTGGATGAGAATAAGACTAGCGCGGACGAAAATGACCTAAATGTTCAACCAATGACACAAAATCACTTATTGGATGCACAAGATTGGATAAAAAACCTAATTGGATGAGAATAAGCCTAGGGAGGACGAAAATGACCTAAATGTTCAACCAATGACACAAAATCACATATTGGATGCACAAGATTGGTTAAAAACCCTAATTGGATGAGAATAAGCCTAGGGAGGACGAAAATGACCTAAATGTTCAACCAAAGACACAAACGTATTTATTGGATGCACAAGATTGGTTAAAAACCCTAATTGGATGAGAATAAGCCTAGGGAGGACGAAAATGACGTAAATGTTCAACCAAAGACACAAACGTACTTATTGGATGCACAAGACTGGTTAAAAACCCTAATTGGATGAGAATATGCCTAGGGAGGACGAAAATGACCTAAATGTTCAACCAATGACACAAAATCACATGTTGGATGCACAAGATTGGTTAAAAACCATAATTGGAGGAGAATATGCCTAGGGAGGACGAAAATGACCTAAATGTTCAACCAATGACACAAAATCACTTATTGGACGCAAAAGATTGGTTAAAAACCGAAATTGGACGAGCATAAGCCTAGGGAGGACAAAAATGGCCTAAATGTTCAACCAATAACACAAAATCACTTATTGGATGCAAAAGATTGGTTAAAAACCCTAATTGGATTAGAATAACCCTAGGGAGGACGAAATTGACCTAAATGTTCAACCAAAGACACAAACGTACTTATTGGATGCACAAGATTGGTTAAAAACCCTAATTGGATGAGAATAAGACTAGCGCGGAAGAAAATGACCTAAATGTTCAACCAATGACACAAAATCACTTATTGGATGCACAAGATTGGTTAAAAACCCAAATTGGACGAGAATAAGCCTTGGGAGGACGAAAATGACCTAAATTTTCAACCAACGACACAAAATCACTTTTTGGATGCATAAGATAGGTTAAAACCCTAATTAGATGAGAATAGGCCTAAGGAGGACAAAAATGACCTAAATGTTCAACCAATGACACAAAATCACTTATTGAATGAAAGAGATTGGTTAAAAATCCTAATTGGACGAGAATAAGCTTCGGGAGCACGAACATGACCTAAATGTTCAACCAAAGAGACAAACGTACTTATTGGATACACAAGATTGGTTAAAAACCCTAATTGGATGAGAATAAGCCTAGGGAGGATGAAAATGACCTAAATGTTCAAGCAATGACACAAAATCACTTATTAGATGCACAAGATCGGTTAACAACACTAATTGGACAAGAATAAGCCTAGGGAGGATGAAAATGACCTAAATGTTCAACCAATGTTACAAAATCACTTATTGGATGCAAAAGATTGGTTAAAAATCCTAATTGGAAGAGAATAACCCTAGGGAGGACGAAAATGAACTAAATGTTCAACCAAAGAGACAAACGTACTAATTGGATGCACAAGATTGGTTAAAAACTCTAACGGGAGGACATTAAGCCTAGGGAGGACGAAAATGACATAAATGTTCAACCAATGACACAAGACCACTTATTGGACGCACAAGATTTGTTAAAAACCCTAATTGGATGAGAATAAGCCTAGAGAGAACGATAATGACCTAAATTTTCAAGCAATGACACAAAATCACTTATTGGATACCCAAATCGTAATTGGATGAGAATAAGCCTAGGGAGGACGAAAATGACCTAAATGTTCAACCAATGACACAAGACCACTTATTGGATACACAAGATTTGTTAAAAAGCCTAATTGGACGAGAATAAGCCTAGGGAGGACGAAAATGACCTAAATGTTCAACCAATCACACAAAATCACTTGTTGGATGCATAAGATTGGTTAAAAACCCTAATTGGTCTAGAATAACCCTAGAGGGGACGTAAATGACCTAAATGATCAACCAAAGACACAAAATCACTTATTGCATGCAAAAGATTAGTTAAAAACCCTAATTGGACGAGGATAGGCCTAGGGAGGACGAAAATGACCTAAATATTCAACCAAAGACACAAACGTACTTATTTGATGCACAAGATTGGATAAAAAAACTAATTGGATGACAATAAGCCTAGGGAGGACGAAAATGACCTAAATGTTCGACCAGTGACACAAAATCACTTATTGGATGGACAAGATTAGTTAAAAACCCTAATTGGATGAGAATAAGCCTAGGGAGGACGAAAATGACCTAAATGTTCAACCTAAGACACAAACATACTTATTGGATGCACAAGACTGGTTAAAAACCCTAATCGGATGAGAGTATGCCTAGGGAGGACGAAAATGACCTAAATGTTCAACCAATGACACATAATCACATGTTGGATGCACAAGATTGGTTTAAAACCATAATTGGACGAGAATATGCCTAGGGAGGACGAATATGACCTAAATGTTCAACCAATGACACAAAATCACTTATTGGATGCAAAAGATTGGTTAAAAACCGTAATTGGACGAGAATAACCCTAGGGAGGACAAAAATGACCTAAATGTTCAACCAAAGACACAAACGTACTTGTTGGAGCACAAGATTGGTTAAAACCCTAATTGGATGAGAATAAGACTAGCGCGGACGAAAATGACCTAAATGTTCAACCAATGACACAAAATCACTTATTGGATGCACAAGATTGGTTAAAAACTCTAATTGGATGAGAATAAGCCTAGGGAGGACGATAATGACCTAAATTTTCAACCAATGACACAAAATCACTTATTGGATGCACAAGATTTATTAAAAACCCTAACTGGACGAGAATAAGCCTAGGGAGTACGAGAATGACCAAAATATTCAACCAATGACACAAAATCACTTATTGGATGAACAAGATTAGTGAAAAATCCTAATTAGACGAGAAGAAGCCAAAGGATGACGAAAATGACCTAAATGTTCAACCAAAGGGACAAATGTACTTATTGGATGCACAAGATTGGTTAAAACCCTAATTGGATGAGAATAAGCCTAGGGAGGACGAAAATGACCTAAATGCTCACTCAAAGACACAAACGTACTTATTGGATGCACAAGATTGGTTAAAAACCCTAAATGGATGAGAATAAGCCTACGTAGGATGAAAATGACCTAAATGTTCAACCAATGACACAAAATAACTTATTAGATGCACAAGATTGGTTAAAAACTCTAATTGGATGAGAATAAGCCTAGGGAGGACGAAAATGACCTAAATGTTAAACCAATGAAACAAAATCACTTATTGGATGCACAAGATTGGTTTAAAACCCAAATTGGACGAGAATAAGCTTCGGGAGCACGAACATGACCTAAATGTTCAACCAAAGAGACAAACGTACTTATTGGATGCATAAGATAGGTTAAAACCCTAATTAGATGAGAATAAGCCTAGGGAGGACGAAAATGACCTAAATGTTCAACCAATGACACAAAATCACTTATTGGATGCAAAAGATTGGTTAAAAATCCTAATTGGACGAGAATAAGCTTCGGGAGCACGAACATGACCTAAATGTTCAACCAAAGAGACAAACGTACTTATTGGATACACAAGATTGGTTAAAAACCCTAATTGGATGAGAATAAGCCTAGGGAGGATGAAAATGACCTAAATGTTCAAGCAATGACACAAAATCACTTATTAGATGCACAAGATTGGTTAACAACACTAATTGGACAAAAATAAGCCTAGGGAGGATGAAAATGACCTAAATGTTCAACCAATGTTACAAAAACACTTATTGGATGCAAAAGATTGGTTAAAAATCCTAATTGGATGAGAATAACCCTAGGGAGGACGAAAATGAACTAAATGTTCAACCAAAGACACAAACGTACTAATTGGATGCACAAGATTGGTTAAAAACTCTAATTGGAGGACACTAAGCCTAGGGAGGACGAAAATGACCTAAATGTTCAACCAATGACACAAGACCACTTATTGGACGCACAAGATTTGTTAAAAACCCTAATTGGATGAGAATAAGCCTAGAGAGAACGATAATGACCTAAATTTTCAAACAATGACACAAAATCACTTATTGGATGCACAAGATTTATTAAAAACCCTAATTGGACGAGAATAAGCCTAGGGAGTACGAAAATGACCAAAATATTCAACCAACGACACAAAATCACTTATTGGATGAACATGATTAGTGAAAAATCCTAATTAGACGAGAAGAAGCCAAGGGATGACGAAAATGACCTAAATGTTCAACCAAAGGGACAAATGTACTTATTGGATGCACATGATTGGTTAAAACCCTAATTGGATGAGAATAAGCCTAGGGAGGACGAAAATGACCTAAATGCTCAACCAAAGACACAAACGTACTTATTGGATGCACAAGATTGGTTAAAAACCCTAAATGGATGAGAATAAGCCTAGGTAGAATGAAAATGACCTAAATGTTCAACCAATGACACAAAATAACTTATTAGATGCACAAGATTGGTTAAAATTCCTAATTGGATGAGAATAAGCCTAGGGAGGACGAAAATGACCTAAATGTTCAACCAATGACACAAAATCACTTATTGGATGCACAAGATTGGTTTAAAACCCAAATTGGACGAGAATAAGCTTCGGGAGCACGAACATGACCTAAATGTTCAACCAAAGAGACAAACGTACTTATTGGATGCATAAGATAGGTTAAAACCCTAATTAGATGAGAATAAGCCTAGGGAGGACGAAAATGACCTAAATGTTCAACCAATGACACAAAATCACTTATTGGATGCAAAAGATTGGTTAAAAATCCTAATTGGACGAGAATAAGCTTCGGGAGCACGAACATGACCTAAATGTTCAACCAAAGAGACAAACGTACTTATTGGATACACAAGATTGGTTAAAAACCCTAATTGGATGAGAATAAGCCTAGGGAGGATGAAAATGACCTAAATGTTCAAGCAATGACACAAAATCACTTATTAGATGCACAAGATTGGTTAACAACACTAATTGGACAAGAATAAGCCTAGGGAGGATGAAAATGACCTAAATGTTCAACCAATGTTACAAAAACACTTATTGGATGCAAAAGATTGGTTAAAAATCCTAATTGGATGAGAATAACCCTAGGGAGGACGAAAATGAACTAAATGTTCAACCAAAGACACAAACGTACTAATTGGATGCACAAGATTGGTTGAAAACTCTAATTGGAGGACACTAAGCCTAGGGAGGACGAAAATGACCTAAATGTTCAACCAATGACACAAGACCACTTATTGGACGCACAAGATTTGTTAAAAACCCTAATTGGATGAGAATAAGCCTAGAGAGAACGATAATGACCTAAATTTTCAAGCAATGACACAAAATCACTTATTGGATGCCCAAATCGTAATTGGATGAGAATAAGCCTAGGGAGGACGAAAATGACCTAAATGTTCAACCAATGACACAAGACCACTTATTGGATGCACAAGATTTGTTAAAAAGCCTAATTGGACGAGAATAAGCCTAGGGAGGACGAAAATGACCTAAATGTTCAACCAATCACACAAAATCACTTGTTTGATGCATAAGATTGGTTAAAAACCCTAATTGGTCGAGAATAACCCTAGAGGGGACGTAATTGACCTAAATGATCAACCAAAGACACAAAACGTACTTATTTGATGCACAAGATTGGATAAAAAACCTAATTGGATGACAATAAGCCTAGGGAGGACGAAAATGACCTAAATGTTCGACCAGTGACACAAAATCACTTATTGGATGCACAAGATTAGTTAAAAACCCTAATTGGATGAGAATAAGCCTAGGGAGGACGAAAATGACCTAAATGTTCAACCTAAGACACAAACGTACTTATTGGATGCACAAGACTGGTTAAAAACCCTAATTGGATGAGAATATGCCTAGGGAGGACGAAAATGACCTAAATGTTCAACCAATGACACAAAATCACATGTTGGATGCACAAGATTAGTTTAAAACCATAATTGGACGAGAATATGCCTAGGGAGGACGAATATGACCTAAATGTTCAACCAATGACACAAAATCACTTATTGGATGCAAAATATTGGTTAAAAACCGTAATTGGACGAGAATAACCCTAGGGAGGACAAAAATGACCTAAATGTTGAACCAAAGACACAAACGTACTTATTGGATGCACAAGATTGGTTAAAACCCTAATGGATGAGAATAAGACTAGCGCGGACGAAAATGACCTAAATGTTCAACCAATGACACAAAATCACTTATTGGATGCACAAGATTGGTTAAAAACTCTAATTGGATGAGAATAAGCCTAGGGAGGACGATAATGACCTAAATTTTCAACCAATGACACAAAATCACTTATTGGATGCACAAGATTTATTAAAAACCCTAATTGGACGAGAATAAGCCTAGGGAGTACGAAAATGACCAAAATATTCAACCAATGACACAAAATCACTTATTGGATGAACAAGATTAGTGAAAAATCCTAATTAGACGAGAAGAAGCCAAGGGATGACGAAAATGACCTAAATGTTCAACCAAAGGGACAAATGTACTTATTGGATGCACAAGATTGGTTAAAACCCTAATTGGATGAGAATAAGCCTAGGGAGGACGAAAATGACCTAAATGCTCAACCAAAGACACAAACGTACTTATTGGATGCACAAGATTGGTTAAAAACCCTAAAGGGATGAGAATAAGCCAAGGTAGGATGAAAATGACCTAAATGTTCAACCAATGACACAAAATAACTTATTAGATGCACAAGATTGGTTAAAAACCCTAATTGGATGAGAATAAGCCTAGGGAGGACGAAAATGACCTAAATGTTAAACCAATGACACAAAATCACTTATTGGATGCACAAGATTGGTTTAAAACCCAAATTGCACGAGAATAAGCTTCGGGAGCACGAACATGACCTAAATGTTCAACCAAAGAGACAAACGTACTTATTGGATACATAAGATAGGTTAAAACCCTAATTAGATGAGAATAAGCCTAGGGAGGACGAAAATGACCTAAATGTTCAACCAATGACACAAAATCACTTATTGGATGCAAAAGATTGGTTAAAAATCCTAATTGGACGAGAATAAGCTTCGGGAGCACGAACATGACCTAAATGTTCAACCAAAGAGACAAACGTACTTATTGGATACACAAGATTGGTTAAAAACCCTAATTGGATGAGAATAAGCCTAGGGAGGATGAAAATGACCTAAATGTTCAAGCAATGACACAAAATCACTTATTAGATGCACAAGATTGGTTAACAACACTAATTGGACAAGAATAAGCCTAGGGAGGATGAAAATGACCTAAATGTTCAACCAATGTTACAAAAACACTTATTGGATGCAAAAGATTGGTTAAAAATCCTAATTGGATGAGAATAACCCTAGGGAGGACGAAAATGAACTAAATGTTCAACCAAAGACAGAAACGTACTAATTGGATGCATAAGATTGGTTAAAAACTCTAATTGGAGGACACTAAGCCTAGGGAGGACGAAAATGACCTAAATGTTCAACCAATGACACAAGACCACTTATTGGACGCACAAGATTTGTTAAAAACCCTAATTGGATGAGAATAAGCCTAGAGAGAACGATAATGACCTAAATTTTCAAGCAATGACACAAAATCACTTATTGGATGCCCAAATCGTAATTGGATGAGAATAAGCCTAGGGAGGACGAAAATGACCTAAATGTTCAACCAATGACACAAGACCACTTATTGGATGCACAAGATTTGTTAAAAAGCCTAATTGGACGAGAATAAGCCTAAGGAGGACGAAAATGACCTAAATGTTCAACCAATCACACAAAATCACTTGTTTGATGCATAAGATTGGTTAAAAACCCTAATTGGTCGAGAATAACCCTAGAGGGGACGTAATTGACCTAAATGATCAACCAAAGACACAAAACGTACTTATTTGATGCACAAGATTGGATAAAAAACCTAATTGGATGACAATAAGCCTAGGGAGGACGAAAATGACCTAAATGTTCGACCAGTGACACAAAATCACTTATTGGATGCACAAGATTAGTTAAAAACCCTAATTGGATGAGAATAAGCCTAGGGAGGACGAAAATGACCTAAATGTTCAACCTAAGACACAAACGTACTTATTGGATGCACAAGACTGGTTAAAAACTCTAATTGGATGAGAATATGCCTAGGGAGGACGAAAATGACCTAAATGTTCAACCAATGACACAAAATCACATGTTGGATGCACAAGATTAGTTTAAAACCATAATTGGACGAGAATATGCCTAGGGAGGACGAATATGACCTAAATGTTCAACCAATGACACAAAATCACTTATTGGATGCAAAATATTGGTTAAAAACCGTAATTGGACGAGAATAACCCTAGGGAGGACAAAAATGACCTAAATGTTGAACCAAAGACACAAACGTACTTATTGGATGCACAAGATTGGTTAAAACCCTAATTGGATGAGAATAAGACTAGCGCGGACGAAAATGACCTAAATGTTCAACCAATGACACAAAATCACTTATTGGATGCACAAGATTGGTTAAAAACTCTAATTGGATGAGAATAAGCCTAGGGAGGACGATAATGACCTAAATTTTCAACCAATGACACAAAATCACTTATTGGATGCACAAGATTTATTAAAAACCCTAATTGGACGAGAATAAGACTAGGGAGTACGAAAATGACCAAAATATTCAACAAATGACACAAAATCACTTATTGGATGAACAAGATTAGTGAAAAATCCTAATTAGACGAGAAGAAGCCAAGGGATGACGAAAATGACCTAAATGTTCAACCAAAGGGACAAATGTACTTATTGGATGCACAAGATTGGTTAAAACCCTAATTGGATGAGAATAAGCCTAGGGAGGACGAAAATGACCTAAATGCTCAACCAAAGACACAAACGTACTTATTGGATGCACAAGATTGGTTAAAAACCCTAAAGGGATGAGAATAAGCCAAGGTAGGATGAAAATGACCTAAATGTTCAACCAATGACACAAAATAACTTATTAGATGCACAAGATTGGTTAAAAACCCTAATTGGATGAGAATAAGCCTAGGGAGGACGAAAATGACCTAAATGTTAAACCAATGACACAAAATCACTTATTGGATGCACAAGATTGGTTTAAAACCCAAATTGCACGAGAATAAGCTTCGGGAGCACGAACATGACCTAAATGTTCAACCAAAGAGACAAACGTACTTATTGGATACATAAGATAGGTTAAAACCCTAATTAGATGAGAATAAGCCTAGGGAGGACGAAAATGACCTAAATGTTCAACCAATGACACAAAATCACTTATTGGATGCAAAAGATTGGTTAAAAATCCTAATTGGACGAGAATAAGCTTCGGGAGCACGAACATGACCTAAATGTTCAACCAAAGAGACAAACGTACTTATTGGATACACAAGATTGGTTAAAAACCCTAATTGGATGAGAATAAGCCTAGGGAGGACGAAAATGACCTAAATGCTCAACCAAAGACACAAACGTACTTATTGGATGCACAAGATTGGTTAAAAACCCTAAATGGATGAGAATAAGCCTAGGTAGGATGAAAATGACCTAAATGTTCAACCAATGACACAAAATAACTTATTGGATGCACAAGATTGGTTAAAAACCCTAATTGGATGAGAATAAGCCTAGGGAGGACGAAAATGACCTAAATGTTCAACCAATGACATAAAATCACTTATTGGATGCACAAGATTGGGTTAAAACCCTAATTAGATGAGAATAAGCCTAGGGAGGACGAAAATGACCTAAATGTTCAACCAATGACACAAAATCACTTATTGGATGCAAAAGATTGCTTAAAAATCCTAATTGGACGAGAATAAGCTTCCGGAGCACGAACATGACCTAAATGTTCAACCAAAGAGACAAACGTACTTATTGGATACACAAGATTGGTTAAAAACCCTAATTTGATGAGAATAAGCCTAGGGAGGATGAAAATGACCTAAATGTTCAAGCAATGACACAAAATCACTTATTAGATGCACAAGATTGGTTAACAACACTAATTGGACAAGAATAAGCCTAGGGAGGATGAAAATGACCTAAATGTTCAACCAATGTTACAAAATCACTTATTGGATGCAAAAGTTTGGTTAAAAATCCTAATTGGATGAGAATAACCCTAGGGAGGACGAAAATGAACTAAATGTTCAACCAAAGACACAAACGTACTAATTGGATGCACAAGATTGGTTAAAAACTCTAATTGGAGGACACTAAGCCTAAGGAGGACGAAAATGACCTAAATGTTCAACCAATGACACAAAACCACTTATTGGACGCACAAGATTTGTTAAAAACCCTAATTGGATGACAATAAGCCTAAAGAGAACGATAATGACAAAAAATTTTAACCAATGACACAAAATCACTTATTGGTCGAGAATAACCCTAGGGAGGACGTAAATGACCTCAATGATCAACCAAAGACACAAAATCACTTATTACATGCAAAAGATTAGTTAAAAACCCTAATTGGACGAGAATAAGCCTAGGGAGGACGAAAATGACCTAAATATTCAACCAAAGACACAAATGTACTTCTTGGATACACAAGATTGGATAAAAAGCCTAATTGGATGAGAATAAGCTAAATGTAATTGGATAATAAGCCTAGGGAGGACGAAAATGACCTAAATGTTCGACCAGTGACACAAAATCACTTATTGGATGCACAAGATTGGTTAAAAACCATAATTGGACGAGAATATGCCTAGGGAGGACGAAAATGACCTAAATGTTCAACCAATGACACAAAATCACTTATTGGATGCAAAAAATTGGTTAAAAACCGTAATTGGACGAGAATAACCCTAGGGAGGACGAAAATGACCTAAATGTTCAACCAAAGACACAAACGTACTTATTGGATACACAGGATTGGTTAAAAACCCTAATTGGATGAGAATAAGACTAGCGAGGACGAAAATGACCTAAATGTTCAACCAATGACACAAAATCACTTATTGGATGCACAAGATTGGTTAAAAACTCTAATTGGATGAGAATAAGCCTAGGGAGGACGAAAATGACCTAAATATTCAACCAAAGACACAAATGTACTTCTTGGATGCACAAGATTGGATAAAAAACCTAATTGGATGAGAATAAGCCTAGGGAGGACGAAAATGACCTAAATGTTCGACCAGTGACACAAAATCACTTATTGGATGCACAAGATTGGTTAAAAACCATAATTGGCAAGAATATGCCTAGGGAGGACGAAAATGACCTAAATGTTCAACCAATGACACAAAATCACTTATTGGATGCAAAAGATTGGTTAAAAACCGTAATTGGACGTGAATAACCCTAGGGAGGACGAAAATGACCTAAATGTTCAACCAAAGACACAAACGTACTTATTGGATACACAGGATTGGTTAAAAACCCTAATTGGATGAGAATAAGACTAGCGAGGACGAAAATGACCTAAATGTTCAACCAATGACACAAAATCACTTATTGGATGCACAAGATTGGTTAAAAACTCTAATTGGATGAGAATAAGCCTAGGGAGGACGATAGTGACCTAAATTTTCAACCAAAGACACAAACGTACTTATTGGATGCACAAGATTGGTTAAAAACCCTAATTGGATGAGAATAAGACTAGGTGGGATGAAAATGACCTAAATGTTCAACCAATGACACAAAATATTTTATTGGATGCACAAGATTGGTTAAAAACCCTAATTGGATGAGAATAAGCCTTGGGAGGACGATAATGACTTAAATTTTCAACCAATGACACAAAATCACTTATTGGATGCACAAGATTGGATAAAAACCCAAATTGGACGAGAATAAGCTTAGGGATGACGAAAATAACCTAAATTTTCAACCAATGACACAAAATCTTTTATTAAATGCAAAAGATAGGTTAAAAACCCAAATTAGATGAGAATAAGCCTAGGGAGGACGAAAATGACCTAAATGTTAAACCAATGACACAAAATCACTTATTGGATGCACAAGATTGGTTAAAATCCCTAATTGGCAAGAATAAGCTTAGGGAGCACGAACATGACCTAAATGTTCAACCAAAGAGACAAACGTACTTATTGGATGCACAAGATTGGTTAAAAACCCTAATTGAAAGAGAATAAGCCTAGGGAGGACGAAAATGACCTAAATGTTCAACCAAAGGGACAAATGTACTTATTGGATGCACAAGATTGGTTAAAAACCCTAATTGGATGAGAATAAGCTTAGGGAGGACGAAAATGACCTAAATGCTCAACCAAAGACACAAAATCACTTATTGGATGCACAAGATTGGTTAAAACTCTAATTGGATGAGAATAAGCCTAGGGAGGACGATAATGACCTAAATTTTCAACCAATGACACAAAATCACTTATTGGATGCACAAGATTTATTAAAAACCCTAATTGCACGAGAATAAGCCTAGGGAGTACGAAAATGACCAAAATATTCAACCAACGACACAAAATCACTTATTGGATGAACATGATTAGTGAAAAATCCTAATTAGACGAGAAGAAGCCAAGGGATGACGAAAATGACCTAAATGTTCAACCAAAGGGACAAATGTACTTATTGGATGCACAAGATTGGTTAAAACCCTAATTGGATGAGAATAAGCCTAGGGAGGACGAAAATGACCTAAATGCTCAACCAAAGACACAAACGTACTTATTGGATGCACAAGATTGGTTAAAAACCCTAAATGGATGAGAATAAGCCTAGGTAGAATGAAAATGACCTAAATGTTCAACCAATGACACAAAATAACTTATTAGATGCACAAGATTGGTTAAAATTCCTAATTGGATGAGAATAAGCCTAGGGAGGACGAAAATGACCTAAATGTTCAACCAATGACACAAAATCACTTATTGGATGCACAAGATTGGTTTAAAACCCAAATTGGACGAGAATAAGCTTCGGGAGCACGAACATGACCTAAATGTTCAACCAAAGAGACAAACGTACTTATTGGATGCATAAGATAGGTTAAAACCCTAATTAGATGAGAATAAGCCTAGGGAGGACGAAAATGACCTAAATGTTCAACCAATGACACAAAATCACTTATTGGATGCAAAAGATTGGTTAAAAATCCTAATTGGACGAGAATAAGCTTCGGGAGCACGAACATGACCTAAATGTTCAACCAAAGAGACAAACGTACTTATTGGATACACAAGATTGGTTAAAAACCCTAATTGGATGAGAATAAGCCTATGGAGGATGAAAATGACCTAAATGTTCAACCAATGACACAAAATCACTTATTTGATGCACAAGATTTTCTTTAAAACCCTAATTGGACGAGAATAAACCTAGGGAGGACGAAAATAAGATAAATGTTCAACCAATGACACAAAATCACTTATTGGATGCACAAGATTGGTTAAAAACCCTAATTGGATGAGAATAAGCCTAGGGAGAACGAAAATGACATAAATGTTCAACCAATGACACAAAATCTTTTGTTGGATGCACAAGATAGGGTAAGAACCCAAATTAGATGAGAATAAGCCTAGGGAGGACGAAAATGACCTAAATGTTCAACCAATGACACAAAATCACTTATTGGATGCACAAGATTGGTTAAAAACCCTAATTGGACGAGAATAAGCTTAGGGAGCACGAACATGACCTAAATGTTCAACCAAAGAGACAAACGTACTTATTGGATGCACAAGATTGGTTAAAAACCCTAATTGGATGAGAATAAGCCTAGGGAGGACGAAAATGACCTAAATGTTCAACCAATGACACAAACTCACTTGTTGGATGCACAAGATTGGTTAACAACCCTAATTGGACAAGAATAAACCTAGGGAGCACGAAAATGACCTAAATGTTCAACCAATGACACAAAATCACTTATTGCATGCAAAAGAATGGTTAAAAATCCTAATTGGATGAGAATAACCCTAGGGAGGACGAAAATGAACTAAATGTTCAACTAAAGACACAAACGTACTAATTGGATGCACAAGATTGGTTAAAAACTCTAATTGGAGGACACTAAGCCTAGGGAGGACGAAAATGACCTAAATGTTCAACCAATGACACAAGACCACATATTGGACGCACAAGATTTGTTAAAAACCCTAATTAGATGACAATAAGCCTAAAGAGAACGATAATGACCAAAATTTTTAACCAATGACACAAAATCACTTATTGGTCGAGAATAACCCTAGGGAGGACGTAAATGACCTCAATGATCAACCAAAGACACAAAATCACTTATTACATGCAAAAGATTAGTTAAAAACCCTAATTGGACGAGAATAAGCCTAGGGAGGACGAAAATGACCTAAATATTCAACCAAAGACACAAATGTACTTCTTGGATGCACAAGATTGGATAAAAAGCCTAATTGGATGAGAATAAGCCTAGGGAGGACGAAAATGACCTAAATGTTCGACCAGTGACACAAAATAACTTATTGGATGCACAAGATTGGTTAAAAACCATAATTGGACGAGAATATGCCTAGGGAGGACGAAAATGACCTAAATGTTCAACCAATGACACAAAATCACTTATTGGATGCAAAAGATTGGTTAAAAACCGTAATTGGACGAGAATAACCCTAGGGAGGACGAAAATGACCTAAATGTTTAACCAAAGACACAAACGTACTTATTGGATACACAGGATTGGTTAAAAACCCTAATTGGATGAGAATAAGACTAGCGAGGACGAAAATGACCTAAATGTTCAACCAATGACACAAAATCACTTATTGGATGCACAAGATTGGTTAAAAACTCTAATTGGATGAGAATAAGCCTAGGGAGGACGAAAATGACCTAAATATTCAACCAAAGACACAAATGTACTTCTTGGATGCACAAGATTGGATAAAAAACCTAATTCGATGAGAATAAGCCTAGGGAGGACGAAAATGACCTAAATGTTCAACCAGTGACACAAAATCACTTATTGGATGCACAAGATTGGTTAAAAACCGTAATTGGACGAGAATATGCCTAGGGAGGACGAAAATGACCTAAATGTTCAACCAATGACACAAAATCACTTATTGGATGCAAAAGATTGGTTAAAAACCTTAATTGGACGAGAATAACCCTAGGGAGGACGAAAATGACCTAAATGTTCAACCAAAGACACAAACGTACTTATTGGATACACAGGATTGGTTAAAAACCCTAATTGGATGAGAATAAGACTAGTGAGGACGAAAATGACCTAAATGTTCAACCAATGACACAAAATCACTTATTGGATGCAAAAGATTGGTTAAAAACCCTAATTGGACGAGAATAAGCCTAGGGAGGACGAAAATGACCTAAATGTTCAAACAAAGGGACAAATGTACTTATTGGATGCACAAGATTGGTTAAAAACCCTAATTGGATGAGAATAAGCCTAGGGAGGACGAAAATGACCTAAATGCTCAACCAAAGACACAAACGTACTTATTGGATGCACAAGATTGGTTAAAAACCCTAATTGGATGAGAATAAGCCTAGGTAGGATGAAAATGACCTAAATGTTCAACCTATGACACAAAATCACTTATTAGATGCACAAGATTGGTTAAAAACCTTAATTAGATGAGAATAAGCCTCGGGAGGACGAAAATGACCTAAATGTTTAATGAATGACACAAAATCACTTATTTGATGCACAAGATTTTCTTTAAAACCCTAATTGGACGAGAATAAACCTAGGGAGGACGAAAATGAGATAAATGTTCAACCAATGACACAAAATCACTTATTGGATACACAAGATTGGTTAAAAACCCTAATTGGATGAGAATAAGCCTAGGGAGAACGAAAATGACATAAATGTTCAACCAATGACACAAAATCACTTATTGGATGCACAAGATGGGTTAAAAACCCTAATTGGATGAGAATAAGCCTAAGGAGGCCGATAATGACTTAAATTTTCAACAAATGACACAAAATAACTTATTGGATGCACAAGATTGGTTAAAAACCCAAATTGGACGAGAATAAGCTTAGGGAGGACGAAAATGACCTAAATTTTCAACCAATGACACAAAATCTTTTATTGGATGCACAAGATAGGTTAAGAACCCAAATTAGATGAGAATAAGCCTAGGGAGGACGAAAATGACCTAAATGTTCAACCAATGACACAAAATCACTTATTGGATGCACAAGATTGGTTAAAAACCCTAATTGGACGAGAATAAGCTTAGGGAGCACGAACATGACCTAAATGTTCAACCAAAGAGACAAACGTACTTATTGGATGCACAAGATTGGTTAAAAACCCTAATTGGATGAGAATAAGCCTAGGGAGGACGAAAATGACCTAAATGTTCAACCAATGACACAAAATCACTTGTTGGATGCACAAGATTGGTTAACAACCCTAATTGGACAAGAATAAACCTAGGGAGGACGAAAATGACCTAAATGTTCAACCAATGACACAAAATCACTTATTTGATGCACAAGATTTCTTAAAAACCCTAATTTGACGAGAATTTGTCTAGGAAGGACGAAAATGAGATAAATGTTCAACCAATGACACAAAATCACTTATTGGATGCACAAGATTGGTTAAAAACCCTAATTGGATGAGAATAAGCCTAGGGAGAACGAAAATGACATAAATGTTCAACCAATGACACAAAATCACTTATTGGATGCACAAGATGGGTTAAAAACCCTAATTGGATGAGAATAAGCCTAAGGAGCCCGATAATGACTTAAATTTTCAACAAATGACACAAAATCACTTATTGGATGCACGAGATTGGTTAAAAACCCTAATTGGATGAGAATAAGCCTAGGGAGGACGATAATGACCTAAATTTTCAACCAATGACACAATCACTTATTGGATGCACAAGATTTATTAAAAACCCTAATTGGACGAGAATAAGCCTAGGGAGTACGAAAATGACCAAAATATTCAACCAATGACACAAAATCACTTATTGGATGAAAAAGATTAGTGAAAAATCCTAATTGGACGAGAATAAGCCTAAGGAGGACGAAAATGACCAAAATGTTCAACCAAAGGAACAAATGTACTTATTGGATGCACAAGATTGGTTAAAAACCCTAATTGGATGAGAATAAGCCTAGGTAGGATGAAATAAACCAAAATGTTCAACCTATGACACAAAATCACTTATTGGATGCAAAAGATTGGTTAAAAACCCTAATTGGACGAGAATAACCCTAGGGAGGATGAAAATGACATAAATGTTCAACCAATGACACAAAATCACTTATTGGATGCACCAGATTGGTTAAGAACCCTATTTGGATGAGAATAAGCCTAGGGAGGACGATAATGACCTAATTTTCCAACCAATGACACAAAATCATTTATTGGATGCACAAGATTGGTTAAAAACCCAAATTGGACGAGAATAAGCCTAGGGAGGACGAAAATAGCCTAAATTTTCAACCAATGACACAAAATCACTTATTGGATGCACAAGATAGGTTAAGAACCCTAATTAGATGAGAATAAGCCTAGGGAGGACGAAAATGACCTAAATGTTCAACCAATGACACAAAATCACTTATTGGATGCACAAGATGTGTTAACAACCCTAATTGGACAAGAATAAGCCTAGGGAGGACGAAAATAAACTAAATGTTCAACCAATCACACAAAATCATTTATTGGATGCAAAAGATTGGTTAAAAACCCTAATTGGATGAGAATAACCCTAGGGAGGTCGAAAATGAACAAAATGTTCAACCAAAGACACAAACGTACTAATTGGATGCACAAGATTGGTGAAAAACTCTATTTGGAGGACACTAAGCCTAGATTGGCGAAAATGACTTAAATGTTCAACTAATGCACAAGACCACTTATTGGATGGACAAGATTTGTTAGAAACCCTAATTGGACGAGAATAAGCCTAGGGCGTACGAAAATGACCTAAATGTTCAACCAATGACACAAACTCACTTATTGGATGCACCAGATTGGTTAAGAACCCTATTTGGATGAGAATAAGCCTAGGGAGGACGATAATGACCTAAATTTTCAACCAATGACACAAAATCATTTATTGGATGCACAAGATTGGTTAAAAACCCAAATTGGACGAGAATAAGCCTAGGGAGGACGAAAATTGCCTAAATTTTCAACCAATGACACAAAATCACTTATTGGATGCACAAGATAGGTTAAGAACCTTAATTAGATGAGAATAAGTATAGGGCGTACGAAAATGACCTAAATGTTCAACCAATGACACAAAATCACATGTTGGATGCACAAGATTGGTTAAAAACCCTAATTGGATGAGAATAAGCCAAGGGAGGACGAAAATGACCTAAATGTTCAACCAATGACACAAAATCACTTATTGGATGCACAAGATTGGTTAAAAACCCTAATTGGATGAGAATATGCCTAGGGAGGACGAAAATGACCTAAATGTTCAACCAATGACACAAAATCACTTATTGGATGCAAAAGATTTGTTAAAAACCCAAATTGGATGAGAATAACCCTACGGAGGACGAAAATGACCTAAA
>JBBPBP010009779.1:47606195-47633778 GCA_037974735.1 Cicer chorassanicum | reverse complement strand
AATCTTTTATTGGATGCACAAGATAGGTTAAGAACCCAAATTAGATGAGAATAAGCCTAGGGAGGACGAAAATGACCTAAATGTTCAACCAATGACACAAAATCACTTATTGGATGCACAAGATTGGTTAAAAACCCTAATTGGACGAGAATAAGCTTAGGGAGCACGAACATGACCTAAATGTTCAACCAAAGAGACAAACGTACTTATTGGATGCACAAGATTGGTTAAAAACCCTAATTGGATGAGAATAAGCCTAGGGAGGACGAAAATGACCTAAATGTTCAACCAATGACACAAAATCACTTGTTGGATGCACAAGATTGGTTAACAACCCTAATTGGACAAGAATAAACCTAGGGAGGACGAAAATGACCTAAATGTTCAACCAATGACACAAAATCACTTATTTGATGCACAAGATTTCTTAAAAACCCTAATTTGACGAGAATTTGTCTAGGGAGGACGAAAATGAGATAAATGTTCAACCAATGACACAAAATCACTTATTGGATGCACAAGATTGGTTAAAAACCCTAATTGGATGAGAATAAGCCTAGGGAGAACGAAAATGACATAAATGTTCAACCAATGACACAAAATCACTTATTGGATGCACAAGATGGGTTAAAAACCCTAATTGGATGAGAATAAGCCTAAGGAGCCCGATAATGACTTAAATTTTCAACAAATGACACAAAATCACTTATTGGATGCACGAGATTGGTTAAAAACCCTAATTGGATGAGAATAAGCCTAGGGAGGACGATAATGACCTAAATTTTCAACCAATGACACAATCACTTATTGGATGCACAAGATTTATTAAAAACCCTAATTGGACGAGAATAAGCCTAGGGAGTACGAAAATGACCAAAATATTCAACCAATGACACAAAATCACTTATTGGATGAAAAAGATTAGTGAAAAATCCTAATTGGACGAGAATAAGCCTAAGGAGGACGAAAATGACCAAAATGTTCAACCAAAGGAACAAATGTACTTATTGGATGCACAAGATTGGTTAAAAACCCTAATTGGATGAGAATAAGCTTAGGGAGGACGAAAATGACCTAAATGCTCAACCAAAGACACAAACGTACTTATTGGATGCACAAGATTGGTTAAAATCCCTAATTGGATGAGAATAAGCCTAGGTAGGATGAAATAAACCAAAATGTTCAACCTATGACACAAAATCACTTATTGGATGCAAAAGATTGGTTAAAAACCCTAATTGGACGAGAATAACCCTAAGGAGGATGAAAATGACATTAATGTTCAACCAATGACACAAAATCACTTATTGGATGCACCAGATTGGTTAAGAACCCTATTTGGATGAGAATAAGCCTAGGGAGGACGATAATGACCTAATTTTCCAACCAATGACACAAAATCATTTATTGGATGCACAAGATTGGTTAAAAACCCAAATTGGACGAGAATAAGCCTAGGGAGGACGAAAATAGCCTAAATTTTCAACCAATGACACAAAATCACTTATTGGATGCACAAGATAGGTTAAGAACCCTAATTAGATGAGAATAAGCCTAGGGAGGACGAAAATGACCTAAATGTTCAACCAATGACACAAAATCACTTATTGGATGCACAAGATGTGTTAACAACCCTAATTGGACAAGAATAAGCCTAGGGAGGACGAAAATAAACTAAATGTTCAACCAATCACACAAAATCATTTATTGGATGCAAAAGATTGGTTAAAAACCCTAATTGGATGAGAATAACCCTAGGGAGGTCGAAAATGAACAAAATGTTCAACCAAAGACACAAACGTACTAATTGGATGCACAAGATTGGTGAAAAACTCTATTTGGAGGACACTAAGCCTAGGGAGGATGAAAATGACTTAAATGTTCAACTAATGCACAAGACCACTTATTGGATGGACAAGATTTGTTAGAAACCCTAATTGGACGAGAATAAGCCTAGGGCGTACGAAAATGACCTAAATGTTCAACCAATGACACAAACTCACTTATTGGATGCACCAGATTGGTTAAGAACCCTATTTGGATGAGAATAAGCCTAGGGAGGACGATAATGACCTAAATTTTCAACCAATGACACAAAATCATTTATTGGATGCACAAGATTGGTTAAAAACCCAAATTGGACGAGAATAAGCCTAGGGAGGACGAAAATTGCCTAAATTTTCAACCAATGACACAAAATCACTTATTGGATGCACAAGATAGGTTAAGAACCCTAATTAGATGAGAATAAGTATAGGGCGTACGAAAATGACCTAAATGTTCAACCAATGACACAAAATCACATGTTGGATGCACAAGATTGGTTAAAAACCCTAATTGGATGAGAATAAGCCAAGGGAGGACGAAAATGACCTAAATGTTCAACCAATGACACAAAATCACTTATTGGATGCACAAGATTGGTTAAAAACCCTAATTGGATGAGAATATGCCTAGGGAGGACGAAAATGACCTAAATGTTCAACCAATGACACAAAATCACTTATTGGATGCAAAAGATTTGTTAAAAACCCAAATTGGATGAGAATAACCCTACGGAGGACGAAAATGACCTAAATGTTCAACCAAACACACAAACGTACTTATTGAATGCACAAGATTGGTTAAAAACCCTAATTGGATGAGAATAACCCTAGGGAGGACGAAAATGAACAAAATATTCAACCAAAGACACAAACGTACTAATTGGATGCACAACATTGGTTAAAAACTCTATTTGGAGGACACTAAGCTTAGGGAGGACGAAAATGACTTAAATGTTCAACCAATGACACAAGACCACTTATTGGATGGACAAGATTTGTTAAAAACCCTAATTGGACGAGAATAAGCCTAGGGCGTACGAAAATGACCTAAATGTTCAACCAATGACACAAAATCACTTATTGGATGCACAAGATTGGTTAAAAACCCTAATTGGATGAGAATAACCCTAGGGAGGACGAAAATGACCTAAATGTTCAACCAATGACACAAAATCACTTATTGGATGCACAAGATTGGTTAAAAACCCTAATTGGAAAAGAATAAGCCTTGGGAGGACGAGAATGACCTAAATGTTCAACCAATGACACAAAATCACTTATTGGATGCACAAGATTGGTTAAAAACCTAAATTGGACGAGAATAAGCCTAGAGAGGACGAAAATAACCTAAATTTTCAACCAATGACACAAAATAACTTATTGGATGCACAAGATAGGTTAAAAACCCTAATTAGATGACAATAAGCCTAGGGAGGACGAAAATGACCTAAATGTTCAACCAAGGTCACAAAATCACTTATTGGATGCACAAGATTGGTTAAAAACCCTAATTGGACGAGAATAAGCTTAGGGAGCACGAACATGACCTTAATATTCAACCAAAGAGACAAACGTACTTATTGGATGCACAAGAATTGTTAAAAACCCTAATTGGATGAGAATAAGCCTAGGGAGGACAAAAATGACCTAAATGTTCAACCAATGACACAAAATCACTTGTTGAATGCACAAGATTGGTTAACAACCCTAATTGGACGAAAATAAGACTAGGGAGGACGAAAATGACCTAAATGTTCAACCGATGACACAAAATCACTTTTTGGATGCAAAAGATTTGTTAAAAACCCTAATTGAACTTGAATAACCCTAAGGAGGACGAAAATGACCTAAATGTTCAACCAATGACACAAAATCACTTATTGGATGCACAAGATTGGTTAAAAACCCTAATTGGACGAGAATAAGCCTTGGGAGGACGAGAATGACCTAAATGTTCAACCAATGACACAAAATCACTTATTGGATGCACAAGATTGGTTAAAAACCTAATGGGACGAGAATAACTCTAGGGATGACGTAAATGACCTAAATGTTCAACCAATGACACAAAATCACTTGTTGAATGTAGAAGATTGGTTAACAACCCTAATTGGACGAAAATAAGCCTTGGGAGGACGAAAATGACCTAAATGTTCAACCAATGACACAAAATCACTTTTTGGATGCAAAAGATTTGTTAAAAACCCTAATTGAACTAGAATAACCCTAGGGAGGATGAAAATGAACTAAATGTTCAACCAAAGACATAAATGTACTAATTGGATGCACAAGATTGGTAAAAAACCCTAATTGGATGAGAATAAGCCTAGGTAGGACGAAAATGACCTAAATGTTCAACCAATGACACAAAATCACATATTGGATGCACAAGATTGGTTAAAAACCCTAATTGGATGAGAATAAGCCTAGGTAGTACAAAAATGACCTAAATGTTCAACCAAAGACACAAACGTAATTATTGCATGCACAAGATTGGATAAAAACCCTAATTGGATGAGAATAAGCCTAGGGAGGACGAAAATGACCTAAATGTTCAACCAATTACACAAAATCACTTGTTGGATGAACAAGTTTGGTGAAAAATCCTAATTAGACGAGAATAAGCCTAGGGAGGACAAAAATCACCTAAATGTTCAACCAAAGACACAAAATCACTTATTGCATGCAAAAGATTGGTTAAAAACCCTAATTGGACGAGAATAAGCCTAGGGAGGATGAAAATCACCTAAATATTAAACCGAAGACACAAACGTATTTATTGGATGCACAAGATTGGCTAAAAACCCTAATTGGATGAGAATAAGCCTAGGGAGGACGAAAATGACCTAAATTTTCAACCAATGACACAAAATCATATATTGGATGCACAAGATTGGTTAAAAACCCTAATTGGACGAGAATAAGCCTAGGGAGGACGAAAATGACCTAAATTTACAACCAATGACACAAAATCACTTATTGGATGCACAAGATAGGTTAAAAACCCTAATTAGATGAGAATAAGCCTAGGGAGGACGAAAATGACCTACATGTTCAACCAATGACACAGAATCACTTATTGGATGCACAAAATTGGTTAAAAACCCTAATTGGACGAGAATAAGCTTAGGGAGCACGAACATGACCTAAATGTTCAACCAAAGAGACAAACGTACTTATTGGATGCACAAGATTGGTTAAAAACCCTAATTGGATGAGAATAAGCCTAGGGAGGACGAAAATGACTTAAATGTTCAACCAATGACACAAAATCACTTGTTGGATACACAAGATTGGTTAACAACCCTAATTGGACGAGAATAAGCCTAGAGAGGACGAAAATGACCTAAATATTCAACCAATGACACAAAATCACTTTTTGGATGCAAAAGATTGGTTAAAAACCCTAATTGAACTAGAATAACCCTAGGGAGGACGAAAATGACCTAAATGTTCAACCAATGACATAAATCTTTTATTGGATGCACAAGATTAGTTAAAAACCCTAATTGGATGAGAATAAACCTTGGGAGGACGATAATGACCTAAATTTTCCACCAATGACACAAAATCACTTATTGGATGCACAAGATTGGTTAAAAACCCAAATTGGACGAGAATAAGCCTAGAGAGGACAAAAATGACCTAAATTTTCAACCAATGACACAAAATCACTTATTGGATGCACAAGATAGGTTAAAAACCCTAATTAGATGACAATAAGCCTAGGGAGGACGAAAATGACCTAAATGTTCAACCAAGGTCACAAAATCACTTATTGGATGCACAAGATTGGTTAAAAACCCTAATTGGATGAGAATAAGCCTAGGGAGGACGAAAATGACCTAAATGTTCAACCAATGACACAAAATCACTTGTTGGATGCACAAGATTGGTTAACAACCCTAATTGGACGAAAATAAGCCAAGGGAGGACGAAAATGACCTAAATTTTCAACCAATGACACAAAATAACTTTTTGGATGCAAAAAATTTGATAAAAACCCTAATTGAACTAGAATAACCCTAGGGAGGACGAAAATGAACTAAATGTTCAACCAAAGAAATAAATGTACTAATTGGATGCACAAGATTGGTAAAAAAAACCCTAATTGGATGAGAATAAGGCTAGGGAGGACGAAAATTACCTAAATGTTCAACCAATGACACAAAGTAACTTATTGGATGCACAAGATTGGTTAAAAACCTTAATTGGATGAGAATAAGCCAAGGGAGGACGAAAGTGACCTAAATGTTCAACCAAAGACACAAACGTAATTATTGCATGCACAAGATTGGTTAAAAACCCTAATTTGATGAGAATAAGCCTAGGAAGGACGAAAATGACCTAAATGTTCAACCAATGACACAAAATCACATGTTGGATGCACAAGATTAGTTAAAAATGCTAATTGGACGAAAATAACACTAGGGAGGATGAAACTGACCTAAATGTTCAACCAATGACACAAAATCACTTATTGGATGCACAAGATTGATTAAAAACCCTAATTGGATGAGAATAAGCCTAAGGAGGACGAAAATGTCCTAAATGTTCAACCAAAGACACAAACGTACTTATTGGATGCATAACATTCGTTAAAAACCCTAATTGGATGAGAATAAGCCTAGGGAGGACGAAAATGACCTAAATGTTCAACCAATGACACAAAATCACTTATTGGATGAAAAAGTTTGGTGAAAAATCCTAATTAGACGAGAATAAGCCTAGGGAGGACAAAAATGACCTAAATGTTCAACCAAAGAGACAAACGTACTTATTGGATGCACAAAATTTGTTAAAAACACTAATTGGATGAGAATAAGCCTAGGGAGGACGAAAATGACATAAATGTTCAACCAATGACACAAAATCACTTATTGGATGCAAAAGATTGGTTAAAAATCCTAATTGGACGAGAATAAGCTTCGGGAGCACGAACATGACCTAAATGTTCAACCAAAGAGACAAACGTACTTATTGGATACACAAGATTGGTTAAAAACCCTAATTGGATGAGAATAAGCCTAGGGAGGATGAAAATGACCTAAATGTTCAAGCAATGACACAAAATCACTTATTAGATGCACAAGATTGGTTAACAACACTAATTGGACAAGAATAAGCCTAGGGAGGATGAAAATGACCTAAATGTTCAACCAATGTTACAAAATCACTTATTGGATGCAAAAGATTGGTTAAAAACCGTAATTGGACGAGAATAACCCTAGGGAGGACGAAAATGACCTAAATGTTCAACCAAAGACACAAACGTACTTATTGGATACACAGGATTGGTTAAAAACCCTAATTGGATGAGAATAAGACTAGCGAGGACGAAAATGACCTAAATGTTCAACCAATGACACAAAATCACTTATTGGATGCACAAGATTGGTTAAAAACTCTAATTGGATGAGAATAAGCCTAGGAAGGACGATAGTGACCTAAATTTTCAACCAAAGACACAAACGTACTTATTGGATGCACAAGATTGGTTAAAAATTCTAATTGGAGGACACTAAGCCTAGGGAGGACGAAAATGACCTAAATGTTCAACCAATGACACAAGACCACTTATTGGACGCACAAGATTTGTTAAAAACCCTAATTGGATGACAATAAGCCTAAAGAGAACGATAATGACCAAAATTTTTAACCAATGACACAAAATCACTTATTGGATGCACAAATCGTAATTGGATGAGAATAAGCCTAGGGAGGACGAAAATGACCTAAATGTTCAACCAATTACACAAAATCACTTGTTGGATGCATAGGATTCGTTAAAAACCCTAATTGGTCGAGAATAACCCTCGGGAGGACGTAAATGACCTCAATGATCAACCAAAGACACAAAATCACTTATTACATGCAAAAGATTAGTTAAAAACCCTAATTGGACGAGAATAAGCCTAGGGAGGACGAAAATGACCTAAATATTCAACCAAAGACACAAACGTACTTATTGGATACACAGGATTGGTTAAAAACCCTAATTGGATGAGAATAAGACTAGCGAGGACGAAAATGACCTAAATGTTCAACCAATGACACAAAATCACTTATTGGATGCAAAAGATTGGTTAAAAACCGTAATTGGACGAGAATAACCCTAGGGAGGACGAAAATGACCTAAATGTTCAACCAAAGACACAAACGTACTTATTGGATACACAGGACTGGTTAAAAACCCTAATTGGATGAGAATAAGACTAGCGAGGACGTAAATGACCTAAATGTTCAACCAATGACACAAAATCACTTATTGGATGCAAAAGATTGGTTAAAAACCCTAATTGGACAAGATTAAGCTTCGGGAGAACGAACATGACCTAAATATTTAACCAAAGACACAAATGTACTTCTTGGATGCACAAGATTTGATAAAAAACCTAATTGGATGAGAATAAGCCTAGGGAGGACGAAAATGACATAAATTTTCAACCAATGACACAAAATCACTTATTGGATGCACAAGATAGGTTAAAAACCCTAATTAGATGACAATAAGCCTAGGGAGGACGAAAATGACCTAAAAGTTCAACCAAGGTCACAAAATCACTTATTAGATGCACAAGATTGGTTAAAAACCCTAATTGGACGAGAATAAGCTTAGGGAGCACGAACATGACCTAAATATTCAACCAAAGAGACAAACGTACTTATTGGATGCACAAGATTGGTAAAAAAAACCCTAATTGGATGAGAATAAGCCTAGGGAGGACGAAAATGACCTAAATGTTCAACCAATCACTTTTTGGATGCAAAAAATTTGATAAAAACCCTAATTGAACTAGAATAACCCTAGGGAGGACGAAAATGAACGAATTGTTCAACCAAAGACATAAATGTACTAATTGGATGCACAAGATTGGTAAAAAAAACCCTAATTGGATGAGAATAAGCCTAGGGAGGACGAAAATTACCTAAATGTTCAACCAATGACACAAAATAACTTATTGGATGCACAAGATTGGTTAAAAACCTTAATGGGATGAGAATAAGCCAAGGGAGGACGAAAGTGACCTAAATGTTCAACCAAAGACACAAACGTAATTATTGCATGCACAAGATTGGTTAAAAACCCTAATTTGATGAGAATAAGCCTAGGAAGGACGAAAATGACCTAAATGTTCAACCAATGACACAAAATCACATGTTGGATGCACAAGATTAGTTAAAAACCCTAATTGGACGAAAATAACACTAGGGAGGATGAAAATGACCTAAATGTTCAACCAATGACACAAAATCACTTATTGGATGCACAAGATTGGTTAAAAACCCTAATTGGATGAGAATAAGCCTAGGGAGGACGAAAATGTCCTAAATGTTCAACCAAAGACACAAACGTACTTATTGGATGCATAACATTGGTTAAAAACCCTAATTGGATGAGAATAAGCCTAGGGAGGACGAAAATGACCTAAATGTTCAACCAATGACACAAAATCACTTATTGGATGAAAAAGTTTGGTGAAAAATCCTAATTAGACGAGAATAAGCCTAGGGAGGACAAAAATGACCTAAATGTTCAACCAAAGAGACAAACGTACTTATTGGATGCACAAAATTTGTTAAAAACACTAATTGGATGAGAATAAGCCTAGGGAGGACGAAAATGACCTAAATGTTCAACCAATGACACAAAATCACTTATTGGATGCAAAAGATTGGTTAAAAATCCTAATTGGACGAGAATAAGCTTCGGGAGCACGAACATGACCTAAATGTTCAACCAAAGAGACAAACGTACTTATTGGATACACAAGATTGGTTAAAAACCCTAATTGGATGAGAATAAGCCTAGGGAGGATGAAAATGACCTAAATGTTCAAGCAATGACACAAAATCACTTATTAGATGCACAAGATTGGTTAACAACACTAATTGGACAAGAATAAGCCTAGGGAGGATGAAAATGACCTAAATGTTCAACCAATGTTACAAAATCACTTATTGGATGCAAAAGATTGGTTAAAAACCGTAATTGGACGAGAATAACCCTAGGGAGGACGAAAATGACCTAAATGTTCAACCAAAGACACAAACGTACTTATTGGATACACAGGATTGGTTAAAAACCCTAATTGGATGAGAATAAGACTAGCGAGGACGAAAATGACCTAAATGTTCAACCAATGACACAAAATCACTTATTGGATGCACAAGATTGGTTAAAAACTCTAATTGGATGAGAATAAGCCTAGGAAGGACGATAGTGACCTAAATTTTCAACCAAAGACACAAACGTACTTATTGGATGCACAAGATTGGTTAAAAACTCTAATTGGAGGACACTAAGCCTAGGGAGGACGAAAATGACCTAAATGTTCAACCAATGACACAAGACCACTTATTGGACGCACAAGATTTGTTAAAAACCCTAATTGGATGACAATAAGCCTAAAGAGAACGATAATGACCAAAATTTTTAACCAATGACACAAAATCACTTATTGGATGCACAAATCGTAATTGGATGAGAATAAGCCTAGGGAGGACGAAAATGACCTAAATGTTCAACCAATTACACAAAATCACTTGTTGGATGCATAGGATTCGTTAAAAACCCTAATTGGTCGAGAATAACCCTCGGGAGGACGTAAATGACCTCAATGTTCAACCAAAGACACAAAATCACTTATTACATGCAAAGGATTAGTTAAAAACCCTAATTGGACGAGAATAAGCCTAGGGAGGACGAAAATGACCTAAATATTCAACCAAAGACACAAATGTACTTCTTGGATGCACAAGATTGGATAAAAAGCCTAATTGGATGAGAATAAGCCTAGGGAGGACGAAAATGACCTAAATGTTCGACCAGTGACACAAAATCACTTATTGGATGCACAAGATTGGTTAAAAACCATAATTGGACGAGAATATGCCTAGGGAGGACGAAAATGACCTAAATGTTCAACTAATGACACAAAATCACTTATTGGATGCAAAAGATTGGTTAAAAACCGTAATTGGACGAGAATAACCCTATGGAGGACGAAAATGACCTAAATGTTCAACCAAAGACACAAACGTACTTATTGGATACACAGGACTGGTTAAAAACCCTAATTGGATGAGAATAAGACTAGCGAGGACGAAAATGACCTAAATGTTCAACCAATGACACAAAATCACTTATGGGATGCAAAAGATTGGTTAAAAACCCCAATTGGACAAGATTAAGCTTCGGGAGCACGAACATGACCTAAATATTTAACCAAAGACACAAATGTACTTCTTGGATGCACAAGATTGGATAAAAAACCTAATTGGATGAGAATAAGCCTAGGGAGGACGAAAATTACCTAAATGTTCGACCAGTGACACAAAATCATTTATTGGATGCAAAAGATTGGTTAAAAACCCTAATTGGATGAGAATAACCCAAGGGAGGACAAAAATGAACTAAATGTTCAACCAAAGACACAAACGTACTAATTGGATGCACAAGATTGGTTAAAAACTCTAATTGGAGGACACTAAGCCTAGGGAGGACGAAAATGATCTAATGTTCAACCAATGACACAAGACCACTTATTGGATGCACAAGATTTGTTAAAAACCCTAATTGGACGAGAATAAGCCTAGGGCGTACGAAAATGACCTAAATGTTCAACCAATGACACAAAATCACTTATTGGATGCACAAGATTTGTGAAAAATCCTAATTAGACGAGAATAAGCCTAGGGAGGACGAAAATGACCTAAATGTTCAAACTAAGGGACAAATGTACTTATTGGATGCACAAGATTGGTTAAAAACCCTAATTGGATGAGAATAAGCCTAGGGAGGACGAAAATGACCTAAATGCTCAACCAAAGACACAAACGTACTTATTGGATGCACAAGATTGGTTAAAAACCCTAATTGGATGAGAATAAGCCTAGGTAGGATGAAAATGACCTAAATGTTCAACCTATGACACAAAATCACTTATTAGATGAACAAGATTGGTTAAAAACCTTAATTAGATGAGAATAAGCCTCGGGAGGACGAAAATGACCTAAATGTTTAATCAATGACACAAAATCACTTATTTGATGCACAAGATTTTCTTTAAAACCCTAATTGGACGAGAATAAACCTAGGGAGGACGAAAATGAGATAAATGTTCAACCAATGAAACAAAATCACTTATTGGATGCACAAGATTGGTTAAAAACCCTAATTGGATGAGAATAAGCCTAGGGAGAACGAAAATGACATAAATGTTCAACCAATGACACAAAATCACTTATTGGATGCACAAGATGGGTTAAAAACCCTAATTGGATGAGAATAAGCCTAAGGAGGCCGATAATGACTTAAATTTTCAACAAATGACACAAAATCACTTATTGGATGCACAAGATTGGTTAAAAACCCAAATTGGACGAGAATAAGCTTAGGGAGGACGAAAATGACCTATATTTTCAACCAATGACACAATCTTTTATTGGATGCACAAGATAGGTTAAGAACCCAAATTAGATGAGAATAAGCCTAGGGAGGACGAAAATGACCTAAATGTTCAACCAATGACACAAAATCACTTATTGGATGCACAAGATTGGTTAAAAACCCTAATTGGACGAGAATAAGCTTAGGGAGCACGAACATGACCTAAATGTTCAACCAAAGAGACAAACGTACTTATTGGATGCACAAGATTGGTTAAAAACCCTAATTGGATGAGAATAAGCCTAGGGAGGACGAAAATGACCTAAATGTTCAACCAATGACACAAAATCACTTGTTGAATGCACAAGATTGGTTAACAACCCTAATTGGACAAGAATAAACCTAGGGAGGACGAAAATGACCTAAATGTTCAACCATTGACACAAAATCACTTATTTGATGCACAAGATTTCTTAAAAACCCTAATTTGACGAGAATTTGTCTAGGGAGGACGAAAATCAGATAAATGTTCAACCAATGACACAAAATCACTTATTGGATGCACAAGATTGGTTAAAAACCCTAATTAGATGAGAATAAGCCTAGGGAGGACGAAAATGACATAAATGTTCAACCAATGACACAAAATCACTTATTGGATGTACAAGATGTGTTAACAACCCTAATTGGACAAGAATAAGCCTAGGGAGGACGAAAATAAACTAAATGTTCAACCAATCACACAAAATCATTTATTGGATGCAAAAGATTGGTTAAAAACCCTAATTGGATGAGAATAACCCTAGGGAGGTCGAAAATGAACAAAATGTTCAACCAAAGACACAAACGTACTAATTGGATGCACAAGATTGGTTAAAAACTCTATTTGGAGGACACTAAGCCTAGGGAGGACGAAAATGACTTTAATGTTCAACTAATGCACAAGACCACTTATTGGATGGACAAGATTTGTTAAAAACCCTAATTGGATGAGAATAACCCTAGGGAGGACGAAAATGAACAAAATATTCAAACAAAGACACAAATGTACTAATTGGATGCACAAGATTGGTTAAAAACTCTATTTGGAGGACATTAAGCTTAGGGAGGACAAAAATGACTTAAATGTTCAACCACTGACACAAGACCACTTATTGGATGGACAAGATTTGTTAAAAACCCTAATTGGACGAGAATAAGCCTAGGGCGTACGAAAATGACCTAAATGTTCAACCAATGACACAAAATCACTTATTGGAGGCACAAGATTGGTTAAAAACCCTAATTGGATGAGAATAACCCTAGGGAGGACGAAAATGACCTAAATGTTCAACCAATGACACAAAATCACTTATTGGATGCACAAGATTGGTTAAAAACCCTAATTGGACGAGAATAAGCCTTGGGAGGACGAGAATGACCTAAATGTTCAACCAATGACACAAAATCACTTATTGGATGCACAAGATTGGTTAAAAACCCAAATTGGACGAGAATAAGCCTAGAGATGACGAAAATGACCTAAATTTTCAACCAATGACACAAAATAACTTATTGGATGCACAAGATAGGTTAAAAACCCTAATTAGATGACAATAAGCCTAGGGAGGACGAAAATGACCTAAATGTTCAACCAATGTCACAAAATCACTTATTGGATGCACAAGATTGGTTAAAAACCCTAATTGGACGAGAATAAGCTTAGGGAGCACGAACATGACCTTAATATTCAACCAAAGAGACAAACGTACTTATTGGATGCACAAGAATTGTTAAAAACCCTAATTGGATGAGAATAAGCTTAGGGAGGACAAAAATGACCTAAATGTTCAACCAATGACACAAAATCACTTGTTGAATGCACAAGATTGGTTAACAACCCTAATTGGACGAAAATAAGCCTAGGGAGGACGAAAATGACCTAAATGTTCAACCGATGACACAAAATCACTTTTTGGATGCAAAAGATTTGTTAAAAACCCTAATTGAACTCGAATAACCCTAGGGAGGACGAAAATGACCTAAATGTTCAACCAATGACACAAAATCACTTATTGGATGCACAAGATTGGTTAAAAACCCTAATTGGACGAGAATAAGCCTTGGGAGGACGAGAATGACCAAAATGTTCAACCAATGACACAAAATCACTTATTGGATGCAGAAGATTGGTTAAAAACCTAATGGGACGAGAATAACTCTAGGGATGATGTAAATGACCTAAATGTTCAACCAATGACACAAAATCACTTGTTGAATGCACAAGATTGGTTAACAACCCTAATTGGACGAAAATAAGCCTAGGGAGGACGAAAATGACCTAAATGTTCAACCAATGACACAAAATCACTTTTTGGATGCAAAAGATTTGTTAAAAACCCTAATTGAACAAGAATAACCCTAGGGAGCATGAAAATGAATTAAATGTTCAACCAAAGACATAAATGTACTAATTGGATGCACAAGATTGGTAAAAAACCCTAATTGGATGAGAATAAGCCTAGAGAGGATGAAAATGACCTAAATGTTCAAGCAATGACACAAAATCACTTATTAGATGCACAAGATTGGTTAACAACACTAATTGGACAAGAATAAGCCTAGGGAGGATGAAAATGACCTAAATGTTCAACCAATGTTACAAAATCACTTATTGGATGCAAAAGATTGGTTAAAAACCGTAATTGGACGAGAATAACCCTAGGGAGGACGAAAATGACCTAAATGTTCAACCAAAGACACAAATGTACTTCTTGGATGCACAAGATTGGATAAAAAGCCTAATTGGATGAGAATAAGCCTAGGGAGGACGAAAATGACCTAAATGTTCGACCAGTGACACAAAATCACTTATTGGATGCACAAGATTGGTTAAAAACCATAATTGGACGAGAATATGCCTAGGGAGGACGAAAATGACCTAAATGTTCAACTAATGACACAAAATCACTTATTGGATGCACAAGATTGGTTAAAAACTCTAATTGGATGAGAATAAGCCTAGGAAGGACGATAGTGACCTAAATTTTCAACCAAAGACACAAACGTACTTATTGGATGCACAAGATTGGTTAAAAACTCTAATTGGAGGACACTAAGCCTAGGGAGGACGAAAATGACCTAAATGTTCAACCAATGACACAAGACCACTTATTGGACGCACAAGATTTGTTAAAAACCCTAATTGGATGACAATAAGCCTAAAGAGAACGATAATGACCAAAATTTTTAACCAATGACACAAAATCACTTATTGGATGCACAAATCGTAATTGGATGAGAATAAGCCTAGGGAGGACGAAAATGACCTAAATGTTCAACCAATTACACAAAATCACTTGTTGGATGCATAGGATTCGTTAAAAACCCTAATTGGTCGAGAATAACCCTCGGGAGGACGTAAATGACCTCAATGATCAACCAAAGACACAAAATCACTTATTACATGCAAAAGATTAGTTAAAAACCCTAATTGGACGAGAATAAGCCTAGGGAGGACGAAAATGACCTAAATATTCAACCAAAGACACAAACGTACTTATTGGATACACAGGATTGGTTAAAAACCCTAATTGGATGAGAATAAGACTAGCGAGGACGAAAATGACCTAAATGTTCAACCAATGACACAAAATCACTTATTGGATGCAAAAGATTGGTTAAAAACCGTAATTGGACGAGAATAACCCTAGGGAGGACGAAAATGACCTAAATGTTCAACCAAAGACACAAACGTACTTATTGGATACACAGGACTGGTTAAAAACCTTAATTGGATGAGAATAAGACTAGCGAGGACGAAAATCACCTAAATGTTCAACCAATGACACAAAATCACTTATTGGATGCAAAAGATTGGTTAAAAACCCTAATTGGACAAGATTAAGCTTCGGGAGCACGAACATGACCTAAATATTTAACCAAAGACACAAATGTACTTCTTGGATGCACAAGATTGGATAAAAAACCTAATTGGATGAGAATAAGCCTAGGGAGGACGAAAATGACATAAATTTTCAACCAATGACACAAAATCACTTATTGGATGCACAAGATAGGTTAAAAACCCTAAATAGATGACAATAAGCCTAGGGAGGACGAAAATGACCTAAAAGTTCAACCAAGGTCACAAAATCACTTATTGGATGCACAAGATTGGTTAAAAACCCTAATTGGACGAGAATAAGCTTAGGGAGCACGAACATGACCTAAATATTCAACCAAAGAGACAAACGTACTTATTGGATGCACAAGATTGGTTAAAAACCCTAATTGGATGAGAATAAGCCTAGGGAGGACGAAAATGACCTGAATGTTCAACCAATCACTTTTTGGATGCAAAAAATTTGATAAAAACCCTAATTGAACTAGAATAACCCTAGGGAGGACGAAAATGAACGAATTGTTCAACCAAAGACATAAATGTACTAATTGGATGCACAAGATTGGTAAAAAAAACCCTAATTGGATGAGAATAAGCCTAGGGAGGACGAAAATTACCTAAATGTTCAACCAATGACACAAAATAACTTATTGGATGCACAAGATTGGTTAAAAACCTTAATGGGATGAGAATAAGCCAAGGGAGGACGAAAGTGACCTAAATGTTCAACCAAAGACACAAACGTAATTATTGCATGCACAAGATTGGTTAAAAACCCTAATTTGATGAGAATAAGCCTAGGAAGGACGAAAATGACCTAAATGTTCAACCAATGACACAAAATCACATGTTGGATGCACAAGATTGATTAAAAACCCTAATTGGATGAGAATAAGCCTAGGGAGGACGAGAATGACCAAAATGTTCAACCAATGACACAAAATCACTTATTGGATGCAGAAGATTGGTTAAAAACCTAATGGGACGAGAATAACTCTAGGGATGATGTAAATGACCTAAATGTGCAACCAATGACACAAAATCACTTGTTGAATGCACAAGATTGGTTAACAACCCTAATTGGACGAAAATAAGCCTAGGGAGGACGAAAATGACCTAAATGTTCAACCAATGACACAAAATCACTTTTTGGATGCAAAAGATTCGTTAAAAACCCTAATTGAACTAGAATAACCCTAGGGAGCATGAAAATGAATTAAATGTTCAACCAAAGACATAAATGTACTAATTGGATGCACAAGATTGGTAAAAAACCCTAATTGGATGAGAATAAGCCTAGAGAGGATGAAAATGACCTAAATGTTCAAGCAATGACACAAAATCACTTATTAGATGCACAAGATTGGTTAACAACACTAATTGGACAAGAATAAGCCTAGGGAGGATGAAAATGACCTAAATGTTCAACCAATGTTACAAAATCACTTATTGGATGCAAAAGATTGGTTAAAAACCGTAATTGGACGAGAATAACCCTAGGGAGGACGAAAATGACCTAAATGTTCAACCAAAGACACAAACGTACTTATTGGATACACAGGATTGGTTAAAAACCCTAATTGGATGAGAATAAGACTAGCGAGGACGAAAATGACCTAAATGTTCAACCAATGACACAAAATCACTTATTGGATGCACAAGATTGGTTAAAAACTCTAATTGGATGAGAATAAGCCTAGGAAGGACGATAGTGACCTAAATTTTCAACCAAAGACACAAACGTACTTATTGGATGCACAAGATTGGTTAAAAACTCTAATTGGAGGACACTAAGCCTAGGGAGGACGAAAATGACCTAAATGTTCAACCAATGACACAAGACCACTTATTGGACGCACAAGATTTGTTAAAAACCCTAATTGGATGACAATAAGCCTAAAGAGAACGATAATGACCAAAATTTTTAACCAATGACACAAAATCACTTATTGGATGCACAAATCGTAATTGGATGAGAATAAGCCTAGGGAGGACGAAAATGACCTAAATGTTCAACCAATTACACAAAATCACTTGTTGGATGCATAGGATTCGTTAAAAACCCTAATTGGTCGAGAATAACCCTCGGGAGGACGTAAATGACCTCAATGATCAACCAAAGACACAAAATCACTTATTACATGCAAAAGATTAGTTAAAAACCCTAATTGGACGAGAATAAGCCTAGGGAGGACGAAAATGACCTAAATATTCAACCAAAGACACAAACGTACTTATTGGATACACAGGATTGGTTAAAAACCCTAATTGGATGAGAATAAGACTAGCGAGGACGAAAATGACCTAAATGTTCAACCAATGACACAAAATCACTTATTGGATGCAAAAGATTGGTTAAAAACCGTAATTGGACGAGAATAACCCTAGGGAGGACGAAAATGACCTAAATGTTCAACCAAAGACACAAACGTACTTATTGGATACACAGGACTGGTTAAAAACCCTAATTGGATGAGAATAAGACTAGCGAGGACGTAAATGACCTAAATGTTCAACCAATGACACAAAATCACTTATTGGATGCAAAAGATTGGTTAAAAACCCTAATTGGACAAGATTAAGCTTCGGGAGAACGAACATGACCTAAATATTTAACCAAAGACACAAATGTACTTCTTGGATGCACAAGATTTGATAAAAAACCTAATTGGATGAGAATAAGCCTAGGGAGGACGAAAATGACATAAATTTTCAACCAATGACACAAAATCACTTATTGGATGCACAAGATAGGTTAAAAACCCTAATTAGATGACAATAAGCCTAGGGAGGACGAAAATGACCTAAAAGTTCAACCAAGGTCACAAAATCACTTATTAGATGCACAAGATTGGTTAAAAACCCTAATTGGACGAGAATAAGCTTAGGGAGCACGAACATGACCTAAATATTCAACCAAAGAGACAAACGTACTTATTGGATGCACAAGATTGGTAAAAAAAACCCTAATTGGATGAGAATAAGCCTAGGGAGGACGAAAATGACCTAAATGTTCAACCAATCACTTTTTGGATGCAAAAAATTTGATAAAAACCCTAATTGAACTAGAATAACCCTAGGGAGGACGAAAATGAACGAATTGTTCAACCAAAGACATAAATGTACTAATTGGATGCACAAGATTGGTAAAAAAAACCCTAATTGGATGAGAATAAGCCTAGGGAGGACGAAAATTACCTAAATGTTCAACCAATGACACAAAATAACTTATTGGATGCACAAGATTGGTTAAAAACCTTAATGGGATGAGAATAAGCCAAGGGAGGACGAAAGTGACCTAAATGTTCAACCAAAGACACAAACGTAATTATTGCATGCACAAGATTGGTTAAAAACCCTAATTTGATGAGAATAAGCCTAGGAAGGACGAAAATGACCTAAATGTTCAACCAATGACACAAAATCACATGTTGGATGCACAAGATTAGTTAAAAACCCTAATTGGACGAAAATAACACTAGGGAGGATGAAAATGACCTAAATGTTCAACCAATGACACAAAATCACTTATTGGATGCACAAGATTGGTTAAAAACCCTAATTGGATGAGAATAAGCCTAGGGAGGACGAAAATGACCTAAATGTTCAACCAAAGACACAAAATCACTTATTGGATGCACAAGATTGGTTAAAAACCCTAATTGGACGAGAATAAGCCTAGGGAGGACGAAAATGACCTAAATGTTCAACCAATGACACAAATGTACTTATTGGATGCACAAGATTGGTTAAAAACCCTAATTGGACGAGAATAAGCCTTGGGCGGACGAAAATGACCTAAATGTTCAACCAATGACACAAAATCACTTATTGGATGCACAAGATTGGTTAAAAACCCTAATTGGACGAGAATAAGCCTTGGGAGGACGAAAATGACCTAAATGTTCAACCAATGACACAAATTTACTTATTGGATGCACAAGATTAGTTAAAAACCCTAATTGGACGAGAATAAGCCTTTGGAGGACGAAAGTGACCTAAATGTTCAACCAATGACACAAAATCACTTATTTGATGCACAAGACTGGTTAAAAACCCTAATTGGACGAGAATAAGCCTAGGGAGGACGAAAATGACCTAAATGTTCAACCAATGACACAAATGTACTTATTGGATGCACAAGATTGGTTAAAAACCCTAATTGGACGAGAATAAGCCTAGGGAGGACGAAAATGACCTAAATGTTCAACCAATGTCACAAATGTACTTATTGGATGCACAAGATTGGTTTAAAACCCTAATTGGACGAGAATAAGCCTTGGGAGGACGAAAATGACCTAAATGTTCAAACAATGACACAAATGTACTTATTGGATGCACAACATTGGTTAAAAACCCTAATTGGACGAGAATAAGCCTAGGGAGGACGAAAATGACCTAAATGTTCAACCAATGACACAAATGTACTTATTGGATGCACAAGATTGGTTAAAAACCCTAATTGGACGAGAATAAGCCTAGGGAGCAAGAAAATGACCTAAATGTTCAACCAATGACACAAAATCACTTATTGGATGCACAAGATTGGTTAAAAACCCTAATTGGACGAGAATAAGCCTTGGGAGGACGAAAATCACCTGAATGTTCAACCAATGACACAAAATCACTTATTGGATGCACAAGATTGGTTAAAAACCCTAATTGGACGAGAATAAGCCTAGGGAGGACGAAAATGACCTAAATGTTCAACCAATGACACAAATGTACTTATTGGATGCACAAGATTGGTTAAAAACCCTAATTGGACGAGAATAAGCCTAGGGAGGATGAAAATGACCTAAATGTTCAACCAATGACACAAAATCACTTATTGGATGCTCAATATTGGTTAAAAACCATAATTGGACGAGAATAAGCCTTGGGAGAACGAAAATGACCTAAATGTTCAACCAATGACACAAAATCACTTATTAAATGCACAAGATTGGTTAAAAACCCTAATTGGACGAGAATATGCCTTGGGAGGACGAAAATGACCTAAATGTTCAACCAATGAAAGAAATGTACTTATTGGATGCACAAGATTGGTTAAAAACCCTAATTGGACGAGAATAAGCCTAGGGAGGACGAAAATGACCTAAATGTTCAACCAATGACACAAATGTACTTATTGGATGCACAAGATTGGTTAAAAACCCTAATTGGACGAGAATAAGCCTTGGGAGGACGAAAATGACCTAAATGTTCAACCAATGTCACAAAATCACTTATTGGATGCTCAAGATTGGTTGAAAACCCTAATTAGACGAGAATAAGCCTAGGGAGGACGAAAATGACCTAAATGTTCAAACAATGACACAAATGTACTTATTGGATGCCCAACATTGGTTAAAAACCCTAATTGGACGAGAATAAGCCTTGGGAGGACGAAAATGACCTAAATGTTCAACCAATGACACAAATGTACTTATTGGATGCACAAGATTGGTTAAAAACCCTAATTGGACGAGAATAAGCCTAGGGAGGACGAAAATGACCTAAATGTTCAACCAATGACACAAATGTACACAAGATTGGTTAAAAACCCTAATTGGATGAGAATAAGCCTAGGGAGGACGAAAATGAACTAAATGTTCAACCAATGACACAAAATCACTTATTGGATGCACAAGATTGGTTAAAAACCCTAATTGGATGAGAATAAGCCTAGGGAGGACGAAAATGACCTAAATGTTCAACCAATGACACAAAATCACTTGTTGGATGCACAAGATTGGTTAACAACCTTAATTGGACGAAAATAAGCCAAGGGAGGACGAAAATGACCTAAATTTTCAACCAATGACACAAAATCACTTTTTGGATGCAAAAAATTTGATAAAAACCCTAATTGAACTAGAATAACCCTAGGGAGGACGAAAATGAACTAAATGTTCAACCAAAGACATAAATGTACTAATTGGATGCACAAGATTGGTAAAAAAAACCCTAATTGGATGAGAATAAGGCTAGGGAGGACGAAAATTACCTAAATGTTCAACCAATGACACAAAGTAACTTATTGGATGCACAAGATTGGTTAAAAACCTTAATTGGATGAGAATAAGCCAAGGGAGGACGAAAGTGACCTAAATGTTCAACCAAAGACACAAACGTAATTATTGCATGCACAAGATTGGTTAAAAACCCTAATTTGATGAGAATAAGCCTAGGAAGGACGAAAATGACCTAAATGTTCAACCAATGACACAAAATCACATGTTGGATGCACAAGATTAGTTAAAAATGCTAATTGGACGAAAATAACACTAGGGAGGATGAAACTGACCTAAATGTTCAACCAATGACACAAAATCACTTATTGGATGCACAAGATTGATTAAAAACCCTAATTGGATGAGAATAAGCCCAAGGAGGACGAAAATGTCCTAAATGTTCAACCAAAGACACAAACGTACTTATTGGATGCATAACATTCGTTAAAAACCCTAATTGGATGAGAATAAGCCTAGGGAGGACGAAAATGACCTAAATGTTCAACCAATGACACAAAATCACTTATTGGATGAAAAAGTTTGGTGAAAAATCCTAATTAGACGAGAATAAGCCTAGGGAGGACAAAAATGACCTAAATGTTCAACCAAAGAGACAAACGTACTTATTGGATGCACAAAATTTGTTAAAAACACTAATTGGATGAGAATAAGCCTAGGGAGGACGAAAATGACCTAAATGTTCAACCAATGACACAAAATCACTTATTGGATGCAAAAGATTGGTTAAAAATCCTAATTGGACGAGAATAAGCTTCGGGAGCACGAACATGACCTAAATGTTCAACCAAAGAGACAAACGTACTTATTGGATACACAAGATTGGTTAAAAACCCTAATTGGATGAGAATAAGCCTAGGGAGGATGAAAATGACCTAAATGTTCAAGCAATGACACAAAATCACTTATTAGATGCACAAGATTGGTTAACAACACTAATTGGACAAGAATAAGCCTAGGGAGGATGAAAATGACCTAAATGTTCAACCAATGTTACAAAATCACTTATTGGATGCAAAAGATTGGTTAAAAACCGTAATTGGACGAGAATAACCCTAGGGAGGACGAAAATGACCTAAATGTTCAACCAAAGACACAAACGTACTTATTGGATACACAGGATTGGTTAAAAACCCTAATTGGATGAGAATAAGACTAGCGAGGACGAAAATGACCTAAATGTTCAACCAATGACACAAAATCACTTATTGGATGCACAAGATTGGTTAAAAACTCTAATTGGATGAGAATAAGCCTAGGAAGGACGATAGTGACCTAAATTTTCAACCAAAGACACAAACGTACTTATTGGATGCACAAGATTGGTTAAAAACTCTAATTGGAGGACACTAAGCCTAGGGAGGACGAAAATGACCTAAATGTTCAACCAATGACACAAGACCACTTATTGGACGCACAAGATTTGTTAAAAACCCTAATTGGATGACAATAAGCCTAAAGAGAACGATAATGACCAAAATTTTTAACCAATGACACAAAATCACTTATTGGATGCACAAATCGTAATTGGATGAGAATAAGCCTAGGGAGGACGAAAATGACCTAAATGTTCAACCAATTACACAAAATCACTTGTTGGATGCATAGGATTCGTTAAAAACCCTAATTGGTCGAGAATAACCCTCGGGAGGACGTAAAAGACCTCAATGTTCAACCAAAGACACAAAATCACTTATTACATGCAAAGGATTAGTTAAAAACCCTAATTGGACGAGAATAAGCCTAGGGAGGACGAAAATGACCTAAATATTCAACCAAAGACACAAATGTACTTCTTGGATGCACAAGATTGGATAAAAAGCCTAATTGGATGAGAATAAGCCTAGGGAGGACGAAAATGACCTAAATGTTCGACCAGTGACACAAAATCACTTATTGGATGCACAAGATTGGTTAAAAACCATAATTGGACGAGAATATGCCTAGGGAGGACGAAAATGACCTAAATGTTCAACTAATGACACAAAATCACTTATTGGATGCAAAAGATTGGTTAAAAACCGTAATTGGACGAGAATAACCCTATGGAGGACGAAAATGACCTAAATGTTCAACCAAAGACACAAACGTACTTATTGGATACACAGGACTGGTTAAAAACCCTAATTGGATGAGAATAAGACTAGCGAGGACGAAAATGACCTAAATGTTCAACCAATGACACAAAATCACTTATGGGATGCAAAAGATTGGTTAAAAACCCCAATTGGACAAGATTAAGCTTCGGGAGCACGAACATGACCTAAATATTTAACCAAAGACACAAATGTACTTCTTGGATGCACAAGATTGGATAAAAAACCTAATTGGATGAGAATAAGCCTAGGGAGGACGAAAATTACCTAAATGTTCGACCAGTGACACAAAATCATTTATTGGATGCAAAAGATTGGTTAAAAACCCTAATTGGATGAGAATAACCCAAGGGAGGACAAAAATGAACTAAATGTTCAACCAAAGACACAAACGTACTAATTGGATGCACAAGATAGGTTAAGAACCCAAATTAGATGAGAATAAGCCTAGGGAGGACGAAAATGACCTAAATGTTCAACCAATGACACAAAATCACTTATTGGATGCACAAGATTGGTTAAAAACCCTAATTGGACGAGAATAAGCTTAGGGAGCACGAACATGACCTAAATGTTCAACCAAAGAGACAAACGTACTTATTGGATGCACAAGATTGGTTAAAAACCCTAATTGGATGAGAATAAGCCTAGGGAGGACGAAAATGACCTAAATGTTCAACCAATGACACAAAATCACTTGTTGAATGCACAAGATTGGTTAACAACCCTAATTGGACAAGAATAAACCTAGGGAGGACGAAAATGACCTAAATGTTCAACCATTGACACAAAATCACTTATTTGATGCACAAGATTTCTTAAAAACCCTAATTTGACGAGAATTTGTCTAGGGAGGACGAAAATCAGATAAATGTTCAACCAATGACACAAAATCACTTATTGGATGCACAAGATTGGTTAAAAACCCTAATTAGATGAGAATAAGCCTAGGGAGGACGAAAATGACATAAATGTTCAACCAATGACACAAAATCACTTATTGGATGTACAAGATGTGTTAACAACCCTAATTGGACAAGAATAAGCCTAGGGAGGACGAAAATAAACTAAATGTTCAACCAATCACACAAAATCATTTATTGGATGCAAAAGATTGGTTAAAAACCCTAATTGGATGAGAATAACCCTAGGGAGGTCGAAAATGAACAAAATGTTCAACCAAAGACACAAACGTACTAATTGGATGCACAAGATTGGTTAAAAACTCTTTTTGGAGGACACTAAGCCTAGGGAGGACGAAAATGACTTTAATGTTCAACTAATGCACAAGACCACTTATTGGATGGACAAGATTTGTTAAAAACCCTAATTGGATGAGAATAACCCTAGGGAGGACGAAAATGAACAAAATATTCAAACAAAGACACAAACGTACTAATTGGATGCACAAGATTGGTTAAAAACTCTATTTGGAGGACATTAAGCTTAGGGAGGACAAAAATGACTTAAATGTTCAACCACTGACACAAGACCACTTATTGGATGGACAAGATTTGTTAAAAACCCTAATTGGACGAGAATAAGCCTAGGGCGTACGAAAATGACCAAAATGTTCAACCAATGACACAAAATCACTTATTGGAGGCACAAGATTGGTTAAAAACCCTAATTGGATGAGAATAACCCTAGGGAGGACGAAAATGACCTAAATGTTCAACCAATGACACAAAATCACTTATTGGATGCACAAGATTGGTTAAAAACCCTAATTGGACGAGAATAAGCCTTGGGAGGACGAGAATGACCTAAATGTTCAACCAATGACACAAAATCACTTATTGGATGCACAAGATTGGTTAAAAACCCAAATTGGACGAGAATAAGCCTAGAGATGACGAAAATGACCTAAATTTTCAACCAATGACACAAAATAACTTATTGGATGCACAAGATAGGTTAAAAACCCTAATTAGATGACAATAAGCCTAGGGAGGACGAAAATGACCTAAATGTTCAACCAATGTCACAAAATCACTTATTGGATGCACAAGATTGGTTAAAAACCCTAATTGGACGAGAATAAGCTTAGGGAGCACGAACATGACCTTAATATTCAACCAAAGAGACAAACGTATTTATTGGATGCACAAGAATTGTTAAAAACCCTAATTGGATGAGAATAAGCTTAGGGAGGACAAAAATGACCTAAATGTTCAACCAATGACACAAAATCACTTGTTGAATGCACAAGATTGGTTAATAACCCTAATTGGACGAAAATAAGCCTAGGGAGGACGAAAATGACCTAAATGTTCAACCGATGACACAAAATCACTTTTTGGATGCAAAAGATTTGTTAAAAACCCTAATTGAACTCGAATAACCCTAGGGAGGACGAAAATGACCTAAATGTTCAACCAATGACACAAAATCACTTATTGGATGCACAAGATTGGTTAAAAACCCTAATTGGACGAGAATAAGCCTTGGGAGGACGAGAATGACCAAAATGTTCAACCAATGACACAAAATCACTTATTGGATGCAGAAGATTGGTTAAAAACCTAATGGGACGAGAATAACTCTAGGGATGATGTAAATGACCTAAATGTTCAACCAATGACACAAAATCACTTGTTGAATGCACAAGATTGGTTAACAACCCTAATTGGACGAAAATAAGCCTAGGGAGGACGAAAATGACCTAAATGTTCAACCAATGACACAAAATCACTTTTTGGATGCAATAGATTTGTTAAAAACCCTAATTGAACTAGAATAACCCTAGGGAGCATGAAAATGAATTAAATGTTCAACCAAAGACATAAATGTACTAATTGGATGCACAAGATTGGTAAAAAACCCTAATTGGATGAGAATAAGCCTAGGGAGGATGAAAATGACCTAAATGTTCAAGCAATGACAAAAAATCACTTATTAGATGCACAAGATTGGTTAACAACACTAATTGGACAAGAATAAGCCTAGGGAGGATGAAAATGACCTAAATGTTCAACCAATGTTACAAAATCACTTATTCGATGCAAAAGATTGGTTAAAAACCGTAATTGGACGAGAATAACCCTAGGGAGGACGAAAATGACCTAAATGTTCAACCAAAGACACAAACGTACTTATTGGATACACAGGATTGGTTAAAAACCCTAATTGGATGAGAATAAGACTAGCGAGGACGAAAATGACCTAAATGTTCAACCAATGACACAAAATCACTTATTGGATGCACAAGATTGGTTAAAAACTCTAATTGGATGAGAATAAGCCTAGGAAGGACGATAGTGACCTAAATTTTCAACCAAAGACACAAACGTACTTATTGGATGCACAAGATTGGTTAAAAACTCTAATTGGAGGACACTAAGCCTAGGGAGGACGAAAATGACCTAAAT
>JBBPBP010009779.1:47595692-47606185 GCA_037974735.1 Cicer chorassanicum | reverse complement strand
AGATTTGTTAAAAACCCTAATTGAACTAGAATAACCCTAGGGAGCATGAAAATGAATTAAATGTTCAACCAAAGACATAAATGTACTAATTGGATGCACAAGATTGGTAAAAAACCCTAATTGGATGAGAATAAGCCTAGGGAGGATGAAAATGACCTAAATGTTCAAGCAATGACAAAAAATCACTTATTAGATGCACAAGATTGGTTAACAACACTAATTGGACAAGAATAAGCCTAGGGAGGATGAAAATGACCTAAATGTTCAACCAATGTTACAAAATCACTTATTCGATGCAAAAGATTGGTTAAAAACCGTAATTGGACGAGAATAACCCTAGGGAGGACGAAAATGACCTAAATGTTCAACCAAAGACACAAACGTACTTATTGGATACACAGGATTGGTTAAAAACCCTAATTGGATGAGAATAAGACTAGCGAGGACGAAAATGACCTAAATGTTCAACCAATGACACAAAATCACTTATTGGATGCACAAGATTGGTTAAAAACTCTAATTGGATGAGAATAAGCCTAGGAAGGACGATAGTGACCTAAATTTTCAACCAAAGACACAAACGTACTTATTGGATGCACAAGATTGGTTAAAAACTCTAATTGGAGGACACTAAGCCTAGGGAGGACGAAAATGACCTAAATGTTCAACCAATGACACAAGACCACTTATTGGACGCACAAGATTTGTTAAAAACCCTAATTGGATGACAAGAAGCCTAAAGAGAACGATAATGACCAAAATTTTTAACCAATGACACAAAATCACTTATTGGATGCACAAATCGTAATTGGATGAGAATAAGCCTAGGGAGGACGAAAATGACCTAAATGTTCAACCAATTACACAAAATCACTTGTTGGATGCATAGGATTCGTTAAAAACCCTAATTGGTCGAGAATAACCCTCGGGAGGACGTAAATGACCTCAATGATCAACCAAAGACACAAAATCACTTATTACATGCAAAAGATTAGTTAAAAACCCTAATTGGACGAGAATAAGCCTAGGGAGGACGAAAATGACCTAAATATTCAACCAAAGACACAAACGTACTTATTGGATACACAGGATTGGTTAAAAACCCTAATTGGATGAGAATAAGACTAGCGAGGACGAAAATGACCTAAATGTTCAACCAATGACACAAAATCACTTATTGGATGCAAAAGATTGGTTAAAAACCGTAATTGGACGAGAATAACCCTAGGGAGGACGAAAATGACCTAAATGTTCAACCAAAGACACAAACGTACTTATTGGATACACAGGACTGGTTAAAAACCCTAATTGGATGAGAATAAGACTAGCGAGGACGAAAATGACCTAAATGTTCAACCAATGACACAAAATCACTTATTGGATGCAAAAGATTGGTTAAAAACCCTAATTGGACAAGATTAAGCTTCGGGAGCACGAACATGACCTAAATATTTAACCAAAGACACAAATGTACTTCTTGGATGCACAAGATTGGATAAAAAACCTAATTGGATGAGAATAAGCCTAGGGAGGACGAAAATGACCTAAATGTTCGACCAGTGACACTAAATCATTTATTGGATGCAAAAGATTGGTTAAAAACCCTAATTGGATGAGAATAACCCAAGGGAGGACAAAAATGAACTAAATGTTCAACCAAAGACACAAACGTACTAATTGGATGCACAAGATTGGTTAAAAACTCTAATTGGAGGACACTAAGCCTAGGGAGGACGAAAATGACCTTAATGTTCAACCAATGACACAAGACCACTTATTGGATGCACAAGATTTGTTAAAAACCCTAATTGGACGAGAATAAGCCTAGGGCGTACGAAAATGACCTAAATGTTCAACCAATGACACAAAATCACTTATTGGATGCACAAGATTTGTGAAAAATCCTAATTAGACGAGAATAAGCCTAGGGAGGACGAAAATGACCTAAATGTTCAAACTAAGGGACAAATGTACTTATTGGATGCACAAGATTGGTTAAAAACCCTAATTGGATGAGAATAAGCCTAGGGAGGACGAAAATGACCTAAATGCTCAACCAAAGACACAAACGTACTTATTGGATGCACAAGATTGGTTAAAAACCCTAATTGGATTAGAATAAGCCTAGGTAGGATGAAAATGACCTAAATGTTCAACCTATGACACAAAATCACTTATTAGATACACAAGATTGGTTAAAAACCTTAATTAGATGAGAATAAGCCTCGGGAGGACGAAAATGACCTAAATGTTTAATCAATGACACAAAATCACTTATTTGATGCACAAGATTTTCTTTAAAACCCTAATTGGACGAGAATAAACCTAGGGAGGACGAAAATGAGATAAATGTTCAACCGATGACACAAAATCACTTATTCGATGCACAAGATTGGTTAAAAACCCTAATTGGATGAGAATAAGCCTAGGGAGAACGAAAATGACATAAATGTTCAACCAATGACACAAAATCACTTATTGGATGCACAAGATGGGTTAAAAACCCTAATTGGATGAGAATAAGCCTAAGGAGGCCGATAATGACTTAAATTTTCAACAAATGACACAAAATCATTTATTGGATGCACAAGATTGGTTAAAAACCCAAATTGGACGAGAATAAGCTTAGGGAGGACGAAAATGACCTATATTTTCAACCAATGACACAAAATCTTTTATTGGATGCACAAGATAGGTTAAGAACCCAAATTAGATGAGAATAAGCCTATGGAGGACGAAAATGACCTAAATGTTCAACCAATGACACAAAATCACTTATTGGATGCACAAGATTGGTTAAAAACCCTAATTGGACGAGAATAAGCTTAGGGAGCACGAACATGACCTAAATGTTCAACCAAAGAGACAAACGTACTTATTGGATGCACAAGATTGGTTAAAAACCCTAATTAGATGAGAATAAGCCTAGGGAGGACGAAAATGACCTAAATGTTCAACCAATGACACAAAATCACTTGTTGGATGCACAAGATTGGTTAACAACCCTAATTGGACAAGAATAAACCTAGGGAGGACGAAAATGACCTAAATGTTCAACCATTGACACAAAATCACTTATTTGATGCACAAGATTTCTTAAAAACCCTAATTTGACGAGAATTTGTCTAGGGAGGACGAAAATGAGATAAATGTTCAACCAATGACACAAAATCACTTATTGGATGCACAAGATTGGTTAAAAACCCTAATTAGATGAGAATAAGCCTAGGGAGGACGAAAATGACATAAATGTTCAACCAATGACACAAAATCACTTATTGGATGTACAAGATGTGTTAACAACCCTAATTGGACAAGAATAAGCCTAGGGAGGACGAAAATAAACAAAATGTTCAACCAATCACACAAAATCATTTATTGGATGCAAAAGATTGGTTAAAAACCCTAATTGGATGAGAATAACCCTACGGAGGTCGAAAATGAACAAAATGTTCAACCAAAGACACAAACGTACTAATTGGATGCACAAGATTGGTTAAAAACTCTATTTGGAGGACACTAAGCCTAGGGAGGACGAAAATGACTTTAATGTTCAACTAATGCACAAGACCAGTTATTGGATGGACAAGATTTGTTAAAAACCCTAATTGGATGAGAATAACCCTAGGGAGGACGAAAATGAACAAAATATTCAACCAAAGACACAAACGTACTAATTGGATGCACAAGATTGGTTAAAAACTCTATTTGGAGGACACTAAGCTTAGGGAGGACAAAAATGACTTAAATGTTCAACCAATGACACAAGACCACTTATTGGATGGACAAGATTTGTTAAAAACCCTAATTGGACGAGAATAAGCCTAGGGCGTACGAAAATGACCTAAATGTTCAACCAATGACACAAAATCACTTATTGGAGGCACAAGATTGGTTAAAAACCCTAATTGGATGAGAATAACCCTAGGGAGGACGAAAATGACCTAAATGTTCAACCAATGACACAAAATCACTTATTGGATGCACAAGATTGGTTAAAAACCCTAATTGGACGAGAATAAGCCTTGGGAGGACGAGAATGACCTAAATGTTCAACCAATGACACAAAATCACTTATTGGATGCACAAGATTGGTTAAAAACCCAAATTGGACGAGAATAAGCCTAGAGAGGACGAAAATGACCTAAATTTTCAACCAATGACACAAAATAACTTATTGGATGCACAAGATAGGTTAAAAACCCTAATTAGATGACAATAAGCCTAGGGAGGACGAAAATGACCTAAATGTTCAACCAAGGTCACAAAATCACTTATTGGATGCACAAGATTGGTTAAAAACCCTAATTGGACGAGAATAAGCTTAGGGACCACGAACATGACCTTAATATTCAACCAAAGAGACAAACGTACTTATTGGATGCACAAGAATTGTTAAAAACCCTAATTGGATGAGAATAAGCCTAGGGAGGACAAAAATGACCTAAATGTTCAACCATGACACAAAATCACTTGTTGAATGCACAAGATTGGTTAACAACCCTAATTGGACGAAAATAAGCCTAGGGAGGACGAAAATGACCTAAATGTTCAACCGATGACACAAAATCACTTTTTGGAAGCAAAAGATTTGTTAAAAACCCTAATTGAACTCGAATAACCCTAGGGAGGATGAAAATGACCTAAATGTTCAACCAATGACACAAAATCACTTATTGGATGCACAAGATTGGTTAAAAACCCTAATTGGACGAGAATAAGCCTTGGGAGGACGAGAATGACCAAAATGTTCAACCAATGACACAAAATCACTTATTGGATGCAGAAGATTGGTTAAAAACCTTAATGGGATGAGAATAAGCCAAGGGAGGACGAAAGTGACCTAAATGTTCAACCAAAGACACAAACGTAATTATTGCATGCACAAGATTGGTTAAAAACCCTAATTTGATGAGAATAAGCCTAGGAAGGACGAAAATGACCTAAATGTTCAACCAATGACACAAAATCACATGTTGGATGCACAAGATTAGTTAAAAACCCTAATTGGACGAAAATAACACTAGGGAGGATGAAAATGACCTAAATGTTCAACCAATGACACAAAATCACTTATTGGATGCACAAGATTGATTAAAAACCCTAATTGGATGAGAATAAGCCTAGGGAGGACGAAAATGTCCTAAATGTTCAACCAAAGACACAAACGTACTTATTGGATGCATAACATTGGTTAAAAACCCTAATTGGATGAGAATAAGCCTAGGGAGGACGCAAATGACCTAAATGTTCAACCAATGACACAAAATCACTTATTGGATGAAAAAGTTTGGTGAAAAATCCTAATTAGACGAGAATAAGCCTAGGGAGGACAAAAATGACCTAAATGTTCAACCAAAGAGACAAACGTACTTATTGGATGCACAAAATTTGTTAAAAACACTAATTGGATGAGAATAAGCCTAGGGAGGACGAAAATGACCTGAATGTTCAACCAATTACACAAAATCACTTGTTGGATGCACAAGATTGGTTAAAAATCCTAATTGGTCGAGAATAACCCTAGCGAGGACGAAAATAAGCTAAATGTTCAACCAAAGACACAAAATCACTTATTGCATGCAAAAGATTTGTTAAAAACCCTAATTGGACGAGAATAAGCCTAGGGAGGACGAAAATAACCTAAATATTCAACCGAAGACACTAACGTACTTATTGGATGCATAACATTGGTTAAAAACCCTAATTGGATGAGAATAAGCCTAGGGAGGACGAAAATGACCTAAATGTTCAACCAATGACACAAAGTCACTTATTGGATGAACAAGTTTGGTGAAAAATCCTAATTAGACGAGAATAAGCCTAGGGAGGACAAAAATGACCTAAATGTTCAACCAAAGAGACAAACGTACTTATTGGATGCACAAAATTGGTTAAAAACACTAATTGGATGAGAATAAGCCTAAGGAGGACGAAAATGACCTAAATGTTTAACCAATTACACAAAATCACTGGTTGGATGCACAAGATTGGTTAAAAATCCTAATTGGTCGAGAATAACCCTAGGGAGGACGAAAATAAGCTAAATGTTCAACCAAAGACACAAAATCACTTATTGCATGCAAAAGATTGGATAAAAACCCTAATTGGATGAGAATAAGCCTAGGGGGGACGAAAATGACCTAAATGTTCAACCAATGACACAAAATCACTTTTTGGATGCAAAAAATTTGATAAAAACCCTAATTGAACTAAAATAACCCTAGGGAGGACGAAAATGAACTAAATGTTCAACCAATGACACAAAATCACTTATTGGATGCACAAGATTGGTTAAAAACCCTAATTGGACGAGAATAAGCCTTGGGAGGACGAGAATGACCAAAATGTTCAACCAATGACACAAAATAACTTATTGGATGCAGAAGATTGGTTAAAAACCTAATGGGACGAGAATAACTCTAGGGATGATGTAAATGACCTAAATGTTCAACCAATGACACAAAATCACTTGTTGAATGCACAAGATTGGTTAACAACCCTAATTGGACGAAAATAAGCCTAGGGAGGACGAAAATGACCTAAATGTTCAACCAATGACACAAAATCACTTTTTGGATGCAAAAGATTTGTTAAAAACCCTAATTGAACTAGAATAACCCTAGGGAGCATGAAAATGAATTAAATGTTCAACCAAAGACATAAATGTACTAATTGGATGCACAAGATTGGTAAAAAACCCTAATTGGATGAGAATAAGCCTAGGGAGGATGAAAATGACCTAAATGTTCAAGCAATGACACAAAATCACTTATTAGATGCACAAGATTGGTTAACAACACTAATTGGACAAGAATAAGCCTAGGGAGGATGAAAATGACCTAAATGTTCAACCAATGTTACAAAATCACTTATTGGATGCAAAAGATTGGTTAAAAACCGTAATTGGACGAGAATAACCCTAGGGAGGACGAAAATGACCTAAATGTTCAACCAAAGACACAAACGTACTTATTGGATACACAGGATTGGTTAAAAACCCTAATTGGATGAGAATAAGACTAGCGAGGACGAAAATGACCTAAATGTTCAACCAATGACACAAAATCACTTATTGGATGCACAAGATTGGTTAAAAACTCTAATTGGATGAGAATAAGCCTAGGAAGGACGATAGTGACCTAAATTTTCAACCAAAGACACAAACGTACTTATTGGATGCACAAGATTGGTTAAAAATTCTAATTGGAGGACACTAAGCCTAGGGAGGACGAAAATGACCTAAATGTTCAACCAATGACACAAGACCACTTATTGGACGCACAAGATTTGTTAAAAACCCTAATTGGATGACAATAAGCCTAAAGAGAACGATAATGACCAAAATTTTTAACCAATGACACAAAATCACTTATTGGATGCACAAATCGTAATTGGATGAGAATAAGCCTAGGGAGGACGAAAATGACCTAAATGTTCAACCAATTACACAAAATCACTTGTTGGATGCATAGGATTCGTTAAAAACCCTAATTGGTCGAGAATAACCCTCGGGAGGACGTAAATGACCTCAATGATCAACCAAAGACACAAAATCACTTATTACATGCAAAAGATTAGTTAAAAACCCTAATTGGACGAGAATAAGCCTAGGGAGGACGAAAATGACCTAAATATTCAACCAAAGACACAAACGTACTTATTGGATACACAGGATTGGTTAAAAACCCTAATTGGATGAGAATAAGACTAGCGAGGACGAAAATGACCTAAATGTTCAACCAATGACACAAAATCACTTATTGGATGCAAAAGATTGGTTAAAAACCGTAATTGGACGAGAATAACCCTAGGGAGGACGAAAATGACCTAAATGTTCAACCAAAGACACAAACGTACTTATTGGATACACAGGACTGGTTAAAAACCCTAATTGGATGAGAATAAGACTAGCGAGGACGTAAATGACCTAAATGTTCAACCAATGACACAAAATCACTTATTGGATGCAAAAGATTGGTTAAAAACCCTAATTGGACAAGATTAAGCTTCGGGAGAACGAACATGACCTAAATATTTAACCAAAGACACAAATGTACTTCTTGGATGCACAAGATTTGATAAAAAACCTAATTGGATGAGAATAAGCCTAGGGAGGACGAAAATGACATAAATTTTCAACCAATGACACAAAATCACTTATTGGATGCACAAGATAGGTTAAAAACCCTAATTAGATGACAATAAGCCTAGGGAGGACGAAAATGACCTAAAAGTTCAACCAAGGTCACAAAATCACTTATTAGATGCACAAGATTGGTTAAAAACCCTAATTGGACGAGAATAAGCTTAGGGAGCACGAACATGACCTAAATATTCAACCAAAGAGACAAACGTACTTATTGGATGCACAAGATTGGTAAAAAAAACCCTAATTGGATGAGAATAAGCCTAGGGAGGACGAAAATGACCTAAATGTTCAACCAATCACTTTTTGGATGCAAAAAATTTGATAAAAACCCTAATTGAACTAGAATAACCCTAGGGAGGACGAAAATGAACGAATTGTTCAACCAAAGACATAAATGTACTAATTGGATGCACAAGATTGGTAAAAAAAACCCTAATTGGATGAGAATAAGCCTAGGGAGGACGAAAATTACCTAAATGTTCAACCAATGACACAAAATAACTTATTGGATGCACAAGATTGGTTAAAAACCTTAATGGGATGAGAATAAGCCAAGGGAGGACGAAAGTGACCTAAATGTTCAACCAAAGACACAAACGTAATTATTGCATGCACAAGATTGGTTAAAAACCCTAATTTGATGAGAATAAGCCTAGGAAGGACGAAAATGACCTAAATGTTCAACCAATGACACAAAATCACATGTTGGATGCACAAGATTAGTTAAAAACCCTAATTGGACGAAAATAACACTAGGGAGGATGAAAATGACCTAAATGTTCAACCAATGACACAAAATCACTTATTGGATGCACAAGATTGGTTAAAAACCCTAATTGGATGAGAATAAGCCTAGGGAGGACGAAAATGTCCTAAATGTTCAACCAAAGACACAAACGTACTTATTGGATGCATAACATTGGTTAAAAACCCTAATTGGATGAGAATAAGCCTAGGGAGGACGAAAATGACCTAAATGTTCAACCAATGACACAAAATCACTTATTGGATGAAAAAGTTTGGTGAAAAATCCTAATTAGACGAGAATAAGCCTAGGGAGGACAAAAATGACCTAAATGTTCAACCAAAGAGACAAACGTACTTATTGGATGCACAAAATTTGTTAAAAACACTAATTGGATGAGAATAAGCCTAGGGAGGACGAAAATGACCTAAATGTTCAACCAATTACACAAAATCACTTGTTGGATGCACAAGATTGGTTAAAAATCCTAATTGGTCGAGAATAACCCTAGCGAGGACGAAAATAAGCTAAATGTTCAACCAAAGACACAAAATCACTTATTGCATGCCAAAGATTGGTTAAAAACCCTAATTGGACGAGAATAAGCCTAGGGAGGACGAAAATAACCTAAATATTCAACCGAAGACACTAACGTACTTATTGGATGCATAACATTGGTTAAAAACCCTAATTGGATGAGAATAAGCCTAGGGAGGACGAAAATGACCTAAATGTTCAACCAATGACTCAAAGTCACTTATTGGATGAACAAGTTTGGTGAAAAATCCTAATTAGACGAGAATAAGCCTAGGGAGGACAAAAATGACCTAAATGTTCAACCAAAGAGACAAACGTACTTATTGGATGCACAAAATTGGTTAAAAACACTAATTGGATGAGAATAAGCCTAAGGAGGACGAAAATGACCTAAATGTTCAACCAATTACACAAAATCACTGGTTGGATGCACAAGATTGGTTAAAAATCCTAATTGGTCGAGAATAACCCTAGGGAGGACGAAAATAAGCTAAATGTTCAACCAAAGACACAAAATCACTTATTGCATGCAAAAGATTGGATAAAAACCCTAATTGGATGAGAATAAGCCTAGGGAGGACGAAAATGACCTAAATGTTCAACCAATGACACAAAATCACTTTTTGGATGCAAAAAATTTGATAAAAACCCTAATTGAACTAAAATAACCCTAGGGAGGACGAAAATGAACTAAATGTTCAACCAAAGACATAAATGTACTAATTGGATGCACAAGATTGGTAAAAAACCCTAATTGGATGAGAGTAAGCCTAGGGAGGACGAAAATGACCTAAATGTTCAACCAATGACACAAAATCACTTATTGGATGCACAAGATTGGTTAAAAACCCTAATTGGATGAGAATAAGCCTAGGGAGGATGAAAATGACCTAAATGTACAACCAATGACACAAAATCACTTATTGGATGAACAAGTTTGGTGAAAACTCCTAATTAGACGAGAATAAGCCTAGGGAGGACAAAAATGACCTAAATGTTCAACCAAAGAGACAAACGTACTTATTGGATGCACAAAATTGGTTAAAAACACTAATTGGA
>JBBPBP010009779.1:47509952-47568721 GCA_037974735.1 Cicer chorassanicum | reverse complement strand
CTAAATGTTCAACCAATGACACAAAATCACTTATTGGATGCACAAGGTTGGTTAAAAACCCTAATTGGACGAGAATATCCCTAGGGAGGACGAAAATGACCTAAATGTTCAACCAATGACACAAACTCACTTATAAAATACAAAAGACTGGTTAAAAACCCTAATTGGACGAGAATAACCATAAGGAGGACGAAAATGACCTAAATGTTCAACTAAAGACACCAACATACTTATTGGATGCACAAGATTGGTTAAAAACCCTAATTGGATGAGAATTAGCCTAGGGAGGACGAAAATGACCTAAATGTTCAACCAATGACACAAAATCACTTATTGGATGCACAAGATTGGTTAAGAACCCTAATTGGATGAGAATAAGCCTAGGGAGGATGATAATGACCTAAATTTTCAACCAATGACACAAAATCACTTATTGCATGCACAAGATTGGTTAAAAACCCAAGTTGGACAAGAATAAGCCTAGGGAGGACGAAAATGACCTAAATTTTCACCCAATGACACAAAATCACTTATTGGATGCACAAGATAGGTTAAAAACCCTAATTAGATGAGAATAAGCCTAGGGAGGATGAAAATCACCTAAATGTTCAACTAATGAAATAAATCACTTATTGGAGGCACAAGATTGGTTAAAAACCCTAATTGGACGAGAAAAACCCTAGGGGGGACGAAAATGACCTAAATGTTCAACCAAAGACACAAACGTACTTATTGGATGCACAAGAATGCTTAAAAATCCTAATTGGATGAGAATAAGCCTAGGGAGGTCGAAAATGACCTAAATGTTCAAGCAAAGACACAAACGTACTTATTGCAAGCACAAGATTGGTTAAAAACCCTAATTGGTAGAGAATAAGCCTTGCGAGGACAAAAATGACCTAAATGTTCAACCAAAGAGACAAACATATTTATTGGATGCATAAGATTGATTAAAAACCCTAATTGGATGAGAATAAGCCTAGGGATGACGAAAATGACCTTAATGTTTAACCAAAGAATCAAACGTACTTATTGGATGCACAAGATTGTTTAAAACCCTAATTGGTTGAGAATACGCCTAGGGAGGACGAAAATGACCTAAATGTTCAACCAATGACACAAAATCACTTATTGGATGCACAAGATTGGTTAAGAACCCTAATTGGATGAGAATAAGCCTAGGGAGGACGATAATGACCTAAATTTTCAACCAATGACACAAAATCACTTATTGGATGCACAAGATTGGTTAAAAACCCAAATTGGACGAGAATAAGCCTAGGGACGACGAAAATGACCTAAATTATCAACCAATGACACAAAATCACTTATTGGATGCACAAGATAGGTTAAAAACCCTAATTAGATGAGAATAAGCCTAGGGAGGACGAAAATGACCTAAATGTTCAACTAATGACACAAAATCACTTATTGGACGCACAAGATTGGTTAAAAACCCTAATTGGATGAGAATAAGCCTACGGAGGACGAAAATGACCTAAATGTTCAACCAAAGACACAAACGTACTTATTGGATGCAAAAGATTGGTTAAAATCCCTAATTGGATGAGAATAAGCCTACGGAGGACGAAAATTACCTAAATGTTCAACCAAAGACACAAACGTACTTATTGAAAGCACAAGATTGGTTAAAAACCCTAATTGGATGAGAATAAGCCTTGCGAGGACAAAAATGACCTAAATGTTCAACCAAAGAGACAAACATATTTATTGGATGCATAAGATTGATTAAAAACTCTAATTGGATGAGAATAAGCCTAGGGATGACGAAAATGACCTAAATGTTTAACCAAAGAGACAAACGTACTTATTGGATGCACAAGATGGACTAAATACCCTAATTGGATGAGAATAAGCCTAGGGAGGAAGAAAATAACCTAAATGTTCAACCAAAGACACAAGCATACTTATTGGATGCACAAGATTGGTTAAAAACCCGAATTGGATGAGAATAAGCCTAGGGAGGACGAAAATAACCTAAATGTTCAACCAAGGAGACAAACGTATTTATTGGATGCACAAGATTGGTTAAAAAGCCTAATTGGATGAGAATAAGCCCAGGGAGAACGAAAATGACCTAAATGTTCAACCAAAGAGACAAACGTACTTATTGCATGCCCAAGATTGGTTAAAAACCCTAATTGGATGAGAATAAGCCTAGGGAGGACGAAAATGACATAAATGTTCAACCAATGACACAAATTCACATGTTGGATGCACAAGATTGGTTAAAATCCCTAATTGGTCGAGAATAACCCTAGGGAGGACGAAAATAACCTAAATGTTCAACCAAAGACACAAAATCACTTATTGCATGCAAAAGATTGGTTAAAAACCCTAATTGGACGAGAATAAGCCTACGGAGGACGAAAATGACCTAAATATTCAACCGAAGACACAAACGTACTTATTGCATGCACAAGATTGATTAAAAACCCTAATTGGATGAGAATAAGCCTAGGGAGGACGAAAATGACCTAAATTATCAACCAATGACACAAAATCAATTATTGGATGCACAAGATTGGTTAAAAACCCTAATTAGATGAGAATAAGCCTAGGGAGGACGAAAATGACCTAAATGTTCAACTAATGACACAAAATCACTTATTGGACGCACAAGATTGGTTAAAAACCCTAATTGGATGAGAATAAGCCTACGGAGGACGAAAATGACCTAAATGTTCAACCAAAGACACAAACGTACTTATTGGATGCAAAAGATTGGTTAAAATCCCTAATTGGATGAGAATAAGCCTACAGAGGACGAAAATTACCTAAATGTTCAACCAAAGACACAAACGTACTTATTGGAAGCACAAGATTGGTTAAAAACCCTAATTGGATGAGAATAAGCCTTGCGAGGACAAAAATGACCTAAATGTTCAACCAAAGAGACAAACATATTTATTGGATTCATAAGATTGATTAAAAACTCTAATTGGATGAGAATAAGCCTAGGGATGACGAAAATGACCTAAATGTTTAACCAAAGAGACAAACGTACTTATTGGATGCACAAGATTGGCTAAAAACCCTAATTGGATGAGAATAAGCCTAGGGAGGAAGAAAATGACCTAAATGTTCAACCAAAGACACAAACATACTTATTGGATGCACAATATTGGTTAAAAACCCTAATTGGATGAGAATAAGCCTAGGGAGGAAGAAAATGACCTAAATGTTCAACCAAAGACACAAACATACTTATTGGATGCACAAGATTGGTTAAAAACCCTAATTGGACGAGAATATGCCTAGGGAGGACGAAAATGACCTAAATGTTCAACCAATGACACAAAATCACTTATTGGATTCAAAAGACTGGTTAAAAACCCTAATTGGACGAGAATAACCCTAGGGAGGACGAAAACGACCTAAATGTTCAACCAAAGAATCAAACGTACTTATTGGATGCACAAGATTGTTTAAAACCCTAATTGGATGAGAATAAGCCTAGGGAGGACGAAAATGACCTAAATGTTCAACCAATGACACAAAATCACTTATTGGATGCACAAGATTGGTTAAGAACCCTAATTGGATGAGAATAAGCCTAGGGAGGACGAAAATGACCTAAATGTTCAACTAATTGGATGCATAAGATTGGTTAAAAACCCTAATTGCATGAGAATAAGCCTAGGGAGGACGAAAATGACATAAATGTTTAACCAAAGAGACAAACGTACTTATTGGATGCACAAGATTGGTTAAAAACCCTAATTGGATGAGAATAAGCCTAGGGAGGACGAAAATGACCTAAATATTCAACCAATGACACAAAATCACACGTTGGATGCACAAGATTGGTTAAAAACCCTAATTGGACGGGAATATGCCTAGGGAGGACGAAAATGACTTAAATGTTCAACCAATGACACAAAATCACTTATTGGATGCAAAAGATTGGTTAAAAACCCTAATTGGACGAGGATAACCCTAGGGAGGACAAAAATGAGCAAAATGTTCAACCAAAGACACAAACGAACTAATTGGATGCACAAGATGGGTTAAAAACCCTAATTGGAGGACAATAAGCCTAGGGAGGACGAAAATGACCTAAATGTTCAACCAATTACACAAGACCACTTATTGGATGCACAAGATTTGTTAAAAACCCTAATTGGACGAGAATAAGCTTAGGGCGTACGAAAATGACCTAAATGTTCAACAAATGACACAAAATCACTTATTGGATGCACAAGATTGGTGAAAAATCCTAATTGGACGAGAATAAGCCTAGGGAGGACGAAAACGACCAAAATGTTCAACCAAAGGGACAAACGTACTTATTGAAAGCACAAGATTGGTTAAAAACCCTAATTGGATGAGAATAAGCCTAGCGAGGACGAAAATGACCTAAATGCTCAACCAAAGAGACAAACATATTTATTGGATGCATAAGATTGGTTAAAAACCCTAATTGCATGAGAATAAGCCTAGGGATGACGAAAATGACCTAAATGTTTAACCAAAGAGACAAACGTACTAATTGGATGCACAAGATTGGTTAAAAACCCTAATTGGAGGACAATAAGCCTAGGGAGGACGAAAATGACCTAAATGTTCAACCAATGACACAAGACCACTTATTGGATGCACTAGATTTGTTAAAAACCCTAATTGGACGAGAATAAGCCTAGGGAGGATAAAAATGACCTAAATGTTCAACCAATGACACAAAATCACTTATTGGATGCACAAGATTGGTTAAAAACCCTAATTGGATGAGAATAAGCCTAAGGAGGACGAAAATGACCTAAATGTTCAACCAAAGACACAAACGTACTTATTGGATGCACAACATCGGTTAAAAACCCTAATTGGATGAGAATAAGCCTAGGGAGGACGAAAATGACCTAAATGTTCAACCAATAACACAAAATCACTTATTGGATGAACAAGATTGGTTAAAAACCCAAATTGGACGAGAATAAGCCTAGGGACGACAAAAATGACCTAAATTATCAACCAATGACACAAAATCACTTATTGGATGCACAAGATTGGTTAAGAACCCTAATTGGATGAGAATAAGCCTAGGGAGGACGATAATGACCTAAATGTTCAACCAATGACACAAAATCACTTATTGGATGCACAAGGTTGGTTAAAAACCCTAATTGGACGAGAATATCCCTAGGGAGGACGAAAATGACCTAAATGTTCAACCAATGACACAAACTCACTTATAAAATGCAAAAGACTGGTTAAAAACCCTAATTGGACGAGAATAACCATATGGAGGACGAAAATGACCTAAATGTTCAACTAAAGACACCAACATACTTATTGGATGCACAAGATTGGTTAAAAACCCTAATTGGATGAGAATTAGCCTAGGGAGGACGAAAATGACCTAAATGTTCAACCAATGACACAAAATCACTTATTGGATGCACAAGATTGGTTAAGAACCCTAATTGGATGAGAATAAGCCTAGGGAGGATGATAATGACCTAAATTTTCAACCAATGACACAAAATCACTTATTGCATGCACAAGATTGGTTAAAAACCCAAATTGGACGAGAATAACCTAGGGAGGACGAAAATGACCTAATTTTTCAACCAATGACATAAAATCACTTATTGGATGCACAAGATAGGTTAAAAACCCTGATTAGATGAGAATAAGCCTAGGGAGGACGAAAATGACCTAAATGTTCAACCAATGACACAAAATCACTGATTGGATGCACAAGATTGGTTAAAAACCCTAGTTGGACGAGAAAAAGCCTAGGGAGGACGAAAATAACCTAAATGTTCAACTAATGACACAAAATCACTTTTTGGATCAGAAAAATTGGTTAAAAACCCTAATTGAACTAGAATAACCCTAGGGAGGACGAAAATGAACTAAATGTTCAACCAAAGACACAAATGTACTAATTGGATGCATAAGATTGGTTAAAAACCCTAATTGGATGAGAATAAGCCTAGGGAGGACGAAAATGACCTATATGTTCAACCAATGACACAAAATCACTTATTGGATGCACAAGATTGGTTAAAAACCCTAATTGGATGAAAATAAGCCTAGGGAGGAAGAAAATGACCTAAATGTTCAACCAAAGACACAAGCGTACTTATTGCATGCACAAGATTGGTTAAAAACCCTAATTGGACGAGAAAAACCCTTGGGAGGACGAAAACGACCTAAATGTATAACCAAAGAATCAAACGTACTTATTGGATGCACAAGATTGTTTAAAACCCTAATTGGATGAGAATAAGCCTAGGGAGGACGAAAATGACCTAAATGTTGAACCAAAGACACAAACGTACTTATTGGATGCACAACATCGGTTAAAAACCCTAATTGGATGAGAATAAGCCTAGGGAGGACGAAAATGACCTAAATGTTCAACCAATAACACAAAATCACTTATTGGATGAACAAGATTGGTTAAAAACCCAAATTGGACGAGAATAAGCCTAGGGACGACAAAAATGACCTAAATTATCAACCAATGACACAAAATCACTTATTGGATGCACAAGATTGGTTAAGAACCCTAATTGGATGAGAATAAGCCTAGGGAGGACGATAATGATCTAAATGTTCAACCAATGACACAAAATCACTTATTGGATGCACAAGGTTGGTTAAAAACCCTAATTGGACGAGAATATCCCTAGGGAGGACGAAAATGACCTAAATGTTCAACCAATGACACAAACTCACTTATAAAATGCAAAAGACTGGTTAAAAACCCTAATTGGACGAGAATAACCATAAGGAGGACGAAAATGACCTAAATGTTCAACTAAAGACACCAACATACTTATTGGATGCACAAGATTGGTTAAAAACCCTAATTGGATGAGAATTAGCCTAGGGAGGAAGAAAATGACCTAAATGTTCAACCAATGACACAAAATCACTTATTGGATGCACAAGATTGGTTAAGAACCCTAATTGGATGAGAATAAGCCTAGGGAGGATGATAATGACCTAAATTTTCAACCAATGACACAAAATCACTTATTGCATGCACAAGATTGGTTAAAAACCCAAGTTGGACAAGAATAAGCCTAGGGAGGACGAAAATGACCTAAATTTTCACCCAATGACACAAAATCACTTATTGGATGCACAAGATAGGTTAAAAACCCTAATTAGATGAGAATAAGCCTAGGGAGGATGAAAATCACCTAAATGTTCAACTAATGAAATAAATCACTTATTGGAGGCACAAGATTGGTTAAAAACCCTAATTGGACGAGAAAAACCCTAGGGGGGACGAAAATGACCTAAATGTTCAACCAAAGACACAAACGTACTTATTGGATGCACAAGAATGCTTAAAAATCCTAATTGGATGAGAATAAGCCTAGGGAGGTCGAAAATGACCTAAATGTTCAACCAAAGACACAAACGTACTTATTGCAAGCACAAGATTGGTTAAAAACCCTAATTGGATGAGAATAAGCCTTGCGAGGACAAAAATGACCTAAATGTTCAACCAAAGAGACAAACATATTTATTGGATGCATAAGATTGATTAAAAACCCTAATTGGATGAGAATAAGCCTAGGGATGACGAAAATGACCTAAATGTTTAACCAAAGAATCAAACGTACTTATTGGATGCACAAGATTGTTTAAAACCCTAATTGGATGAGAATACGCCTAGGGAGGACGAAAATGACCTAAATGTTCAACCAATGACACAAAATCACTTATTGGATGCACAAGATTGGTTAAGAACCCTAATTGGATGAGAATAAGCCTAGGGAGGATGATAATGACCTAAATTTTCAACCAATGACACAAAATCACTTATTGGATGCACAAGATTGTTTAAAAACCCAAATTGGACGAGAATAAGCCTAGGGACGACGAAAATGACCTAAATTATCAACCAATGACACAAAATCACTTATTGGATGCACAAGATTGGTTAAAAACCCAAATTGGACGAGAATAACCTAGGGAGGACGAAAATGACCTAATTTTTCAACCAATGACACAAAATCACTTATTGGATGCACAAGATAGGTTAAAAACCCTGATTAGATGAGAATAAGCCTAGGGAGGACGAAAATGACCTAAATGTTCAACCAATGACACAAAATCACTGATTGGATGCACAAGATTGGTTAAAAACCCTAGTTGGACGAGAAAAAGCCTAGGGAGGACGAAAATAACCTAAATGTTCAACTAATGACACAAAATCACTTTTTGGATCAGAAAAATTGGTTAAAAACCCTAATTGAACTAGAATAACCCTAGGGAGGACGAAAATGAACTAAATGTTCAACCAAAGACACAAATGTACTAATTGGATGCATAAGATTGGTTAAAAACCCTAATTGGATGAGAATAAGCCTAGGGAGGACGAAAATGACCTATATGTTCAACCAATGACACAAAATCACTTATTGGATACACAAGATTGGTTAAAAACCCTAATTGGATGAAAATAAGCCTAGGGAGGAAGAAAATGACCTAAATGTTCAACCAAAGACACAAACGTACTTATTGCATGCACAAGATTGGTTAAAAACCCTAATTGGACGAGAAAAACCCTTGGGAGGACGAAAACGACCTAAATGTTCAACCAAAGAATCAAACGTACTTATTGGATGCACAAGATTGTTTAAAACCCTAATTGGATGAGAATAAGCCTAGGGAGGACGAAAATGACATAAATGTTGAACCAAAGACACAAACGTACTTATTGGATGCACAACATCGGTTAAAAACCCTAATTGGATGAGAATAAGCCTAGGGAGGACGAAAATGACCTAAATGTTCAACCAATAACACAAAATCACTTATTGGATGAACAAGATTGGTTAAAAACCCAAATTGGACGAGAATAAGCCTAGGGACGACAAAAATGACCTAAATTATCAACCAATGACACAAAATCACTTATTGGATGCACAAGATTGGTTAAGAACCCTAATTGGATGAGAATAAGCCTAGGGAGGACGATAATGATCTAAATGTTCAACCAATGACACAAAATCACTTATTGGATGCACAAGGTTGGTTAAAAACCCTAATTGGACGAGAATATCCCTAGGGAGGACGAAAATGACCTAAATGTTCAACCAATGACACAAACTCACTTATAAAATGCAAAAGACTGGTTAAAAACCTTAATTGGACGAGAATAACCATAAGGAGGACGAAAATGACCTAAATGTTCAACTAAAGACACCAACATACTTATTGGATGCACAAGATTGGTTAAAAACCCTAATTGGATGAGAATTAGCCTAGGGAGGACGAAAATGACCTAAATGTTCAACCAATGACACAAAATCACTTATTGGATGCACAAGATTGGTTAAGAACCCTAATTGGATGAGAATAAGCCTAGGGAGGACGATAATGACCTAAATGTTCAACCAATGACACAAAATCACTTATTGGATGCACAAGGTTGGTTAAAAACCCTAATTGGACGAGAATATCCCTAGGGAGGACGAAAATGACCTAAATGTTCAACCAATGACACAAACTCACTTATTGGATGCAAAAGACTGGTTAAAAACCCTAATTGGATGAGAATAACCATAGGGAGGACGAAAATGACCTAAATGTTCAACTAAAGACACCAACTTACTTATTGGATGCACAAGATTGGTTAAAAACCCTAATTGGATGAGAATTAGCCTAGGGAGGACGAAAATGACCTAAATGTTCAACCAATGACACAAAATCACTTATTGGATGCACAAGATTGGTTAAGAACCCTAATTGGATGAGAATAAGCCTACGGAGGATGATAATGACCTAAATTTTCAACCAATGACACAAAATCACTTATTGCATGCACAAGATTGGTTAAAAACCCAAGTTGGACAAGAATAAGCCTAAGGAGGACGAAAATGACCTAAATTTTCACCCAATGACACAAAATCACTTATTGGATGCACAAGATAGGTTAAAAACCCTAATTAGATGAGAATAAGCCTAGGGAGGATGAAAATCACCTAAATGTTCAACTAATGAAATAAATCACTTATTGGAGGCACAAGATTGGTTAAAAACCCTAATTGGACGAGAAAAACCCTAGGGGGGACGAAAATGACCTAAATGTTCAACCAAAGACACAAACGTACTTATTGGATGCACAAGAATGCTTAAAAATCCTAATTGGATGAGAATAAGCCTAGGGAGGTCGAAAATGACCTAAATGTTCAACCAAAGACACAAACGTACTTATTGCAAGCACAAGATTGGTTAAAAACCCTAATTGGATGAGAATAAGCCTTGCGAGGACAAAAATGTTCTAAATGTTCAACCAAAGAGACAAACATATTTATTGGATGAGAATAAGACTAGGGATGACGAAAATGACCTAAATGTTTAACCAAAGAGACAAACGTACTTATTGGATGCACAAGATGGGCTAAATACCCTAATTGGATGAGAATAAGCCTAGGGAGGAAGAAAATGACCTAAATGTTCAACCAAAGACACAAACATACTTATTGGATGCACAAGATTGGTTAAAAACCCGAATTGGATGAGAATAAGCCTAGGGAGGACGAAAATAACCTAAATGTTCAACCAAGGAGACAAACGTATTTATTGGATGCACAAGATTGGTTAAAAAGCCTAATTGGATGAGAATAAGCCCAGGGAGGACGAAAATGACCTAAATGTTCAACCAATGACACAAAATCACTTATTGGATGCACAAGATTGGTTAAGAACCCTAATTGGATGAGAATAAGCCTAGGGAGGACGATAATGACCTAAATTTCAACCAATGACACAAAATCACTTATTGGATGCACAAGATTGGTTAAAAACCCAAATTGGACGAGAATAAGCCTAGGGACGACGAAAATGACCTAAATTATCAACCAATGACACAAAATCACTTATTGGATGCACAAGATAGGTTAAAAACCCTAATTAGATGAGAATAAGCCTAGGGAGGACGAAAATGACCTAAATGTTCAACTAATGACACAAAATCACTTATTGGACGCACAAGATTGGTTAAAAACCCTAATTGGATGAGAATAAGCCTACGGAGGACGAAAATGACCTAAATGTTCAACCAAAGACACAAACGTACTTATTGGATGCAAAAGATTGGTTAAAATCCCTAATTGGATGAGAATAAGCCTACGGAGGACGAAAATTACCTAAATGTTCAACCAAAGACACAAACGTACTTATTGAAAGCACAAGATTGGTTAAAAACCCTAATTGGATGAGAATAAGCCTTGCGAGGACAAAAATGACCTAAATGTTCAACCAAAGAGACAAACATATTTATTGGATGCATAAGATTGATTAAAAACTCTAATTGGATGAGAATAAGCCTAGGGATGACGAAAATGACCTAAATGTTTAACCAAAGAGACAAACGTACTTATTGGATGCACAAGATGGGCTAAATACCCTAATTGGATGAGAATAAGCCTAGGGAGGAAGAAAATAACCTAAATGTTCAACCAAAGACACAAGCATACTTATTGGATGCACAAGATTGGTTAAAAACCCGAATTGGATGAGAATAAGCCTAGGGAGGACGAAAATAACCTAAATGTTCAACCAAGGAGACAAACGTATTTATTGGATGCACAAGATTGGTTAAAAAGCCTAATTGGATGAGAATAAGCCCAGGGAGAACGAAAATGACCTAAATGTTCAACCAAAGAGACAAACGTACTTATTGCATGCCCAAGATTGGTTAAAAACCCTAATTGGATGAGAATAAGCCTAGGGAGGACGAAAATGACATAAATGTTCAACCAATGACACAAATTCACATGTTGGATGCACAAGATTGGTTAAAATCCCTAATTGGTCGAGAATAACCCTAGGGAGGACGAAAATAACCTAAATGTTCAACCAAAGACACAAAATCACTTATTGCATGCAAAAGATTGGTTAAAAACCCTAATTGGACGAGAATAAGCCTACGGAGGACGAAAATGACCTAAATATTCAACCGAAGACACAAACGTACTTATTGCATGCACAAGATTGATTAAAAACCCTAATTGGATGAGAATAAGCCTAGGGAGGACGTAAATGACCTAAATTATCAACCAATGACACAAAATCAATTATTGGATGCACAAGATTGGTTAAAAACCCTAATTAGATGAGAATAAGCCTAGGGAGGACGAAAATGACCTAAATGTTCAACTAATGACACAAAATCACTTATTGGACGCACAAGATTGGTTAAAAACCCTAATTGGATGAGAATAAGCCTACGGAGGACGAAAATGACCTAAATGTTCAACCAAAGACACAAACGTACTTATTGGATGCAAAAGATTGGTTAAAATCCCTAATTGGATGAGAATAAGCCTACAGAGGACGAAAATTACCTAAATGTTCAACCAAAGACACAAACGTACTTATTGGAAGCACAAGATTGGTTAAAAACCCTAATTGGATGAGAATAAGCCTTGCGAGGACAAAAATGACCTAAATGTTCAACCAAAGAGACAAACATATTTATTGGATTCATAAGATTGATTAAAAACTCTAATTGGATGAGAATAAGCCTAGGGATGACGAAAATGACCTAAATGTTTAACCAAAGAGACAAACGTACTTATTGGATGCACAAGATTGGCTAAAAACCCTAATTGGATGAGAATAAGCCTAGGGATGAAGAAAATGACCTAAATGTTCAACCAAAGACACAAACATACTTATTGGATGCACAAGATTGGTTAAAAACCCGAATTGGATGAGAATAAGCCTAGGGAGGACGAAAATAACCTAAATGTTCAACCAAGGAGACAAACGTATTTATTGGATGCACAAGATTGGTTAAAAAGCCTAATTGGATGAGAATAAGCCCAGGGAGGACGAAAATGACCTAAATGTTCAACCAAAGAGACAAACGTACTTATTGCATGCACAAGATTGGTTAAAAACCCTAGTTGGATGAGAATAAGCCTAGGGAGGACGAAAATGACATAAATGTTCAACCAATGACACAAATTCACATGTTGGATGCACAAGATTGGTTAAAAATCCCTAATTGGTCGAGAATAACCCTAGGGAGGACGAAAATAACCTAAATGTTCAACCAAAGACACAAAATCACTAATTGCATGCAAAAGATTGGTTAAAAACCCTATTTGGACGAGAATAAGCCTACGGAGGACGAAAATGACCTAAATATTCAACCGAAGACACAAACGTACTTATTGCATGCACAAGATTGATTAAAAACCCTAATTGGATGAGAATAAGCCTAGGGAGGACGAAAATGACCTAAATGTTCAACCAATGACACAAAATCACATGTTGGATGCACATGATTCGTTAAAAACCTTAATTGGACGAGAATATGCCTAGGGAGGACGAAAATGACATAAATGTTCAACCAATGACACAAAATCACTGATTGGATGCACAAGATTGGTTAAAAACCCTAATTGGACGAGAATAACCCTAGGGAGGACGAAAATGACCTAAATGTTCAACCAAAGACATAAACTTACGTTTTTGATTATACACAAAGACCAATGGTGACACAACAACAAAAAGAAGAATTCCTCAAACATCCCTTGATGAAATTACAAATAAATAGATTATATAAAGGTAAAATAATTCAAGTCATAATTCAAATACAAGAGAACCTTAATTACTTTGCATATGCATAAATAATATTTTCAAACGTCCAAAATAATATTTTCAAAATATTAAAATCTTTATTTTTAACAAAATTTAATGTCGTATTCGAATACAACCATCTTGTAGTCGAATACAGGATAAAAACATGGCTAAGTCAGAGAGTTGGCCATCTCATTTGTATTCGACTACACAGTGAAAATTTTGAATGATTTTTTAACGTTGCAGCAAGCTGTATTCGAATACCAATATCTTGTAGTCGAATACAAGATAAAAACATGGCTAAGTCAGAGAGTTGGCCATCTCATCTGTATTCGACTACACAGTGAAATGTTTGAAAATTTTTAACGTTGCAGCAAGCTGTATTCGAATACAGAAATGTGGTAGTCGAATACAACTGCAACCAATGCAATTTTTCAGCTTTGAGTTCAATTTAAAACATTGTAATTCGTTCTCAAACCTCTTGGATCAAAGGCCACGACTCTAAAGAGTTGTTTGAGGACTATAAATAGGTCATAACTTCATTTTCAAATTACCAATTAAAATTACACAATTTCAAAGACTTTGAACTAAATTTTCTAAATTTTTCTAAGTCTTTTCAGAAGTTCAAGTACTTGCATATCATTTTCATATCCTTAAGGTTCTCAAAAGTACTTGAATAAATCTTGAATTATACTACCTTCATTCTATTCCTATATCCTTATCAAAAACAACCAAGTGATTGTAAAAGAAAGTTGTGCTTTCTTTTAAGTGCTGTATCTAAGATAATAGTGTTCTATCTTTGAAAGTTTGTTAGAAGATTGTTGCCAAGGTCCCAGGGTGAGGACTTGTACATATTCTGACAGATAGTGAAGAAAATCTCTTGTGGTGAGCAAGAGGACTGGACGTACCCTTGGTGATTAGGGGAACCAGGATAAATCTTTTGTGTTCTTTACATTACTGCCATTTACATTATCTTTTACTATCCAAAAGCGCAAAAATCAATCACTATAATTTTAAAAACGATCAAAATAACCAAACACCTAATTCACCCCCCCCTCTTAGGTGCACATCTGATCTTAAAGTTAAGAACCCTAATTGGATGAGAATAAGCCTAGAGAGGACGATAATGACCTAAATGTTCAACCAATGACACAAAATCACTTATTGGATGCACAAGGTTGGTTAAAAACCCTAATTGGACGAGAATATCCCTAGGGAGGATGAAAAATGACCTAAATGTTCAACCAATGACACAAAATCACTTATTGGATGCAAAAGACTGGTTAAAAACCCTAATTGGATGAGAATAACCATAGGGAGGACGAAAATGACCTAAATGTTCAACTAAAGACACCAACGTACTTATTGGATGCACAAGATTGGTTAAAAACCCTAATTGGAGTAGAATTAGCCTAGGGAGGACGAAAATGACCTAAATGTTCAACCAATGACACAAAATCACTTATTGGATGCACAAGATTGGTTAAGAACCCTAATTGGATGAGAATAAGCCTAGGGAGGATGATAATGACCTAAATTTTCAACCAATAACACAAAATCACTTATTGCATGCACAAGATTGGTTAAAAACCCAAATTGGACAAGAATAAGCCTAGGGAGGACGAAAATGACCTAAATTTTCACCCAATGACACAAAATCACTTATTGGATGCACAAGATAGGTTAAAAACCCTAATTAGATGAGAATAAGCCTAGGGAGGATGAAAATCACCTAAATGTTCAACTAATGAAATAAATCACTTATTGGAGGCACAAGATTGGTTAAAAACCCTAATTGGACGAGAAAAACCCTAGGGGGGACGAAAATGACCTAAATGTTCAACCAAAGACACAAACGTACTTATTGGATGCACAAGAATGCTTAAAAATCCTAATTGGATGAGAATAAGCCTAGGGAGGTCGAAAATGACCTAAATGTTCAACCAAAGACACAAACGTACTTATTGCAAGCACAAGATTGGTTAAAAACCCTAATTGGATGAGAATAAGCCTTGCGAGGACAAAAATGTTCTAAATGTTCAACCAAAGAGACAAACATATTTATTGGATGAGAATAAGACTAGGGATGACGAAAATGACCTAAATGTTTAACCAAAGAGACAAACGTACTTATTGGATGCACAAGATGGGCTAAATACCCTAATTGGATGAGAATAAGCCTAGGGAGGAAGAAAATGACCTAAATGTTCAACCAAAGACACAAACATACTTATTGGATGCACAAGATTGGTTAAAAACCCGAATTGGATGAGAATAAGCCTAGGGAGGACGAAAATAACCTAAATGTTCAACCAAGGAGACAAACGTATTTATTGGATGCACAAGATTGGTTAAAAAGCCTAATTGGATGAGAATAAGCCCAGGGAGGACGAAAATGACCTAAATGTTCAACCAATGACACAAAATCACTTATTGGATGCACAAGATTGGTTAAGAACCCTAATTGGATGAGAATAAGCCTAGGGAGGACGATAATGACCTAAATTTCAACCAATGACACAAAATCACTTATTGGATGCACAAGATTGGTTAAAAACCCAAATTGGACGAGAATAAGCCTAGGGACGACGAAAATGACCTAAATTATCAACCAATGACACAAAATCACTTATTGGATGCACAAGATAGGTTAAAAACCCTAATTAGATGAGAATAAGCCTAGGGAGGACGAAAATGACCTAAATGTTCAACTAATGACACAAAATCACTTATTGGACGCACAAGATTGGTTAAAAACCCTAATTGGATGAGAATAAGCCTACGGAGGACGAAAATGACCTAAATGTTCAACCAAAGACACAAACGTACTTATTGGATGCAAAAGATTGGTTAAAATCCCTAATTGGATGAGAATAAGCCTACGGAGGACGAAAATTACCTAAATGTTCAACCAAAGACACAAACGTACTTATTGAAAGCACAAGATTGGTTAAAAACCCTAATTGGATGAGAATAAGCCTTGCGAGGACAAAAATGACCTAAATGTTCAACCAAAGAGACAAACATATTTATTGGATGCATAAGATTGATTAAAAACTCTAATTGGATGAGAATAAGCCTAGGGATGACGAAAATGACCTAAATGTTTAACCAAAGAGACAAACGTACTTATTGGATGCACAAGATGGACTAAATACCCTAATTGGATGAGAATAAGCCTAGGGAGGAAGAAAATAACCTAAATGTTCAACCAAAGACACAAGCATACTTATTGGATGCACAAGATTGGTTAAAAACCCGAATTGGATGAGAATAAGCCTAGGGAGGACGAAAATAACCTAAATGTTCAACCAAGGAGACAAACGTATTTATTGGATGCACAAGATTGGTTAAAAAGCCTAATTGGATGAGAATAAGCCCAGGGAGAACGAAAATGACCTAAATGTTCAACCAAAGAGACAAACGTACTTATTGCATGCCCAAGATTGGTTAAAAACCCTAATTGGATGAGAATAAGCCTAGGGAGGACGAAAATGACATAAATGTTCAACCAATGACACAAATTCACATGTTGGATGCACAAGATTGGTTAAAATCCCTAATTGGTCGAGAATAACCCTAGGGAGGACGAAAATAACCTAAATGTTCAACCAAAGACACAAAATCACTTATTGCATGCAAAAGATTGGTTAAAAACCCTAATTGGACGAGAATAAGCCTACGGAGGACGAAAATGACCTAAATATTCAACCGAAGACACAAACGTACTTATTGCATGCACAAGATTGATTAAAAACCCTAATTGGATGAGAATAAGCCTAGGGAGGACGAAAATGACCTAAATGTTCAACCAATGACACAAAATCACATGTTGGATGCACATGATTCGTTAAAAACCTTAATTGGACGAGAATATGCCTAGGGAGGACGAAAATGACATAAATGTTCAACCAATGACACAAAATCACTGATTGGATGCACAAGATTGGTTAAAAACCCTAATTGGACGAGAATAACCCTAGGGAGGACGAAAATGACCTAAATGTTCAACCAAAGACATAAACTTACTTATTGGATGCACAAGATTGGTTAAAAATCCTAATTGGACGAGAATAAGCCTAGGGAGGACGATAATGACCTAAATTTTCAACCAATGACACAAAATCACTTATTGGATGCACAAGATTGGTTAAAAACCCAAATTGGACGAAAATAACCTAGGGAGGACGAAAATGACCTAAATTTTCAACCAATGACACAAAATCACTTATTGGATGCACAAGATAGGTTAAAAACCCTAATTAGATGAGAATAAGCCTAGGGAGGACGAAAATGACCTAAATGTTCAACCAATGACACAAAATCACTTATTGGATGCACAAGATTGGTTAAAAACCCTAATTGGACGAGAATAAGCCTAGGGAGGACGAAAATAACCTAAATGTTCAACCAATGACACAAAATCACTTTTTGGATCCAAAAAATTGGTTAAAAACCCTAATTGAACTAGAATAACCCTAGGGAGGACGAAAATGAACTAAATGTTCAACCAAAGACACAAATTTACTAATTGGATGCATAAGATTGGTTAAAAACCCTAATTGGATGAGAATAAGCCTAGGGAGGAAGAAAATGACCTATATGTTCAACCAATGACACAAAATCACTTATTGGATGCACAAGATTGGTTAAAAACCCTAATTGGATGAAAATAAGCCTAGGGAGGAAGAAAATGACCTAAATGTTCAACCAAAGACACAAACGTACTTATTGCATGCACAAGATTGGTTAAAAACCCTAATTGGACGAGAATAACCCTTGGGAGGACGAAAACGACCTAAATGTTCAACCAAAGAATCAAACGTACTTATTGGATGCACAAGATTGGTTAAGAACCCTAATTGGATGAGAATAAGCCTAGGGAGGACGATAATGACCTAAATTTTCAACCAATGACACAAAATCACTTATTGGATGCACAAGATTGGTAAAAAACCCAGATTGGACGAGAATAAGCCTAGGGACGACGAAAATGACCTAAATTATCAACCAATGACACAAAATCACTTATTGGATGCACAAGATTGGTTAATGTAAAAATACGTTTTTGATTATACACAAAGACCAATGGTGACACAACAACAAAAAGAAGAATTCCTCAAACATCCCTTGATGAAATTACAAATAAATAGATTATATAAAGGTAAAATAATTCAAGTCATAATTCAAATACAAGAGAACCTTAATTACTTTGCATATGCATAAATAATATTTTCAAACGTCCAAAATAATATTTTCAAAATATTAAAATCTTTATTTTTAACAAAATTTAATGTCGTATTCGAATACAACCATCTTGTAGTCGAATACAGGATAAAAACATGGCTAAGTCAGAGAGTTGGCCATCTCATTTGTATTCGACTACACAGTGAAAATTTTGAATGATTTTTTAACGTTGCAGCAAGCTGTATTCGAATACCAATATCTTGTAGTCGAATACAAGATAAAAACATGGCTAAGTCAGAGAGTTAGCCATCTCATCTGTATTCGACTACACAGTGAAATGTTTGAAAATTTTTAACGTTGCAGCAAGCTGTATTCGAATACAGAAATGTGGTAGTCGAATACAACTGCAACCAATGCAATTTTTCAGCTTTGAGTTCAATTTAAAACATTGTAATTCGTTCTCAAACCTCTTGGATCAAAGGCCACGACTCTAAAGAGTTGTTTGAGGACTATAAATAGGTCATAACTTCATTTTCAAATTACCAATTAAAATTACACAATTTCAAAGACTTTGAACTAAATTTTCTAAATTTTTCTAAGTCTTTTCAGAAGTTCAAGTACTTGCATATCATTTTCATATCCTTAAGGTTCTCAAAAGTACTTGAATAAATCTTGAATTATACTACCTTCATTCTATTCCTATATCCTTATCAAAAACAACCAAGTGATTGTAAAAGAAAGTTGTGCTTTCTTTTAAGTGCTGTATCTAAGATAATAGTGTTCTATCTTTGAAAGTTTGTTAGAAGATTGTTGCCAAGGTCCCAGGGTGAGGACTTGTACATATTCTGACAGATAGTGAAGAAAATCTCTTGTGGTGAGCAAGAGGACTGGACGTACCCTTGGTGACTAGGGGAACCAGGATAAATCTTTTGTGTTCTTTACATTACTGCCATTTACATTATCTTTTACTATCCATAAGCGCAAAAATCAATCACTATAATTTTAAAAACGATCAAAATAACCAAACACCTAATTCACCCCCCCCCCCTCTTAGGTGCACATCTGATCTTACAATTGGTATCAGAGCAGGTTCAAGGTAATTTACTCCTTGATCAAATAACTAATGGCTTCCGCACTACCAGTTTTCAGAGATGGTGGCAGCAGTAACAAACCACCATGTTTCGTCGGTGAACATTACGATTTCTGGAAAATCCGCATGCAAGCATACCTTGAGGCACAGGGAGACGAAATATGGGATGCTGTCGAAAATGGTCCATACATTCCAACAACAGTCATCAACAACAAAGAGGAAATTAAAATAAAAAACTCTTGGACCGATGACGATAAAAGAAAGGTGCTATTCGATAAAAAGGCTAAAAACATTCTACAATCAGCACTTGGTATGGACGAATTCTTCCGCATATCTCACTGTAAAACAGCCAAGGAAATATGGGACACATTGGAAGTAACCCATGAAGGCCCCATAGAGGTAAAAGGATCCAAACTAAATACACTTTCTCAAGAATATGAATTGTTTCGTATGCAGCCTGGAGAAACCATACTAGACATGTAGAAACGATTCTCCCACTTGACAAATCATTTGACAGCCCTCGGAAAGGTCTTCTCCAACGATGAATTGAATCTGAAAGTATTACGATCACTAACGAGGGCATGGAAACCAAAGGTGACTGCGATATCAGAAAAGAAGAGTTTGTCCAAAATGTCACTTTCTGCATTATTTGGCAAACTACAAGAGCATGAAATAGAACTTGGACGATTAGAGCAAAATGAAACCCAAGAAAAGAAAAGCAAAAATATTGTTCTAAAGACCGAATCAAAGGAAGTAGTCAAAGAAGAAATTTCTGATGACGACGAAAACATCAACCTCCTTGTCAAGAAATTCGGCAAATTTCTCAAAAATAAAAGAAGTTTCAAGAAGAAAAACTTCAGAAAGAAAGATAGCACGACCAACCAAAACTTCACATGCTTTGAATGTGGAAAACAAGGACATATTAAAGCAGACTGTCCAGATCTCATCAAGAAAAGTGCCGGTAAAAGAAAAGATTTCAAGAAAGCATATATAGCATGGGAAGATAACGACATAAGTTCAACATCAGAAACTGAAAGCGATGAATGCGCAAATGTTGCACTAATGGCGTCACATCACTCCGATGACGAAGAGGTTAGTAACTCAAACAACCCTCCATATAATCATGAATTAGTTATAGAATACAATGAAGCATAAAATGCAATAAAGGAACTTCTTGCTGAATGTAAAAATTTGCTTAAACAAGTATCAATTCAAAAGAAAGAAATCTTATATCTTAAAGAAAAAATTAATCTTATGGAAAAAGATGCTGAAAAATCTAAGCAAAATTCTACATGCAATAATTGTGATTCACTTTCATTTAAAATTGTAATAGAAAGGACATATAGGATTAGAAAATGTTCTAAACATGCAAAGATATTCTAATGATAAAAGTGGTATTGGATTTTCTAAATTTGATAAACCAAGCACTAGTAAGACCATTTTTGTAAAATCAAGTACTCAAACAAATCTAAGGAACATGACATTTGTACAAAAAGAGCATTCACTAAAGGAAAGGATTACTAACAATAAATTTCATACATATACAAGAAAAATTCCTACTTGCTCATATTGTGGTATCTATGGACACACACCAAATACTTGTCATATAAGAAACATTAGCATTCCTAAAGGCCATTGCATATGGGTCAAGAAAGGCACTAACCCCCAAGGACCCAAATCACTTTGGGTACCTAATAAAATCTGATTTCAATTTTGCAGGGATGCTCACAAAGTACTTCAAATTTATGGTACTTAGATAGTGGGTGCTCCAAACACATGACGGGAGACATAACAAAATTTTTAGCATTGACCCTTGAATCAAAGGGACATGTAGTGTATGGAGATAATAACAAAGGGAATATCCTAGGCATTGGAAAAATTGGAAAAACACTTTCTCCAACAATTGAAGATGTTCTTTATGTGGAAGGCCTAAAGCACAATTTAATAAGCATCAGCCAGTTATGTGACAAAGGACACAAGATAATCTTCAACAAGGAAGAGTGCATCATTCAAAATGCAGCAACAAGTGAAATTCAATTTATCGGTAAACGTTTCAAGAATATTTTCATACTTAATTTTGATGATCTATCCTTGAAAATGAAATGTCTTTTGGTAAGCGACAACAATGATGCATGGTTATGGCATAAAAGAATTGCTCATATTCACATGGATCATTTAAACAAACTAGTCAAACATGATCTTGTTGTCGGATTACCAAAAATGAAATTTGTCAAGGATAAATTATGTGACGCATGTCAAAAAGGTAAACAAACGAAAACTTCTTTTAAAGCCATAAATGCTATATCTACTACAAGACCACTTCAATTGATACACATGGATTTGTTTGGTCCATCAAGAACTAAAAGTCATGGTGGAAATTCATATGGACAAGTTATTGTTGATGACTTTTCAAGGTACACATGGACCTTGTTTTTGGCAAACAAAAACGAAGCTTTTAAAGCCTTTAAAAATTACGCCAAACTAGTCCAAAATGAACAATCATCCAAGATTGTATCGATTAGAAGTGATCATGGTAGAGAATTTCAAAATACCTTATTTGAAGAATTCTGTGAAGAAAATGGAATTTTCCACAATTTTTCTGCACCAAGAACACCTCAACAAAATGGGGTGGTTGAGAGAAAGAACAGGTCCTTGATAGAACTTGCAAGAACAATGTTAAGTGATTCAAATCTACCAAAGTATTTTTGGGCAGATGCTGTAAACACGACATGCTATGTTACTAACAGAATAAACATTCGACCTATTCTTAAGAAAACTCCGTATGAACTATACAAAGGTAGAAAGCCTAACATCTCTCACTTCCACATCTTTGGATGCAAGTGTTTTGTGCTAAATAATGGAAAAGATAATCTTGGAAAATTCGATGAAAAGGCAGATGAAGGTATATTTATTGGGTATGCATTATCTAGTAAAGCTTTTAGGATCTTTAATAAAAGAACTTTAATTGTAGAAGAATCAATACATGTTACTTTTGATGAAACTAACCCCTCGAAAGAGGATAAAGCTATTTCTTTTGATGATGATGATATTGAAAGTAGTGATCCACGTAAAGAAGATCCAATTGATCAACCGAGTCAAGAAAATGAAGTCGACATGGAAAAGGAAACCAATGAACTTCCAAAGGAATGGAGAACCCATCGATATCATCCGATTGATAACATCATTGGTGATATCAACAAAGGAGTTACAACTAGACTCAAATTGCAAGATGCATGTTTAAACATGGCATTTGTTTCACAAATCGAACCTTCCAAAGTTGGTGAAGCACTAAAAGATGATCAGTGGATACTTGCAATGCAAGAAGAGCTTAACCAATTCGAAAGAAACGAAGTATGGGAACTTGTTCCTAATCCAGGTGACAAACACATTATTGGTACAAAATGGGTATTTAAAAATAAACTTGACGAAAATGGCATAGTTGTTCGCAACAAAGCAAGATTGGTCGCCCAAGGATACAATCAAGAAGAAGGAATCGATTTTGATGAAACATTTGCTCCGGTCGCAAGGTTAGAAGCAATACGGTTACTACTTGCTTATGCCTGCTCTATGAATTTTGAATTATTTCAGATGGATGTGAAAAGCGCATTTCTAAATGGATACATCAATGAAGAAGTATATGTCAAGCAGCCACCCGGCTTTGAAGACTTCAAGAATCCTACACATGTATTCAAACTAAGGAAAGCTCTCTATGGTCTAAAACAAGCACCAAGAGCTTGGTACGACAGATTAAGTGCTTTCCTATGTGAAAGAGGTTTTGAAAAGGGAAAGGTTGACAAGACATTATTTATTAAACGAAATAATGGTCATACCTTGTTGGTCCAAATTTATGTTGACGATATCATATTCGGTTCAACAAACAACGCAATATGTGAAGAATTCTCATTGATGATGCAAGGCGAATTTGAAATGTCCATGATGGGAAAATTAAACTATTTTCTTGGTCTTCACATCAAACAACTCAAGCATGGCATCTTCATCAATCAAGCAAAATATTGCAAAGAACTGCTAAAAAGATTTGACATGGAAAAATGCAAGGAGAGTGCAACTCCTATGGGCTCCGGAACATATGTTGATAAAGATGAAACTGGTGCATCTGTAGATATTTCAAAATATCGAGGTATGATTGGCTCTTTATTATATCTAACGGCCAGTCGGCCAGATATCATGTTTAGTGTTTGTCTATGTGCAAGATTTCAAGCAGATCCGAAAGAATCACATCTTGTAGCAGTCAAACGAATCATGAAATACTTAAAAGGCACCATCAATGTTGGACTATGGTATCCTAAAGGTAGCATCTGTAGCCTCGTTGGATATTCAGATTCAGATTATGCAGGATGTAAAACAGACCGTAAAAGCACAAGCGGCACTTGTCATGTACTGGGCAATGCACTCGTATCTTGGTCATGTAAAAAGCAAGCATGTGTCGCACTTAGTACTGCTGAAGCAGAATACATAGCAGCAGGAAGTTGTTGCGCACAAATCCTTTGGCTCAAGCAACAACTATGTGACTATGGAATTGATCTTGGATGCATTCCGCTACGATGCGACAACACTAGTGCAATTAATATCTCAAAGAATCCAATCATGCATTCTCGGACCAAACACATTGATATACGACACCACTTCTTGCGTGATCATGTGCTTAAAGGCAATGTTGAAGTAACCTTTGTGGATACACATAACCAACTTGCAGACATCTTCACTAAACCACTTCCTAAAGACTCCTTTTTCAAAATACGACGCGAACTCGGCATCTTAAGTGAAAGTGATCTTTAAACGTCAGGTAAACTGCTATCATCATGGCAAAGGTATGGTTTAATTCTTGTCTTCACATGTTTACATGATATTTGAATTTAGCTGACTATTTGAATTAAATCGTTATCAATATGTTAATCCTTGCCTTCACATATTAGAATTTAGTTAACTATGTTTACATGTTATTTATATGATTATATTACGTTTGTGTTATGTTCTGCTTGACAAAATCATGTCTGTCTCCAAAATCTGGAGGTCGTAGCCGAATACAATCACTCTGTATTCGAATACAGATGATTCTGGAAATCTGTATTCGATTACCATATTCCTGTATTCGAATACAGATTCTCAGTTTTCTGTCATATATAAAGTTGTGACAGTCAGTAGCCGAATACACCTCATTCCTTCCCTGCGAACTCGTGCTCTGTCTCTGCGAACTTCATCTTCTCTGCGAATCAATCTCCAGAACGGCTTCGTTCATCCAAGCTTACCTCCCAAACCTTGATTTCCTTCATTACTTTGCGAAACCCCTCTTCCATTTCCTCAGATTCACTCATCTCCTTCTTCAAATTCGCAATTTCACGAACCCTAACCCCCAAAATCCAGCTTCGCGAATTCAAAATCTTACAATTGGTCACGATTTCGAATCTTCTTCCCACCTACATCTCAGTTTCAAATCCAACAAAATGTCAAACATCTCCACCTCTGTTGAAAACGCACGCAAGCGTGGCCCTCGCACCAAGCATGCAAGCTTAGGTCCTTCCAAGCGTCGCTCAAAGAGCATCAGCGTCACGGATTTGTCTCGTGTTTTGCATTCTCCCGAAGAAATTACCCGGTTTCGCACACTGTACTCCGACAAAAGGCTCATCATTCCAAAATTCGGTACTTTAGATTCTTTCTCTGCCTTTCAATTTCCGGATTTACTTAGGGCTCAACAAGTTGAGGACTTTATTGCTTACAAAGGTCCGATTTATCCTGATTTGGTTCGAGTCTTTTATTGCAATCTTCGTCGGGATGGCAAAATGTTGATTTCCCGTGTCAAAGGAATCACTATTGAACTTGATTCTCATACTATTGGTGCCATTCTGAAAATACCTGATCACAGTCAGAAACTTAGTCCGACCAATTTATGCAAATGGCATAATATCTCGAAACATGATGCTTATGCGGCTCTGTGTCGATTTGATAAACAAACCATAGAACGTAAGCAACTTCAGGCTAGCTCCACCTTTGCAAGACAAAGATTTAGTGTTGGAAACTTAACTGTCGACTTTCGTCTGCTCCATTATTTCTTAAGCTACATTTTGGTTCCTAAGGCCGGTAACTACTCTCAACTCTCTGAATTTGAACTTCAGATTCTTTACTTCATGAATGACGGTCTTCCTCTTAACTGGGCATACTTTGTTAAGTCAGTCATGTTTGTATCCCGTGAAGCTGTTGGATTGCCCTATGCTAAGGAAGTTTCTCGCATACTTGAACATTTTGGGGTAGATTTTTCTGAGGAGGTTGTGTATACCGTCACTAAGGATAATCTGCTAGATTTGAGTGTTCTTCCTAGCATGAAAATCGTTTGGAGTGAACCGCTGCAAAAATACAGATGATGCTGCTGACGATCCTGCATCTGATGATGATCAAGTTACTAACCGCATGATTATGGATAAACTTGACTCTCTTCAGACCAGCTTCTCAGGATTTACCACTTCGGTCGATGCTCGTTTTCAGGCTCTCGAATCCACCATCGCTACCAATCACGACAGCCTAGTCCACGAGATGTGTATCATCGCCGATAAACTTGATCACTTCCATCTACCACCGGATCGTCGCTGATGTGTACTTAGTTTCCTAGGTCTAGTTCGTTTTCGTGTGTTACTAGGATTGACCTTCCTACTATTTTGCTTAAGATGTAATCGTTGCTTCCGTAATCGTTGTATGACTTTTATGACTTTATGATTTTATGACTTTATGCATCTATGACTTTTATGATTGTCTCTGCTTATTTATCTCCGATATGATCTATCTTGCTTTATGAAATGTTCAATCTATTACTTTCCTATTGCTGGTATTCTTCTTTTTGATCATGTCAAAAGGGGGAGAAATTTTGTGTATTTTGTTGCTTGTTGTTGTCCGGTAAAATTTATCTGTAGGTACTCAAACACACATATTGCAAAAATTACGGGGGAGTACAATACGCCTACATTACGGGGGAGTCATCAACAACCACATCAATGGTTTTGTCATAATCAAAAAGGGGGAGAATGTAAAAATACGTTTTTGATTATACACAAAGACCAATGGTGACACAACAACAAAAAGAAGAATTCCTCAAACATCCCTTGATGAAATTACAAATAAATAGATTATATAAAGGTAAAATAATTCAAGTCATAATTCAAATACAAGAGAACCTTAATTACTTTGCATATGCATAAATAATATTTTCAAACGTCCAAAATAATATTTTCAAAATATTAAAATCTTTATTTTTAACAAAATTTAATGTCGTATTCGAATACAACCATCTTGTAGTCGAATACAGGATAAAAACATGGCTAAGTCAGAGAGTTGGCCATCTCATCTGTATTCGACTACACAGTGAAAATTTTGAATGATTTTTTAACGTTGCAGCAAGGTGTATTCGAATACCAATATCTTGTAGTCGAATACAAGATAAAAACATGGCTAAGTTAGAGAGTTGGCCATCTCATCTGTATTCGACTACACAGTGAAATGTTTGAAAATTTTTAACGTTGCAGCAAGCTGTATTCGAATACAGAAATGTGGTAGTCGAATACAACTGCAACCAATGCAATTTTTCAGCTTTGAATTCAATTTAAAACATTGTAATTCGTTCTCAAACCTCTTGGATCAAAGGCCACGACTCTAAAGAGTTGTTTGAGGACTATAAATAGGTCATAACTTCATTTTCAAATTACCAATTAAAATTACACAATTTCAAAGACTTTGAACTAAATTTTCTAAATTTTTCTAAGTCTTTTCAGAAGTTCAAGTACTTGCATATCATTTTCATATTCTTAAGGTTCTCAAAAGTACTTGAATAAATCTTGAATTATACTACCTTCATTCTATTCCTATATCTTTATCAAAAACAACAAAGTGATTGTAAAAGAAAGTTGTGCTTTCTTTTAAGTGCTGTATCTAAGATAGTAGTGTTCTATCTTTGAAAGTTTGTTAGAAGATTGTTGCCAAGGTCCCAGGGTGAGGACTTGTACATATTCTGACAGATAGTGAAGAAAATCTCTTGTGGTGAGCAAGAGGACTGGACGTACCCTTGGTGATTAGGGGAACCAGGATAAATCTTTTGTGTTCTTTACATTACTGCCATTTACATTATCTTTTACTATCCAAAAGCGCAAAAATCAATCACTATAATTTTAAAAACGATCAAAATAACCAAACACCTAATTCACCCCCCCCTCTTAGGTGCACATCTGATCTTACAGTTAAGAACCCTAATTGGATGAGAATAAGCCTAGGGAGGACGATAATGACCTAAATGTTCAACCAATGACACAAAATCACTTATTGGATGCACAAGGTTGGTTAAAAACCCTAATTGGACGAGAATATCCCTAGGGAGGACGAAAAATGACCTAAATGTTCAACCAATGACACAAAATCACTTATTGGATGCAAAAGACTGGTTAAAAACCCTAATTGGATGAGAATAACCATAGGGAGGACGAAAATGACCTAAATGTTCAACTAAAGACACCAACGTACTTATTGGATGCACAAGATTGGTTAAAAACCCTAATTGGATGAGAATTAGCCTAGGGAGGACGAAAATGACCTAAATGTTCAACCAATGACACAAAATCACTTATTGGATGCACAAGATTGGTTAAGAACCCTAATTGGATGAGAATAAGCCTAGGGAGGATGATAATGACCTAAATTTTCAACCAATAACACAAAATCACTTATTGCATGCACAAGATTGGTTAAAAACCCAAATTGGACAAGAATAAGCCTAGGGAGGACGAAAATGACCTAAATTTTCACCCAATGACACAAAATCACTTATTGGATGCACAAGATAGGTTAAAAACCCTAATTAGATGAGAATAAGCCTAGGGAGGATGAAAATCACCTAAATGTTCAACTAATGACACAAAATCACTTATTGGAGGCACAAGATTGGTTAAAAACCCTAATTGGACGAGAAAAACCCTAGGGAGGACGAAAATGACCTAAATGTTCAACCAAAGACACAAACGTACTTATTGGATGCACAAGAATGCTTAAAAATCCTAATTGGATGAGAATAAGCCTAGGGAGGACGAAAATGACCTAAATGTTCAACCAAAGACACAAACGTACTTATTGCAAGCACAAGATTGGTTAAAAATCCTAATTGGATGAGAATAAGCCTTGCGAGGACGTAAATGACCTAAATGTTCAACCAAAGAGACAAACATATTTATTGGATGCATAAGATTGATTAAAAACCCTATTTGGATGAGAATAAGCCTAGGGATGAAGAAAATGACCTAAATGTTTAACCAAAGAATCAAACGTACTTATTGGATGCACAAGATTGTTTAAAACCCTAATTGGATGAGAATAAGCCTAGGGAGGACGAAAATGACCTAAATGTTCAACCAATGACACAAAATCACTTATTGGATGCACAAGATTGGTTAAAAACCCTAATTGGATGAGAATAAGCCTTGCGAGGACGTAAATGACCTAAATGTTCAACCAAAGAGACAAACATATTTATTGGATGCATAAGATTAATTAAAAACCCTATTTGGATGAGAATAAGCTTAGGGATGAAGAAAATGACCTAAATGTTTAACCAAAGAATCAAACGTACTTATTGGATGCACAAGATTGTTTAAAACCCTAATTGGATGAGAATAAGCCTAGGGAGGACGAAAATGACCTAAATGTTCAACCAATGACACAAAATCACTTATTGGATGCACAAGATTGGTTAAGAACCCTAATTGGATGAGAATAAGCCTAGGGAGGACGATAATGACCTAAATTTTCAACCAATGACACAAAATCACTTATTGGATGCACAAGATTGGTTAAAAACCTAAATTGGACGAGAATAAGCCTAGCGACGACGAAAATGACCTAAATTATCAACCAATGACACAAAATCACTTATTGGATGCACAAGATAGGTTAAAAACCCTAATTAGATGAGAATAAGCCTAGGGAGGACGAAAATGACCTAAATGTTCAACTAATGACACAAAATCACTTATTGGACGCACAAGATTGGTTAAAAACCCTAATTAGATGAGAATAAGCCTACGGAGGACGAAAATGACCTAAATGTTCAACCAAAGACACAAACGTACTTAGTGGATGCAAAAGATTGGTTAAAATCCCTAATAGGATGAGAATAAGCCTACGGAGGACGAAAATGACCTAAATGTTCAACCAAAGACACAAACGTACTTATTGAAAGCACAAGATTGGTTAAAAACCCTAATTGGATGAGAATAAGCCTTGCGAGGACAAAAATGACCTAAATGTTTAACCAAAGAGACAAACATATTTATTGGATGCATAAGATTGATTAAAAACCCTAATTGGATGAGAATAAGCCTAGGGATGACGAAAATGACCTAAATGTTTAACCAAAGAGACAAACGTACTTATTGGATGCACAAGATTGGCTAAAAACCCTAATTGGATGAGAATAAGCCTAGGGAGGAAGAAAATGACCTAAATGTTCAACCAAAGACACAAACATACTTATTGGATGCCCAAGATTGGTTAAAAACCCGAATTGGATGAGAATAAGCCTAGGGAGGACGAAAATGACCTAAATGTTCAACCAAGGAGACAAACGTATTTATTGGATGCAGAAGATTGGTTAAAAAGCCTAATTGGATGAGAATAAGCCCAGGGAGGACGAAAATGACCTAAATGTTCAACCAAAGAGACAAACGTACTTATTGGATGCACAAGATTGGTTAAAAACCCTAATTGAATGAGAATAAGCCTAGGGACGACGAAAATGACCTAAATGTTCGACTAAAGACACAAACATACTTATTGGATGCAAAAGATTGGTTAAAAACCCTAATTGGATGAGAATAAGCCTAGGGAGGACGAAAATGACCTAAATGTTCAACCAAAGACACAAACGTACTTATTGGATCCACAAGATTGGTTAAAAACCCTAATTGGATGAGAATAAGCCTAGGGAGGACGAAAATGACTTAAATCTTCAACCAATGACACAAAATCACTTGTTGGATACACAAGATTGGTTAACAACCCTAATTGGACGAGAATAAGCCTAGAGAGGATGAAAATGACCTAAATATTCAACCAATGACACAAAATCACTTTTTGGATGCAAAAGATTGGTTAAAAACCCAAATTGAACTAGAATAACCCTAGGGAGGACGAAAATGAACTAAATGTTCAACCAAAGACACAAATGTACTAATTGGATGCACAAGATTGGTTAAAAACCCTAATTGGATGAGAATAAGCCTAGGGAGGACGAAAATGACCTAAATGTTCAACCAATGACCGAAAATCACTTATTGGATGCACAAGGTTGGTTAAAAACGCTAATTGGACGAGAATATGCCTAGGGAGGACGAAAATGACCTAAATGTTCAACCAATGACACAAAATCACTTATTGGATGCAAAAGATTGGTTAAAAACCCTAATTGGATGAGAATAACCCTAGGGAGGACGAAAATGACCTAAATGTTCAACCAAAGACACAAACGTACTTATTGGATGCACAAGATTGGTTAAAAACCCTAATTGGATGAGAATAAGCCTTGGGAGGACGATAATGACCTAAATTTTCAACCAATGACACAAAATCACTTATTGGATACACAAGATTGGTTAAATACCCAAATTGGACGAGAATAAGCCTAGAGAGGACGAAAATGACCTAAATTTTTAACCAATGACACAAAATCACTTATTGGATGCACAAGATAGGTTAAAAACCCTAATTAGATGATAATAAGCCTAGGGAGGATGAAAATGACCTAAATGTTCAACCAAGGTCACAAAATCACTTATTGGATGCACAAGATTGGTTAAAAACCCTAATTGGACGAGAATAACTTTAGGGAGCACAAACATGACCTAAATATTCAACCAAAGAGACAAACGTATTTATAGGATGCACAAGATTGGTTAAAAACCCTAATTGGATGAGAATAAGCCTAGGGAGGACGAAAATGACCTAAATGTTCAACCAATGACACAAAATCACTTGTTGGATGCACAAGGTTGGTTAACAACCCTAATTGGACGAAAATAAGCCTAGGGAGGACGAAAATGACCTAAATGTTCAACCAATGACACAAAATCACTTTTTGGATGCAAAAGATTTGTTAAAAACCCTAATTGAACTAGAATAACCCTAGGGAGGACAAAAATGAACTAAATGTTCAACCAAAGACATAAATGTACTAATTGGATGCACAAGATTGGTTAAAAACCCTAATTGGACGAGAATAAGCCTAGGGAGGACGAAAATGACCTAAATTTACAACCAATGACACAAAATCACTTATTGGATGCACAAGATAGGTTAAAAACCCTAATTAGATGAGAATAAGCTTAGGGAGGACGAAAATGACCTACATGTTCCACCAATGACACAGAATCACTTATTGGATGCACAAAATTGGTTAAAAACCCTAATTGGACGCGAATAAGCTTGGGGAGCACGAACATGACCTAAATGTTCAACCAAAGAGACAAACGTACCTATTGGATGCACAAGATTGGTTAAAAACCCTAATTGGATGAGAATAAGCCTAGGGAGGACGAAAATGACTTAAATGATCAACCAATGACACAAAATCACTTGTTGGATACACAAGATTGGTTAATAACCCTAATTGGACGAGAATAAGCCTAGAGAGGATGAAAATGACCTTAATATTCAACCAATGACACAAAATCACTTTTTGGATGCAAAAGATTGGTTAAAAACCCTAATTGAACTAGAATAACCCTAGGGAGGACGAAAATGAACTAAATGTTCAACCAAAGACACAAATGTACTAATTGGATGCAAAAGATTGGTTAAAAATCCTAATTGGATGAGAATAAGCCTAGGGAGGACAAAAATGACCTAAATGTTCAACCAAAGACACAAACGTACTTATTGGATCCACAAGATTGGTTAAAAACCCTAATTGGATGAGAATAAGCCTAGGGAGGACGAAAATGACTTAAATCTACAACCAATGACACAAAATCACTTTTTGGATGCAAAAGATTGGTTAAAAACCCTAATTGAACTAGAATAACCCTAGGGAGGCGAAAATGAACTAAATGTTCAACCAAAGACACAAATGTACTAATTGGATGCACAAGATTGGTTAAAAATCCTAATTGGATGAGAATAAGCCTAGGGAGGAAGAAAATGACCTAAATGTTCAACCAATGACCCAAAATCACTTATTGGATGCACAAGATTGGTTAAAAACGCTAATTGGACGAGAATATGCCTAGGGAGGACGAAAATGACCTAAATGTTCAACCAATGACACAAAATCACTTATTGGATGCAAAAGATTGGTTAAAAACCCTAATTGGATGAGAATAACCCTAGGGAGGACGAAAATGACGTAAATGTTCAACCAAAGACACAAACGTACTTATTGGATGCACAAGATTGGTTAAAAACCCTAATTGGATGAGAATAAGCCTTGGGAGGACGATAATGACCTAAATTTTCAACCAATGACACAAAATCACTTATTGGATGCACAAGATTGGTTAAAAACCCAAATTGGACGAGAATAAGCCTAGAGAGGACGAAAATGACCTAAATTTTCAACCAATGACACAAAATCACTTATTGGATGCACAAGATAGGTTAAAAACCCTAATTAGATGACAATAAGCCTAGGGAGGATGAAAATGACCTAAATGTTCAACCAAGGTCACAAAATCACTTATTGGATGCACAAGATTGGTTAAAAAGCCTAATTGGATGAGAATAAGCCCAGGGAGGACGAAAATGACCTAAATGTTCAACCAAAGAGACAAACGTACTTATTGGATGCACAAGATTGGTTAAAAACCCTAATTGAACGAGAATAAGCCTAGGGACGACGAAAATGACCTAAATGTTCGACTAAAGACACAAACATACTTATTGGATCCAAATGATTGGTTAAAAACCCTAATTGGATGAGAATAAGCCTAGGGAGGACGAAAATGACCTAAATGTTCAACCAAAGACACAAACGTACTTATTGGATCCAAAGATTGGTTAAAAACCCTAATTGGATGAGAATAAGCCTAGGGAGGACGAAAATGACTTAAATCTTCAACCAATGACACAAAATCACTTGTTGGATACACAAGATTGGTTAACAACCCTAATTGGACGAGAATAAGCCTAGAGAGGATGAAAATGACCTAAATATTCAACCAATGACACAAAATCACTTTTTGGATGCAAAAGATTGGTTAAAAACCCTAATTGAACTAGAATAACCCTAGGGAGGACGAAAATGAACTAAATGTTCAACCAAAGACACAAATGTACTAATTGGATGCACAAGATTGGTTAAAAACCCTAATTGGATGACAATAAGCCTAGGGAGGATGAAAATGACCTAAATGTTCAACCAATGACCCAAAATCACTTATTGGATGCACAAGATTGGTTAAAAACCCTAATTGGACGAGAATAACTTAAGGGAGCACAAACATGACCTAAATATTCAACCAAAGAGACAAACGTATTTATAGGATGCACAAGATTGGTTAAAAACCCTAATTGGATGAGAATAAGCCTAGGGAGGCGAAAATGACCTAAATGTTCAACCAATGACACACAATCACTTGTTGGATGCACAAGGTTGGTTAACAACCCTAATTGGACGAAAATAAGCCTGGGGAGGACGAAAATGACCTAAATGTTCAACCAATGACACAAAATCACTTTTTGGATGCAAAAGATTTGTTAAAAACCCTAATTGAACTAGAATAACCCTAGGGAGGACAAAAATGAACTAAATGTTCAACCAAAGACATAAATGTACTAATTGGATGCACAAGATTGGTTAAAAACCCTAATTGGACGAGAATAAGCCTAGGGAGGACGAAAATGACCTAAATTTACAACCAATGACACAAAATCACTTATTGGTTGCACAAGATAGGTTAAAAACCCTAATTAGATGAGAATAAGCTTAGGGAGGACGAAAATGACCTACATGTTCAACCAATGACATAGAATCACTTATTGGATGCACAAAATTGGTTAAAAACCCTAATTGGACGCGAATAAGCTTGGGGAGCACGAACATGACCTAAATGTTCAACCAAAGAGACAAACGTACTTATTGGATGCACAAGATTGGTTAAAAACCCTAATTGGATGAGAATAAGCCTAGGGAGGACGAAAATGACTTAAATGATCAATCAATGACACAAAATCACTTGTTGGATACACATGATTGGTTAATAACCCTAATTGGACGAGAATAACCCTAGAGAGGATGAAAATGACCTAAATATTCAACCAATGACACAAAATCACTTTTTGGATGCAAAAGATTGGTTAAAAACCCTAATTGAACTAGAATAACCCTAGGGAGGACGAAAATGAACTAAATGTTCAACCAAAGACACAAATGTACTAATTGGATGCAAAAGATTGGTTAAAAACCCTAATTGGATGAGAATAAGCCTAGGGAGAACAAAAATGACCTAAATGTTCAACCAAAGACACAAACGTACTTATTGGATCCACAAGATTGGTTAAAAACCCTAATTGGATGAGAATAAGCCTAGGGAGGACGAAAATGACTTAAATGTTCAACCAATGACACAAAATCACTTGTTGGATACACAAGATTGGTTAACAACCCTAATTGGACGAGAATAAGCCTAGAGAGGATGAAAATGACCTAAATATTCAACCAATGACACAAAATCACTTTTTGGATGCAAAAGATTGGTTAAAAACCCTAATTGAACTAGAATAACCCTAGGGAGGCGAAAATGAACTAAATGTTCAACCAAAGACACAAATGTACTAATTGGATGCACAAGATTGGTTAAAAATCCTAATTGGATGAGAATAAGCCTAGGGAGGAAGAAAATGACCTAAATGTTCAACCAATGACCCAAAATCACTTATTGGATGCACAAGATTGGTTAAAAACGCTAATTGGACGAGAATATGCCTAGGGAGGACGAAAATGACCTAAATGTTCAACCAATGACACAAAATCACTTATTGGATGCAAAAGATTGGTTAAAAACCCTAATTGGATGAGAATAACCCTAGGGAGGACGAAAATGACGTAAATGTTCAACCAAAGACACAAACGTACTTATTGGATGCACAAGATTGGTTAAAAACCCTAATTGGATGAGAATAAGCCTTGGGAGGACGATAATGACCTAAATTTTCAACCAATGACACAAAATCACTTATTGGATGCACAAGATTGGTTAAAAACCCAAATTGGACGAGAATAAGCCTAGAGAGGACGAAAATGACCTAAATTTTCAACCAATGACACAAAATCACTTATTGGATGCACAAGATAGGTTAAAAACCCTAATTAGATGACAATAAGCCTAGGGAGGATGAAAATGACCTAAATGTTCAACCAAGGTCACAAAATCACTTATTGGATGCACAAGATTGGTTAAAAAGCCTAATTGGATGAGAATAAGCCCAGGGAGGACGAAAATGACCTAAATGTTCAACCAAAGAGACAAACGTACTTATTGGATGCACAAGATTGGTTAAAAACCCTAATTGAACGAGAATAAGCCTAGGGACGACGAAAATGACCTAAATGTTCGACTAAAGACACAAACATACTTATTGGATCCAAATGATTGGTTAAAAACCCTAATTGGATGAGAATAAGCCTAGGGAGGACGAAAATGACCTAAATGTTCAACCAAAGACACAAACGTACTTATTGGATCCAAAGATTGGTTAAAAACCCTAATTGGATGAGAATAAGCCTAGGGAGGACGAAAATGACTTAAATCTTCAACCAATGACACAAAATCACTTTTTGGATGCAAAAGATTGGTTAAAAACCCTAATTGAACTAGAATAACCCTAGGGAGGACGAAAATGAACTAAATGTTCAACCAAAGACACAAATGTACTAATTGGATGCACAAGATTGGTTAAAAACCCTAATTGGATGACAATAAGCCTAGGGAGGATGAAAATGACCTAAATGTTCAACCAATGACCCAAAATCACTTATTGGATGCACAAGATTGGTTAAAAACCCTAATTGGACGAGAATAACTTAAGGGAGCACAAACATGACCTAAATATTCAACCAAAGAGACAAACGTATTTATAGGATGCACAAGATTGGTTAAAAACCCTAATTGGATGAGAATAAGCCTAGGGAGGCGAAAATGACCTAAATGTTCAACCAATGACACACAATCACTTGTTGGATGCACAAGGTTGGTTAACAACCCTAATTGGACGAAAATAAGCCTAGGGAGGACGAAAATGACCTAAATGTTCAACCAATGACACAAAATCACTTTTTGGATGCAAAAGATTTGTTAAAAACCCTAATTGAACTAGAATAACCCTAGGGAGGACAAAAATGAACTAAATGTTCAACCAAAGACATAAATGTACTAATTGGATGCACAAGATTGGTTAAAAACCCTAATTGGACGAGAATAAGCCTAGGGAGGACGAAAATGACCTAAATTTACAACCAATGACACAAAATCACTTATTGGTTGCACAAGATAGGTTAAAAACCCTAATTAGATGAGAATAAGCTTAGGGAGGACGAAAATGACCTACATGTTCAACCAATGACATAGAATCACTTATTGGATGCACAAAATTGGTTAAAAACCCTAATTGGACGCGAATAAGCTTGGGGAGCACGAACATGACCTAAATGTTCAACCAAAGAGACAAACGTACTTATTGGATGCACAAGATTGGTTAAAAACCCTAATTGGATGAGAATAAGCCTAGGGAGGACGAAAATGACTTAAATGATCAATCAATGACACAAAATCACTTGTTGGATACACAAGATTGGTTAATAACCCTAATTGGACGAGAATAAGCCTAGAGAGGATGAAAATGACCTAAATATTCAACCAATGACACAAAATCACTTTTTGGATGCAAAAGATTGGTTAAAAACCCTAATTGAACTAGAATAACCCTAGGGAGGCGAAAATGAACTAAATGTTCAACCAAAGACACAAATGTACTAATTGGATGCACAAGATTGGTTAAAAATCCTAATTGGATGAGAATAAGCCTAGGGAGGACGAAAATGACCTAAATGTTCAACCAATGACCCAAAATCACTTATCGGATGCATAAGATTCGTTAAAAACGCTAATTGGACGAGAATATGCCTAGGGAGGACGAAAATGACCTAAATGTTCAACCAATGACACAAAATCACTTATTGGATGCAAAAGATTGGTTAAAAACCCTAATTGGATGAGAATAACCCTAGGGAGGACGAAAATGACGTAAATGTTCAACCAAAGACACAAACGTACTTATTGGATGCACAAGATTGGTTAAAAACCCTAATTGGATGAGAATAAGCCTTGGGAGGACGATAATGACCTAAATTTTCAACCAATGACACAAAATCACTTATTGGATGCACAAGATTGGTTAAAAACCCAAATTGGACGAGAATAAGCCTAGAGAGGACGAAAATGACCTAAATTTTCAACCAATGACACAAAATCACTTATTGGATGCACAAGATAGGTTAAAAACCCTAATTAGATGACAATAAGCCTAGGGAGGATGAAAATGACCTAAATGTTCAACCAAGGTCACAAAATCACTTATTGGATGCACAAGATTGGTTAAAAACCCTAATTGGACGAGAATAACTTTAGGGAGCACAAACATGACCTAAATATTCAACCAAAGAGACAAACGTACTTATAGGATGCACAAGATTGGTTAAAAACCCTAATTGGACGAAAATAAGCCTAGGGAGGACGAAAATGACCTAAATGTTCAACCAATGACACAAAATAATTTTTTGGATGCAAAAGATTTGTTAAAAACCCTAATTGAACTAGAATAACCCTAGGGAGGACAAAAATGAACTAAATGTTCAACCAAAGACATAAATGTACTAATTGGATCCACAAGATTTGTAAAAAACCCTAATTGGATGAGAATAAGCCTAGGGAGGACGAAAATGACCTAAATGTTCAACCAATGACACAAAATCACTTATTGGATGAACAAGTTTGGTGAAAAATCCTAATTAGACGAGAATAAACCTAGGGAGGACAAAAATGACCTAAATGTTCAACCAAAGAGACAAACGTACTTATTGGATGCACAAAATTGGTTAAAAACACTAGTTGGATGAGAATAAGCCTAGGGAGAACGAAAATGACCTAAATGTTCAACCAATTACACAAAATCACTTGTTGGATGCACAAGATTGGTTAAAAACCCTAATTGGTCGAGAATAACCCTAGGGAGGACGAAAATAAACTAAATGTTCAACCAAAGACACAAAATCACTTATTGCATGCAAAAGATTGGTTAAAAACCCTAATTGGACGAGAATAAGCCTAGGGAGGATGAAAATGACCTAAATATTCAACCGAAGACACAAACGTACTTATTGGATGCACAAGATTGGATAAAAACCCTAATTGGATGAGAATAAGGCTTAGGAGGACGAAAATGACCTAAATTTTCAACCAATGACACAAAATCATATATTGGATGCACAAGATTGGTTAAAAACCCTAATGGGACGAGAATAAGCCTAGGGAGGACGAAAATGACCTAAATTTACAACCAATGACACAAAATCACTTATTGGATGCACAAGATAGGTTAAAAACCCTAATTAGATGAGAATAAGCTTAGGGAGGACGAAAATGACCTACATGTTCAACCAATGACACAGAATCACTTATTGGATGCACAAAATTGGTTAAAAACCCTAATTGGACGAGAATAAGCTTGGGGAGCACGAACATGACCTAAATGTTCAACCAAAGAGACAAACGTACTTATTGGATGCACAAGATTGGTTAAAAACCCTAATTGGACGAGAATAAGCCTAGGGAGGATGAAAATGACCTAAATATTCAACCGAAGACACAAACGTACTTATTGGATGCACAAGATTGGATAAAAACCCTAATTGGATGAAAATAAGCCTAGGGAGGACGAAAAATGACCTAAATTTTCAACCAATGACACAAAATCATATATTGGATGCACAAGATTGGTAAAAAAACCCTAATTGGACGAGAATAAGCCTTGGAGGACGAAAATGACCCAAATTTACAACCAATGACACAAAATCACTTATTGGATGCACAAGATAGGTTAAAAACCCTAATTAGATGAGAATAAGCCTAGGGAGGACGAAAATGACCTACATGTTCAACCAATGACACAGAATCACTTATTGGATGCACAAAATTGGTTAAAAACCCTAATTGGACGAGAATAAGCTTAGGGAGCACGAAGATGACCTAAATGTTCAACCAAAGAGACAAACGTACTTATTGGATGCACAAGATTGGTTAAAAACCCTAATTCGATGAGAATAAGCCTTGGGAGGACGATAATGACCTAAATTTTCAACCAATGACACAAAATCACTTATTGGATGCACAAGATTGGTTAAAAACCCAAATTGGACGAGAATAAGCCTAGAGAGGACGAAAATGACCTAAATATTCAACCAATGACACAAAATCACTTTTTGGATGCAAAAGATTGGTTAAAAACCCTAATTAGATGACAATAAGCCTAGGGAGGACGAAAATGACCAAAATGTTCAACCAATGACACAAAATCACTTATTGGATGCACAAGATTGGTTAAAAACCCTAATTGGACGAGAATAACTTTAGGGAGCACAAACATGACCTAAATGTTCAACCAAAGAGACAAACGTACTTATTGGATGCACAAGATTGGTTAAAAACCCTAATTGGATGAGAATAAGCCTAGGGAGGACGAAAATGACCCAAATGTTCAACCAATGACACAAAATCACTTGTTGGATGCACAAGGTTGGTTAACAACCCTAATTGGACGAAAATAAGCCTAGGGGGGACGAAAATGACCTGAATGTTCAACCAATGACACAAAATCACTTTTTGGATGCAAAAGATTTGTTAAAAACCCTAATTGAACTAGAATAACCCTAGGGAGGAGAAAAATGAACTAAATGTTCAACCAAAGACATCAATGTACTAATTGGATGCACAAGATTTGTAAAAAACACTAATTGGATGAGAATAAGCCTAGGGAAGACGAAAATGACCTAAATGTTCAACCAATGACACAAAATAACTTATTGGATGCACAAGATTGGTTAAAAACCCTAATTGGACGAGAATAAGCCTAGGGAGAATGAAAATGACCTAAATATTCAACCGAAGACACAAACGTACTTATTGGATGCACAAGATTGGATAAAAACCCTAATTGGATGAAAATAAGCCTAGGGAGGACGAAAAATGACCTAAATTTTCAACCAATGACACAAAATCATATATTGGATGCGCAAGATTGGTTAAAAACCCTAATTGGACGAGAATAAGCCTTGGAGGACGAAAATGACCCAAATTTACAACCAATGACACAAAATCACTTATTGGATGCACAAGATAGGTTAAAAACCCTAATTAGATGAGAATAAGCCTAGGGAGGACGAAAATGACCTACATGTTCAACCAATGACACAGAATCACTTATTGGATGCACAAAATTGGTTAAAAACCCTAATTGGACGAGAATAAGCTTAGGGAGCACGAACATGACCTAAATGTTCAACCAAAGAGACAAACGTACTTATTGGATGCACAAGATTGGTTAAAAACCCTAATTGGATGAGAATAAGCCTTGGGAGGACGATAATGACCTAAATTTTCAACCAATGACACAAAATCACTTATTGGATGCACAAGATTGGTTAAAAACCCAAATTGGACGAGAATAAGCCTAGAGAGGACGAAAATGACCTAAATATTCAACCAATGACACAAAATCACTTTTTGGATGCAAAAGATTGGTTAAAAACCCTAATTAGATGACAATAAGCCTAGGGAGGACGAAAATGACCAAAATGTTCAACCAATGACACAAAATCACTTATTGGATGCACAAGATTGGTTAAAAACCCTAATTGGACGAGAATAACTTTAGGGAGCACAAACATGACCTAAATGTTCAACCAAAGAGACAAACGTACTTATTGGATGCACAAGATTGGTTAAAAACCCTAATTGGATGAGAATAAGCCTAGGGAGGACGAAAATGACCCAAATGTTCAACCAATGACACAAAATAACTTGTTGGATGCACAAGGTTGGTTAACAACCCTAATTGGACGAAAATAAGCCTAGGGGGGACAAAATGACCTAAATGTTCAACCAATGACACAAAATCACTTTTTGGATGCAAAAGATTTGTTAAAAACCCTAATTGAACTAGAATAACCCTAGGGAGGAGAAAAATGAACTAAATGTTCAACCAAAGACATCAATGTACTAATTGGATGCACAAGATTTGTAAAAAACACTAATTGGATGAGAATAAGCCTAGGGAAGACGAAAATGACCTAAATGTTCAACCAATGACACAAAATAACTTATTGGATGCACAAGATTGGTTAAAAACCCTAATTGGACGAGAATAAGCCTAGGGAGAATGAAAATGACCTAAATATTCAACCGAAGACACAAACTTACTTATTGGATGCACAAGATTGGATAAAAACCCTAATTGGATGAAAATAAGCCTAGGGAGGACGAAAAATGACCTAAATTTTCAACCAATGACACAAAATCATATATTGGATGCACAAGATTGGTTAAAAACCCTAATTGGACGAGAATAAGCCTTGGAGGACGAAAATGACCCAAACTTACAACCAATGACACAAAATCACTTATTGGATGCACAAGATAGGTTAAAAACCCTAATTAGATGAGAATAAGCCTAGGGAGGACGAAAATGACCTACATGTTCAACCAATGACACAGAATCACTTATTGGATGCACAAAATTGGTTAAAAACCCTAATTGGACGAGAATAAGCTTAGGGAGCACGAACATGACCTAAATGTTCAACCAAAGAGACAAACGTACTTATTGGATGCACAAGATTGGTTAAAAACCCTAATTGGATGAGAATAAGCTTAGGGAGGACGAAAAATGACCTAAATTTTCAACCAATGACACAAAATCATATATTGGATGCACAAGATTGGTTAAAAACCCAAATTGGACGAGAATATGCCTAGAGAGGACGAAAATGACCTAAATTTTCAACCAATGACACAAAATCACTTATTGGATGCACAAGATAGGTTAAAAACCCTAATTAGATGACAATAAGCCTAGGGAGGACGAAAATGACATAAATGTTCAACCAAGGTCGCAAAATCACTTATTGTATGCACAAGATTGGTTAAAAACCCTAATTGGACGAGAATAACTTTAGGGAGCACGAACATGACCTAAATATTCAACCAAAGAGACAAACGTACTTATTGGATGCACAAGATTGGTTAAAAACCCTAATTGGATGAGAATAAGCCTAGGGAGGACGAAAATGACCTAAATGTTCATCCAATGACACAAAATCACTTGTTGGATGCACAAGATTGGTTAACAACCCTAATTGGACGAAAATAAGCCTAGGGAGGACGAAAATGACCTAAATGTTCAACCAATGACACAAAATCACTTTTTGGATGCAAAAGATTTGTTAAAAACCCTAATTGAACTAGGATAACCCTAAGGAGGACGAAAATGAACTAAATGTTCAACCAAAGACATAAATGTACTAATTGGATGCACAAGATTGGTAAAAAACCCTAATTGGATGAGAATAAGCCTAGGGAGGACGAAAATGACCTAAATTTACAACCAATGACACAAAATCACTTATTGGATGCACAAGATAGGTTAAAAACCCTAATTAGATGAGAATATGCCTAGGGAGGACGAAAATGACCTACATTTTCAACCAATGACACATAATCACTTATTGGATGCACAAAGTTGGTTAAAACCCTAATTAGACGAGAATAAGCTTAGGGAGCACGAACATGACCTAAATGTTCAACCAAAGAGACAAACGTACTTATTGGATGCACAAGATTGGTTAAAAACCCTAATTGGATGAGAATAAGCCTAGGGAGGACGAAAATGACTTAAATGTTCAACCAATGACACAAAATCACTTGTTGGATACACAAGATTAGTTAACAACCCAAATTGGACGAGAATAAGCCTAGAGAGGACGAAAATGACCTAAATATTCAACAAATGACACAAAATCACTTTTTGGATGCAAACGATTGGTTAAAAACCCTAATTGAACTAGAATAACCCTAGGGAGGACGAAAATGAACTAAATGTTCAACCAAAGACACAAATGTACTAATTGGATGCACAAGATTGGTTAAAAACCCTAATTGGATGAGAATAAGCCTAGGGTGGACGAAATTGACCTAAATGTTCAACCAATGACACAAAATCACTTATTGGATGCACAAGATTGGTTAAAAACGCTAATTGGACGAGAATATGCCTAGGGAGGACGAAAATGACCTAAATGTTCAACCAATGACACAAAATCACTTATTGGATGCAAAAGATTGGTTAAAAACCCTAATTGGATGAGAATAACCTTAGGGAGGCAAAAATGACCTAAATGTTCAACCAAAGACACAAACGTACTTATTGGATGCACAAGATTGGTTAAAAGCCCTAATTGGATGACAATAAGCCTTGGGAGGACGATAATGACCTAAATTTTCAACAAATGACACAAAATCACTTATTGGATGCACAAGATTGGTTAAAAACCCAAATTGGACGACAATAAGCCTAGGGAGGATGAAAATGACCTAAATGTTCAACCAATGACACAGACACACTTATTGGAAGCATAACATTGGTTAAAAACCCTAATTGGAAGAGAATAAGCCTAGGGAGGACGAAAACTGACCTAAATGTTCAACCAATGACACAAAATAACTTATTGGATGCACAAGATTGGTTAAAACCCTAATTGGATGAGAATAAGCCTAGGGAGGACGAAAATGTCCTAAATGTTCAACCAAAGACACAAACGTACTTATTGGATGCAAAAGATTGGTTAAAAACCCTAATTGGATGAGAATAAGCCTAGGGAGGACGAAAATGACCTAAATGTTCAACCAAAGACACAAACGTACTTATTGGATGCACAAGATTGGTTAAAAACCCTAATTGGACGACAATAAGCCTTGGGAGGACGATAATGACCTAAATTTTCAACAAATGACACAAAATCACTTATTGGATGCACAAGATTGCTTAAAAACCCAAATTGGACGAGAATAAGCCTAGGGAGGATGAAAATGACCTAAATGTTCAACCAAAGAGACAAACGTACTTATTGGATGCACAAAATTGGTTAAAAAAACTAATTGGATGAGAATAAGCCTAGGGAGGACGAAAATGACCTAAATGTTCAACCAATTACACAAAATCACTTGTTGGATGCACAAGATTGGTTAAAAACCCTAATTGGTCGAGAATAACCCTAGCGAGGAGGAAAATAACCTAAATGTTCAACCAAAGACACAAAATCACTTATTGCATGCAAAAGATTGGTTAAAAACCCTAATTGGACGAGAATAAGCCTAGGGAGGACGAAAATGACCTAAATATTCAACCGAAGACACAAACGTACTTATTGGATGCATAACATTGGTTAAAAACCCTAATTGGATGAGAATAAGCCTAGGGAGGACGAAAATGACCTAAATGTTCTACCAATGACACAAAATCACTTATTGGATGAACAAGTTTGGTGAAAAATCCTAATTAGACGAGAATAAGGCTAGGGAGGACAAAAATGACCAAAATGTTCAACCAAAGAGACAAACGTACTTATTGGATGCACAAAATTGGTTAAAAAAACTAATTGGTTGAGAATAAGCCTAGGGAGAACGAAAATGACCTAAATGTTCAAACAATTACACAAAATCACTTGTTGGATGCACAAGATTGGTTAAAAACCCAAATTGGTCGAGAATAAGCCTAGGGAGGACGAAAATGACCTAAATATTCAACCGAAGACACAAACGTACTTATTGGATGCACAAGATTGGATAAAAACCCTAATTGGATGAGAATAAGCCTAAGGAGGACGAAAAATGACCTAAATTTTCAACCAATGACACAAAATCATATATTGGATGCACAAGATTGGTTAAAAACCCAAATTGGACGAGAATAAGCCTTGGAGGACGAAAATGACCCAAATTTACAACCAATGACACAAAATCACTTATTGGATGCACAAGATAGGTTAAAAACCCTAATTAGATGAGAATAAGCCTAGGGAGGACGAAAATGACCTACATGTTCAACCAATGACACAGAATCACTTATTGGATGCACAAAATTGGTTAAAAACCCTAATTGGACGAGAATAAGCTTAGGGAGCACGAACATGACCTAAATGTTCAACAAAAGAGACAAACGTACTTATTGGATGCACAAGATTGGTTAAAAACCCTAATTGGATGAGAATAAGCCTAGGGAGGACGAAAAATGACCTAAATTTTCAACCAATGACACAAAATCATATATTGGATGCACAAGATTGGTTAAAAACCCAAATTGGACGAGAATATGCCTAGAGAGGACGAAAATGACCTAAATTTTCAACCATTGACACAAAATCACTTATTGGATGCACAAGATAGGTTAAAAACCCTAATTAGATGACAATAAGCCTAGGGAGGACGAAAATGACATAAATGTTCAACCAAGGTCGCAAAATCACTTATTGTATGCACAAGATTGGTTAAAAACCCTAATTGGACGAGAATAACTTTAGGGAGCACGAACATGACCTAAATATTCAACCAAAGAGACAAACGTACTTATTGGATGCACAAGATTGGTTAAAAACCCTAATTGGATGAGAATAAGCCTAGGGAGGACGAAAATGACCTAAATGTTCATCCAATGACACAAAATCACTTGTTGGATGCACAAGATTGGTTAACAACCCTAATTGGACGAAAATAAGCCTAGGGAGGACGAAAATGACCTAAATGTTCAACCAATGACACAAAATCACTTTTTGGATGCAAAAGATTTGTTAAAAACCCTAATTGAACTAGGATAACCCTAGGGAGGACGAAAATGAACTAAATGTTCAACCAAAGACATAAGTGTACTAATTGGATGCACAAGATTGGTAAAAAACCCTAATTGGATGAGAATAAGCCTAGGGAGGACGAAAATGACCTAAATTTACAACCAATGACACAAAATCACTTATTGGATGCACAAGATAGGTTAAAAACCCTAATTAGATGAGAATAAGCCTAGGGAGGACGAAAATGACCTACATGTTCAACCAATGACACATAATCACTTATTGGATGCACAAAGTTGGTTAAAACCCTAATTAGACGAGAATAAGCTTAGGGAGCACGAACATGACCTAAATGTTCAATCAAAGAGACAAACGTACTTATTGGATGCACAAGATTGGTTAAAAACCCTAATTGGATGAGAATAAGCCTAGGGAGGACGAAAATGACTTAAATGTTCAACCAATGACACAAAATCACTTGTTGGATACACAAGATTAGTTAACAACCCAAATTGGACGAGAATAAGCCTAGAGAGGACGAAAATGACCTAAATATTCAACAAATGACACAAAATCACTTTTTGGATGCAAACGATTGGTTAAAAACCCTAATTGAACTAGAATAACCCTAGGGAGGACGAAAATGAACTAAATGTTCAACCAAAGACACAAATGTACTAATTGGATGCACAAGATTGGTTAAAAACCCTAATTGGATGAGAATAAGCCTAGGGTGGAGAAATTGACCTAAATGTTCAACCAATGACACAAAATCACTTATTGGATGCACAAGATTGGTTAAAAACGCTAATTGGACGAGAATATGCCTAGGGAGGACGAAAATGACCTAAATGTTCAACCAATGACACAAAATCACTTATTGGATGCAAAAGATTGGTTAAAAACCCTAATTGGATGAGAATAACCTTAGGGAGGCAAAAATGACCTAAATGTTCAACCAAAGACACAAACGTACTTATTGGATGCACAAGATTGGTTAAAAGCCCTAATTGGATGACAATAAGCCTTGGGAGGACGATAATGACCTAAATTTTCAACAAATGACACAAAATCACTTATTGGATGCACAAGATTGGTTAAAAACCCAAATTGGACGAGAATAAGCCTAGGGAGGATGAAAATGACCTAAATGTTCAACCAATGACACAGACACACTTATTGGAAGCATAACATTGGTTAAAAACCCTAATTGGAAGAGAATAAGCCTAGGGAGGACGAAAAATGACCTAAATGTTCAACCAATGACAAAAAATAACTTATTGGATGCACAAGATTGGTTAAAACCCTAATTGGATGAGAATAAGCCTAGGGAGGACGAAAATGTCCTAAATGTTCAACCAAAGACACAAACGTACTTATTGGATGCAAAAGATTGGTTAAAAACCCTAATTGGATGAGAATAAGCCTAGGGAGGACGAAAATGACCTAAATGTTCAACCAAAGACACAAACGTACTTATTGGATGCACAAGATTGGTTAAAAACCCTAATTGGATGACAATAAGCCTTGGGAGGACGATAATGACCTAAATTTTCAACAAATGACACAAAATCACTTATTGGATGCACAAGATTGGTTAAAAACCCAAATTGGACGAGAATAAGCCTAGGAAGGATGAAAATGACCTAAATGTTCAACAAAAGAGACAAACGTACTTATTGGATGCACAAAATTGGTTAAAAAAACTAATTGGATGAGAATAACCCTAGGGAGGACGAAAATGACCTAAATGTTCAACCAATTACACAAAATCACTTGTTGGATGCACAAGATTGGTTAAAAACCCTAATTGGTCGAGAATAACCCTAGGGAGGAGGAAAATAACCTAAATGTTCAACCAAAGACACAAAATCACTTATTGCATGCAAAAGATTGGTTAAAAACCCTAATTGGACGAGAATAAGCCTTGGGAGGACGAAAATGACCTAAATATTCAACCGAAGACACAAACGTACTTATTGGATGCATAACATTGGTTAAAAACCCTAATTGGATGAGAATAAGCCTAGGGAGGACGAAAATGACCTAAATGTTCTACCAATGACACAAAATCACTTATTGGATGAACAAGTTTGGTGAAAAATCCTAATTAGACGAGAATAAGGCTAGGGAGGACAAAAATGACCTAAATGTTCAACCAAAGAGACAAATGTACTTATTGGATGCACAAAATTGGTTAAAAAAACTAATTGGATGAGAATAAGCCTAGGGAGGACGAAAATGACCTAAATGTTCAAACAATTACACAAAATCACTTGTTGGATGCACAAGATTGGTTAAAAACCCAAATTGGTCGAGAATAAGCCTAGGGAGGACGAAAATGACCTAAATATTCAACCGAAGACACAAACGTACTTATTGGATGCACAAGATTGGATAAAAACCCTAATTGGATGAGAATAAGCCTAAGGAGGACGAAAATGACCTAAATTTTCAACCAATGACACAAAATCATATATTGGATGCACAAGATTTGTTAAAATCCCTAATTTAACGAGAATATGCCTAGGGAGGACGAAAATGACCTAAATGTTCAACCAATGACAAAAAATACTTATTGGATGCAAAAGACTGGTTAAAAACCCTAATTGGACGGAAATAACACTAGGGAGGATTAAAATGACCGAAATGTTCAACCAATGACCCAAAATCACTTATTGGATGCACAAGATTGGTTAAAAACCCTAATTGGATGAGAATAAGCCTAGGGAGGACGAAAATGAACTAAATGTTCAACGAATGACACAAAATCATTTGTTGGATACACAAAATTTGGTTAACAACCCTAATTGGACGAGAATAAGCCTAGGGAGGACGAAAATGACCTAAATGTTCAACCAATGACACAAAATCACTTTTTGGATGCAAAAGATTTGTTAAAAACAATATTTGAACTAGAATAACCCTAGGGAGGACGAAAATGAACTAAATGTTCAACCAAAGACATAAATGTACTAATTGGATGCACAAGATTGGTAAAAAACCCTAATTGGATGAGAGTAAGCCTAGGGAGGACGAAAATGACCTAAATGTTCAACCAATGACACAAAATCACTTATTGGATGCACAAGATTGGTTAAAATTCCTAATTTGATGAGAATAAGCCTAGGGAGGACGAAATTGACCTAAATGTTCAACCAAAGAAGCAAACGTACTTATTGGATGCACAACATTGGTTAAAAACCCTAATTGGATGAGAATAAGCCTAGGGAGGACGAAAATGACCTAAATGTTCAACCAATGACACAAAATCACTTATTGGATGAACAAGTTTGGTGAAAACTCCTAGTTAGACGAGAATAAGCCTAGGGAGGACAAAAATGACCTAAATGTTCAACCAAAGAGACAAGCGTACTTATTGGATGCACAAAATTGGTTAAAAACACTAATTGGATGAGAATAAGCCTAGGGAGGGCGAAGATGACCTAAATGTTCAACCAATGACAAAAAATCACTTATTGAATGCCAAAGACTGGTTAAAAACCCTAATTGGACGAAAATAACACTAGGGAGGATGAAAATGACCTAAATGTTCAAGCAATGACACAAAATCACTTATTGGATGCACAAGATTGGTTAAAAACCCTAATTGGATGAGAATAAGCCCAGGGAGGACGAAAATGAACTAAATGTTCAACCAATGACACAAAATCACTTGTTGGATGCACAAGATTGGTTAACAACCCTAATTGGACGAGAATAAGCCTAGGGAGGACGAAAATGACCTAAATGTTCAACCAATGACACAAAATCACTTTTTGGATGCAAAAGATTTGTTAAAAACCCTATTTGAACTAGAATAACCCTAGGGAGGACGAAAATGAATTAAATGTTCAACCAAAGACATAAATGTACTAATTGGATGCACAAGATTGGTTAAAAACCCTAATTGGATGAGAATAAGCCTAGGGAGGACGAAAATGACCTAAATGTTCAACCAATGACACAAAATCACTTATTGGATGCACAAGATTGGTTAAAAACCCTAATTGGATGAGAATAAGCCTTGGGAGGACGAAAATGACCTAAATGTTCAACCAAAGACACAAATGTAATTATTGCATGCACAAGATTGGTTAAAAACCCTAATTGGATGAGAATAAGCCTAGGGAGGACGAAAATGACCTAAATGTTCAACCAATGACACAAAATCACATGGTGGATGCACAAGATTGGCTAAAAACCCTAATTGGACGAGAATATGCCTAGGGAGGACGAAAATGACCTAAATGTTCAACTAATGACACAAAATCACTTATTGGATGGAAAAGACTGGTTAAAACCCCTAATTGGACAAAAATAACACTAGATAGGATGAAAATGACCTAAATGTTCAACCAATGAAACAAAATCACTTATTGGATGCACAAGATTGGTTAAAAACCCTAATTGGATGAGAATAAGCCTAGGGAGGACGAAAATGACCTAAATGTTCAACCAAAGACACAAACGTACTTATTGGATGCACAACATCGGTTAAAAACCCTAATTGGATGAGAATTAGCCTAGGGAGGACGAAAATGACCTAAATGTTCAACCAATAACACAAAATCACTTATTGGATGAACAAGTTTGGTGAAAAATCCTAATTGGACGAGAATAAGCCTAGGGAGGACAAAAATGACCTAAATGTTCAACCAAAGAGACAAACGTACTTATTGGATGCACAAAATTGGTTAAAAACACTAATTGGATGAGAATAAGCCTAGGGAGAACGAAAATGACCTAAATGTTCAACCAATTACACAAAATCACTTGTTGGATGCACAAGATTGGTTAAAAACCCTAATTGGTCGAGAATAACCCTAGGGAGGACGAAAATAACCTAAATGTTCAACCAAAGACACAAAATCACTTATTGCATGCAAAAGATTGGTTAAAAACCCTAATTGGACGGGAATAATCCTAGGGAGGACGAAAATGACCTAAATATTCAACCGAAGACACAAACGTACTTATTGGATGCACAAGATTGGATGAAAACCCTAATTGGTTGAGAATAAGCCTAGGGAGGACGAAAATGACCTAAATGTTTAACCAATGACACAAAATCACTTGTTGGATGCACAAGATTGGTTAACAATCCTAATTGGACCAGAATAAGCGTAGGGAGGACGAAAATTAGCTAAATGTTCAACCAATGACACAAAATCACTTTTTGGATGCAAAAAAATGGTTAAAAACCCTAATTGAACTAGAATAACCCTAGGGAGGACGAAAATGAACTAAATGTTCAAGCAAAGACACAAATATACTAATTGGATGCACAAGATTGGTTAAAAACCCTAATTGGACGAGAATAAGCCCAGGGAGGACGAAAATGACCTATATATTCAACCGAAGACACAAACGTACTTATTGGATGCACAAGATTGGTTAAAAACCCTAATTGGATGAGAATAAGCCTAGGGAGGACGAAAATGACCTAAATGTTCAACCAATGACACAAAATCACATATTGGATGCACAAGATTGGTTAAAAACCCTAATTGGATGAGAATAAGCCTAGGGAGGACGAAAATGACCTAAATGTTCAACCAAAGACACAAACGTACTTATTCCATGCACAAGATTAGTTAAAAACCCTAATTGGATGAGAATAAGCCTTGGGAGGACGAAAATGACCTAAATGTTCAACCAATGACACAAAATCACATGTTGGATGCACAAGATTGGTTAAATACCCTAATAGGACGAGAATATGCCTAGGGAGGACGAAAATGACCTAAATGTTCAACCAATGACACAAAATCACTTATTGGATGCAAAAGATTAGTTAAAAACCCTAATTGGACGAGAATAACCCTAGGGAGGACGAAAATAAACTAAATGTTCAACCAAAGACACAAATGTAATTATTGCATGCACAAGATTGGTTAAAAACCCTAATTGGATGAGAATAAGCCTAGGGAGGACGAAAATGACCTAAATGTTCAACCAATGACACAAAATCACATGTTGGATGCACAAGATTGGTTAAAAACCCTAATTGGATGAGAATATGCCTAGGGAGGACGAAAATGACCTAAATGTTCAACTAATGACACAAAATCACTTATTGGATGCAAAAGACTGGTTAAAAACCCTAATTGGACGAAAATAACACTAGGGAGGATGAAAATGACCTAAATGTTCAACCAATGACACAAAATAACTTATTGGATGCACAAGATTGGTTAAAAACCCTAATTGGATGAGAATAAGCCTAGGGAGGACGAAAATGACCTAAATGTTCAACCGAAGACACAAACGTACTTATTGGATGCACAACATCGGTTAAAAACCCTAATTGGATGAGAATAAGCCTAGGGAGGAGGAAAATGACCTAAATGTTCAACCAATAACACAAAATCACTTATTGGATGAACAAGTTTGGTGAAAAATCCTAATTGGACGAGAATAAGCCTAGGGAGGACAAAAATGACCTAAATGTTCAACCAAAGAGACAAACGTACTTATTGGATGCACAAAATTGGTTAAAAACACTAATTGGACGAGAATAAGCCTAGGGAGGACGAAAATGACCTAAATGTTCAACCAATTACACAAAATCACTTGTTGGATGCACAAGATTGGTTAAAAACCCTAATTGGTCGAGAATAACCCTAGGGAGGACGAAAATAACCTAAATGTTCAACCAAAGACACAAAATCACTTATTGCATGCAAAAGATTGGTTAAAAACCCTAATTGGACGAGAATAATCCTAGGGAGGACGAAAATGACCTAAATATTCAACCGAAGACACAAACGTACTTATTGGATGCACAAGATTGGATGAAAACCCTAATTGGATGAGAATAAGCCTAGGGAGGACGAAAATGACCTAAATGTTTAACCAATGACACAAAATCACTTATTGGGTGCACAAGATTGGTTAACAATCCTAATTGGACGAGAATAAGCCTAGGGAGGACGAAAATTAGCTAAATGTTCAACCAATGACACAAAATCACTTTTTGGATGCAAAAAAATGGTTAAAAACCCTAATTGAACTAGAATAACCCTAGGGAGGACGAAAATGAACTAAATGTTCAACCAAAGACACAAATGTACTAATTGGATGCACAAGATTGGTTAAAAACCCTAATTGGATGAGAATAAGCCTAGGGAGGACGAAAATGACCTAAATGTTCAACCAAAGACACAAACGTACTTATTCCATGCACAAGATTGGTTAAAAACCCTAATTGGATGAGAATAAGCCTAGGGAGGACGAAAATGACCTAAATGTTCAACCAATGACACATAATCACATGTTGGATGCACAAGATTGGTTAAAAACCCTAATTGGATGAGAATAAGCCTAGGGAGGACGAAAATGACCTAAATAATCAACCAATGACACAAAATCACATATTGGATGCACAAGATTGGTTAAAAACCCTAATTGGATGAGAATAAGCCTAGGGAGGACGAAAATGACCTAAATGTTCAACCAAAGACACAAATGTAATTATTGCATGCACAAGATTGGTTAAAAACCCTAATTGGATGAGAATAAGCCTAGGGAGGACGAAAATGACCTAAATGTTCAACCAATGACACAAAATCACATGTTGGATGCACAAGATTGGTTAAAAACCCTAATTGGATGAGAATATGCCTAGGGAGGACGAAAATGACCTAAATGTTCAACCAAAGACACAAACGTACTTATTGCATGCACAAGATTGGTTAAAAACCCTAATTGGATGAGAATAAGCCTAGGGAGGACGAAAATGACCTAAATGTTCAACCAAAGACACAAACGTACTTATTGGATGCACAAGATTGGTTAAAAACCCTAATTGGATGAGAATAAGCCTAGGGAGGACGAAAATGACCTAAATGTTCAACCAATGACACAAAATCACTTATTGGATGCACAAGATTGGTTAAAAACCCTAATTGGATGAGAATAAGCCTAAGGAGGACGAAAATGACCTAAATGTTCAACCAATGACACAAAATCACTTATTGGATGCACAAGATTGGTTAGAAACCCTAATTGGATGAGAATAAGCTTTTAAAGGTCGAAAATGACCTAAATGTTCAACCAATGACACAAAATCACTTATTGGATGCACAAGATTGGTTAAAAACCCTAATTGGATGAGAATAAGCCTAGGGAGGACGAAAATGACCTAAATGTTCAACCAATGACACAAAACCACTTATTGGATGCACAAGATTGGTTAAAAACCCTAATTGGACGAGAATAAGCCTAGGGAGGACGAAAATGACCTAAATGTTCAACCAATGACACAAATGTACTTATTTGATGCACAAGATTGGTTAAAAACCCTAATTGGACGAGAATAAGCTTTGGGAGGACGAAAATGACCTAAATGTTCAACCAATGACACAAATGTACTTATTGGATGCACAAGATTGGTTAAAAACCCTAATTGGACGAGAATAAGCATAGGGAGGACGAAAATGACCTAAATGTTCAACCAATGACACAAAATCACTTATTGATTGCACAAGAATGGTTAAAAACCCTAATTGGACAAGAATAAGCCTTGGGAGGACGAAAATGACCTAAATGTTCAACCAATGACACAAATGTACTTATTGGATGCACAAGATTGGTTAAAAACCCTAATTGGACGAGAATAAGCCTTGGGAGGACGAAAATGACCCAAATGTTAAACCAATGACACAAATGTACTTATTGGATGCACAAGATTGGTTAAAAACCCTAATTGGACGAGAATAAGCTTTGGGAGGACGAAAATGACCTAAATGTTCAACCAATGACACAAATGTACTTATTGGATGCACAAGATTGGTTAAAAACCCTAATTGGACGAGAATAAGCCTTGGGAGGACGAAAATGACCTAAATGTTCAACCAATGACATAAAATTACTTATTGGATGCACAAGATTGGTTAAAAACCCTAATTGGACAAGAATAAGCCTTGGGAGGACGAAAATGACCTAAATGTTCAACCAATGACACAAATGTACTTATTGGATGCACAAGATTGGTTAAAAACCCTAATTGGATGAGAATAAGCCTAGGGAGGACGAAAATGACCTAAATGTTCAACCAATGACACAAAATCACATATTGGATGCACAAGATTGGTTAAAAACCCTAATTGGATGAGAATAAGCCTAGGGAGGACGAAAATGACCTAAATGTTCAACCAAAGACACAAACGTACTTATTCCATGCACAAGATTAGTTAAAAACCCTAATTGGATGAGAATAAGCCTTGGGAGGACGAAAATGACCTAAATGTTCAACCAATGACACAAAATCACATGTTGGATGCACAAGATTGGTTAAATACCCTAATAGGACGAGAATATGCCTAGGGAGGACGAAAATGACCTAAATGTTCAACCAATGACACAAAATCACTTATTGGATGCAAAAGATTAGTTAAAAACCCTAATTGGACGAGAATAACCCTAGGGAGGACGAAAATAAACTAAATGTTCAACCAAAGACACAAATGTAATTATTGCATGCACAAGATTGGTTAAAAACCCTAATTGGATGAGAATAAGCCTAGGGAGGACGAAAATGACCTAAATGTTCAACCAATGACACAAAATCACATGTTGGATGCACAAGATTGGTTAAAAACCCTAATTGGATGAGAATATGCCTAGGGAGGACGAAAATGACCTAAATGTTCAACTAATGACACAAAATCACTTATTGGATGCAAAAGACTGGTTAAAAACCCTAATTGGACGAAAATAACACTAGGGAGGATGAAAATGACCTAAATGTTCAACCAATGACACAAAATCACTTATTGGATGCACAAGATTGGTTAAAAACCCTAATTGGATGAGAATAAGCCAAGGGAGGACGAAAATGACCTAAATGTTCAACCAAAGACACAAATGTACTTATTGGATGCACAACATCGGTTAAAAACCCTAATTGGATGAGAATAAGCCTAGGGAGGAGGAAAATGACCTAAATGTTCAACCAATAACACAAAATCACTTATTGGATGAACAAGTTTGGTGAAAAATCCTAATTGGACGAGAATAAGCCTAGGGAGGACAAAAATGACCTAAATGTTCAACCAAAGAGACAAACGTACTTATTGGATGCACAACATCGGTTAAAAACCCTAATTGGATGAGAATAAGCCTAGGGAGGATGAAAATGACCTAAATGTTCAACCAATTACACAAAATCACTTGTTGGATGCACAAGATTGGTTAAAAACCCTAATTGGTCGAGAATAACCCTAGGGAGGACGAAAATAACCTAAATGTTCAACCAAAGACACAAAATCACTTATTGCATGCAAAAGATTGGTTAAAACCCTAATTGGACGAGAATAAGCCTAGGGAGGACGAAAATGACCTAAATATTCAACTGAAGACACAAACGTACTTATTGGATGCACAAGATTGGATGAAAACCCTAATTGGATGAGAATAAGCCTAGGGAGGACGAAAATGACCTAAATGTTTAACCAATGACACAAAATCACTTGTTGGGTGCACAAGATTGGTTAACAATCCTAATTGGACGAGAATAAGCATAGGGAGGACGAAAATTAGCTAAATGTTCAACCAATGACACAAAATCACTTTTTGGATGCAAAAAAATGGTTAAAAACCCTAATTGAACTAGAATAACCCTAGGGAGGACGAAAATGAACTAAATGTTCAACCAAAGACACAAATGTACTAATTGGATGCACAAGATTGGTTAAAAACCCTAATTGGACGAGAATAAGCCTAGGGAGGACGAAAATGACCTAAATATTCAACCGAAGACACAAACGTACTTATTGGATGCACAAGATTGGTTAAAAACCCTAATTGGATGAGAATAAGCCTAGGGAGGACAAAAATGATCTAAATGTTCAACCAATGACACAAAATCACGTATTGGATGCACAAGATTGGTTAAAAACCCTAATTGGATGAGAATAAGCCTAGGGAGGACGAAAATGACCTAAATGTTCAACTAATGACACAAAATCACTTATTGGATGCAAAAGACTGGTTAAAAACCCTAATTGGACGAAAATAACACTAGGGAGGATGAAAATTACCTAAATGTTCAACCAATGACACAAAATCACTTATTGGATGCACAAGATTGGTTAAAAACCCTAATTGGATGAGAATAAGCCTAGGGAGGACGAAAATGACCTAAATGTACAACCAAAGACACAAACGTACTTATTGGATGCACAACATCAGTTCAAAACCCTAATTGGATGAAAATAAGCCTAGGGAGGAGGAAAATGACCTAAATGTTCAACCAAAGAGACAAGCGTACTTATTGGATGCACAAAATTGGTTAAAAACACTAATTGGATGAGAATAAGCCTAGGGAGGGCGAAGATGACCTAAATGTTCAACCAATGACAAAAAATCACTTATTGAATGCCAAAGACTGGTTAAAAACCCTAATTGGACGAAAATAACACTAGGGAGGATGAAAATGACCTAAATGTTCAAGCAATGACACAAAATCACTTATTGGATGCACAAGATTGGTTAAAAACCCTAATTGGATGAGAATAAGCCCAGGGAGGACGAAAATGAACTAAATGTTCAACCAATGACACAAAATCACTTGTTGGATGCACAAGATTGGTTAACAACCCTAATTGGACGAGAATAAGCCTAGGGAGGACAAAAATGACCTAAATGTTCAACCAATGACACAAAATCACTTTTTGGATGCAAAAGATTTGTTAAAAACCCTATCTGAACTAGAATAACCCTAGGGAGGACGAAAATGAATTAAATGTTCAACCAAAGACATAAATGTACTAATTGGATGCACAAGATTGGTTAAAAACCCTAATTGGATGAGAATAAGCCTAGGGAGGACGAAAATGACCTAAATGTTCAACCAATGACACAAAATCACTTATTGGATGCACAAGATTGGTTAAAAACCCTAATTGGATGAGAATAAGCCTTGGGAGGACGAAAATGACCTAAATGTTCAACCAAAGACACAAATGTAATTAT
>JBBPBP010009779.1:47450092-47509043 GCA_037974735.1 Cicer chorassanicum | reverse complement strand
CCTAGGGAGGACGAAAATGACCTAAATATTCAACCGAAGACACAAACGTACTTATTGGATGCACAAGATTGGATGAAAACCCTAATTGGATGAGAATAAGCCTAGGGAGGACGAAAATGACCTAAATGTTTAACCAATGACACAAAATCACTTATTGGGTGCACAAGATTGGTTAACAATCCTAATTGGACGAGAATAAGCCTAGGGAGGACGAAAATTAGCTAAATGTTCAACCAATGACACAAAATCACTTTTTGGATGCAAAAAAATGGTTAAAAACCCTAATTGAACTAGAATAACCCTAGGGAGGACGAAAATGAACTAAATGTTCAACCAAAGACACAAATGTAGTAATTGGATGCACAAGATTGGTTAAAAACCCTAATTGGACGAGAATAAGCCTAGGGAGGACGAAAATGACCTAAATATTCAACCGAAGACACAAACGTACTTATTGGATGCACAAGATTGGTTAAAAACCCTAATTGGATGAGAATAAGCCTAGGGAGGACAAAAATGATCTAAATGTTCAACCAATGACACAAAATCACGTATTGGATGCACAAGATTGGTTAAAAACCCTAATTGGATGAGAATAAGCCTAGGGAGGAAGAAAATGACCTAAATGTTCAACTAATGACACAAAATCACTTATTGGATGCAAAAGACTGGTTAAAAACCCTAATTGGACGAAAATAACACTAGGGAGGATGAAAATTACCTAAATGTTCAACCAATGACACAAAATCACTTATTGGATGCACAAGATTGGTTAAAAACCCTAATTGGATGAGAATAAGCCTAGGGAGGACGAAAATGACCTAAATGTACAACCAAAGACACAAACGTACTTATTGGATGCACAACATCAGTTCAAAACCCTAATTGGATGAGAATAAGCCTAGGGAGGAGGAAAATGACCTAAATGTTCAACCAATAACACAAAATCACTTATTGGATGAACAATTTTGGTGAAAAATCCTAATTGGACGAGAATAAGCCTAGGGAGGACAAAAATGACCTAAATGTTCAACCAAAGAGACAAACGTACTTATTGGATGCACAAAATTGGTTAAAAACACTAATTGGATGAGAATAAGCCTAGGGAGGACGAAAATGACCTAAATGTTCAACCAATTACACAAAATCACTTGTTGGATGCACAAGATTGGTTAAAAACCCTAATTGGTCGAGAATAACCCTAGGGAGGACGAAAATAACCTAAATGTTCAACCAAAGACACAAAATCACTTATTGCATGCAAAAGATTGGTTAAAAACCCTAATTGGACGAGAATAATCCTAGGGAGGACGAAAATGACCTAAATATTCAACCGAAGACACAAACGTACTTATTGGATGCACAAGATTGGATGAAAACCCTAATTGAATGAGAATAAACCTAGGGAGGACGAAAATGACCTAAATGTTTAACCAATGACACAAAATCACTTGTTGGGTGCACAAGATTGGTTAACAATCCTAATTGGACGAGAATAAGCCTAGGGAGGACGAAAATTAGCTAAATGTTCAACCAATAACACAAAATCACTTTTTGGATGCAAAAAAATGGTTAAAAACCCTAATTGAACTAGAATAACCCTAGGGAGGACGAAAATGAACTAAATGTTCAACCAAAGACACAAATGTACTAATTGGATGCACAAGATTGGTTAAAAACCCTAATTGGACGAGAATAAGCCTAGGGAGGACGAAAATGACCTAAATATTCAACCGAAGACACAAACGTACTTATTGGATGCACAAGATTGGTTAAAAACCCTAATTGGATGAGAATAAGCCTAGGGAGGACAAAAATAACCTAAATGTTCAACCAATGACACAAAATCACATATTGGATGCACAAGATTGGTTAAAAACCCTAATCTGATGAGAATAAGCCTAGGGAGGATGAAAATGACCTAAATGTTCAAGCAAAGACACAAACGTACTTATTCCATGCACAAGATTGGTTAAAAACCCTAATTGGATGAGAATAAGCTTAGGGAGGACGAAAATGACCTAAATGTTCAACCAATGACACAAAATCACATGTTGGATGCACAAGATTGGTTAAATACCCTAATAGGACGAGAATATGCCTAGGGAGGACGAAAATGACCTAAATGTTCAACCAATGACAAAAAATCACTTATTGGATGCAAAATATTAGTTAAAAACCCTAATTGGACGAGAATAACCCTAGGGAGGACGAAAATGACCTAAATGTTCAACCAAAGACACAAATGTAATTATTGCATGCACAAGATTGGTTAAAAACTCTAATTGGATGAGAATAAGCCTAGGGAGGACGAAAATGACCTAAATGTTCAACCAATGACACAAAATCACATGTTGGATGCAAAAGATTGGTTAAAAACCCTAATTGGACAAGAATATGCCTAGGGAGGACGAAAATGACCTAAATGTTCAACTAATGACACAAAATCACTTATTGGATGCAAAAGACTGGTTAAAAACCCTAATTGGACAAAAATAACACTAGGGAGGATGAAAATGACCTAAATGTTCAACCAATGACACAAAATCACTTATTGGATGCATAAGATTGGTTAAAAACCCTAATTGGATGAGAATAAGCCTAGGGAGGACGAAAATGACCTAAATGTTCAACCAAACACACAAACGTACTTATTGGATGCACAACATCGGTTAAAAACCCTAATTGGATGAGAATAAGCCTAGGGAGGAGGAAAATGACATAAATGTTCAACCAATAACACAAAATCACTTATTGGATGAACAAGTTTGGTGAAAAATCCTAATTGGACAAGAATAAGCCTAGGGAGGACAAAAATGACCTAAATGTTCAACCAAAGAGACAAATGTACTTATTGGATGCACAAAATTGGTTAAAAACACTAATTGGATGAGAATAAGCCTAGGGAGGACGAAAATGACCTAAATGTTCAACCAATTACACAAAATCACTTGTTGGATGCAAAAGATTGGTTAAAAACCTTAATTGGTCGAGAATAACCCTAGGGAGGACGAAAATAACCTAAATGTTCAACCAAAAACACAAAATCACTTATTGCATGCAAAAGATTGGTTAAAAACCCTAATTGGACGAGAATAAGCCTAGGGAGGACAAAAATGACCTAAATGTTCAACCAAAGACACAAATGTAATTATTGCATGCACAAGATTGGTTAAAAACCCTAATTGGATGAGAATAAGCCTAGGGAGGACGAAAATGACCTAAATGTTCAACCAAAGACACAAATGTACTTATTGGATGCACAACATCGGTTAAAAACCCTAATTGGATGAGAATAAGCCTAGGGAGGAGGAAAATGACCTAAATGTTCAACCAATAACACAAAATCACTTATTGGATGAACAAGTTTGGTGAAAAATCCTAATTGGACGAGAATAAGCCTAGGGAGGACAAAAATGACCTAAATGTTCAACCAAAGAGACAAACGTACTTATTGGATGCACAACATCGGTTAAAAACCCTAATTGGATGAGAATAAGCCTAGGGAGGATGAAAATGACCTAAATGTTCAACCAATTACACAAAATCACTTGTTGGATGCACAAGATTGGTTAAAAACCCTAATTGGTCGAGAATAACCCTAGGGAGGACGAAAATAACCTAAATGTTCAACCAAAGACACAAAATCACTTATTGCATGCAAAAGATTGGTTAAAACCCTAATTGGACGAGAATAAGCCTAGGGAGGACGAAAATGACCTAAATATTCAACTGAAGACACAAACGTACTTATTGGATGCACAAGATTGGATGAAAACCCTAATTGGATGAGAATAAGCCTAGGGAGGACGAAAATGACCTAAATGTTCAACCAATGACACAAAATCACATGTTGGATGCACGAGATTGGTTAAAAACCCTAATTGGACGAGAATATGCCTAGGGAGGACGAAAATGACCTAAATGTTCAACTAATGACACAAAATCACTTATTGGATGCAAAAGACTGGTTAAAAACCCTAATTGGACGAAAATAACACTAGGGAGGATGAAAATGACCTAAATGTTCAACCAATGACACAAAATCACTTATTGGATGCACAAGATTGGTTAAAAACCCTAATTGGATGAGAATAAGCCAAGGGAGGACGAAAATGACCTAAATGTTCAACCAAAGACACAAATGTACTTATTGGATGCACAACATCGGTTAAAAACCCTAATTGGATGAGAATAAGCCTAGGGAGGAGGAAAATGACCTAAATGTTCAACCAATAACACAAAATCACTTATTGGATGAACAAGTTTGGTGAAAAATCCTAATTGGACGAGAATAAGCCTAGGGAGGACAAAAATGACCTAAATGTTCAACCAAAGAGACAAACGTACTTATTGGATGCACAACATCGGTTAAAAACCCTAATTGGATGAGAATAAGCCTAGGGAGGATGAAAATGACCTAAATGTTCAACCAATTACACAAAATCACTTGTTGGATGCACAAGATTGGTTAAAAACCCTAATTGGTCGAGAATAACCCTAGGGAGGACGAAAATAACCTAAATGTTCAACCAAAGACACAAAATCACTTATTGCATGCAAAAGATTGGTTAAAACCCTAATTGGACGAAAATAAGCCTAGGGAGGACGAAAATGACCTAAATATTCAACTGAAGACACAAACGTACTTATTGGATGCACAAGATTGGATGAAAACCCTAATTGGATGAGAATAAGCCTAGGGAGGACGAAAATGACCTAAATGTTTAACCAATGACACAAAATCACTTGTTGGGTGCACAAGATTGGTTAACAATCCTAATTGGACGAGAATAAGCCTAGGGAGGACGAAAATTAGCTAAATGTTCAACCAATGACACAAAATCACTTTTTGGATGCAAAAAAATGGTTAAAAACCCTAATTGTACTAGAATAACCCTAGGGAGGACGAAAATGAACTAAATGTTCAACCAAAGACACAAATGTACTAATTGGATGCACAAGATTGGTTAAAAACCCTAATTGGATGAGAATAAGCCTAGGGAGGACGAAAATGACCTAAATGTTCAACCAAAGACACAAACGTACTTATTCCATGCACAAGATTGGTTAAAAACCCTAATTGGATGAGAATAAGCCTAGGGAGGACGAAAATGACCTAAATGTTCAACCAATGACACAAAATCACATGTTGGATGCACAAGATTGGTTAAAAACCCTAATTGGATGAGAATAAGCCTAGGGAGGACGAAAATGACCTAAATAATCAACCAATGACACAAAATCACATATTGGATGCACAAGATTGGTTAAAAACCCTAATTGGATGAGAATAAGCCTAGGGAGGACGAAAATGACCTAAATGTTCAACCAAAGACACAAATGTACTTATTCCATGCACAAGATTGGTTAAAAACCCTAATTGGATGAGAATAAGCCTAGGGAGGATGAAAATGACCTAAATGTTCAACCAATGACACAAAATCACATGTTGGATGCACAAGATTGGTTAAAAACCCTAATAGGACGAGAATATGCCTAGGGAGGACGAAAATGACCTAAATGTTCAACCAATGACACAAAATCACTTATTGGATGCAAAAGATTGGTTAAAAACCCTAATTGGACGAGAATAACCCTAGGGAGGACGAAAATGACCTAAATGTTCAACCAAAGACACAAATGTAATTATTGCATGCACAAGATTGGTTAAAAACCCTAATTGCATGAGAATAAGCATAGGGAGGACGAAAATGACCTAAATGTTCAACCAATGACACAAAATCACATGTTGGATGCACGAGATTGGTTAAAAACCCTAATTGGACGAGAATATGCCTAGGGAGGACGAAAATGACCTAAATGTTCAACTAATGACACAAAATCACTTATTGGATGCAAAAGACTGGTTAAAAACCCTAATTGGACGAAAATAACACTAGGGAGGATGAAAATGACCTAAATGTTCAACCAATGACACAAAATCACTTATTGGATGCACAAGATTGGTTAAAAACCCTAATTGGATGAGAATAAGCCAAGGGAGGACGAAAATGACCTAAATGTTCAACCAAAGACACAAATGTACTTATTGGATGCACAACATCGGTTAAAAACCCTAATTGGATGAGAATAAGCCTAGGGAGGAGGAAAATGACCTAAATGTTCAACCAATAACACAAAATCACTTATTGGATGAACAAGTTTGGTGAAAAATCCTAATTGGACGAGAATAAGCCTAGGGAGGACAAAAATGACCTAAATGTTCAACCAAAGAGACAAACGTACTTATTGGATGCACAACATCGGTTAAAAACCCTAATTGGATGAGAATAAGCCTAGGGAGGATGAAAATGACCTAAATGTTCAACCAATTACACAAAATCACTTGTTGGATGCACAAGATTGGTTAAAAACCCTAATTGGTCGAGAATAACCCTAGGGAGGACGAAAATAACCTAAATGTTCAACCAAAGACACAAAATCACTTATTGCATGCAAAAGATTGGTTAAAACCCTAATTGGACGAGAATAAGCCTAGGGAGGACGAAAATGACCTAAATATTCAACTGAAGACACAAACGTACTTATTGGATGCACAAGATTGGATGAAAACCCTAATTGGATGAGAATAAGCCTAGGGAGGACGAAAATGACCTAAATGTTTAACCAATGACACAAAATCACTTGTTGGGTGCACAAGATTGGTTAACAATCCTAATTGGACGAGAATAAGCATAGGGAGGACGAAAATTAGCTAAATGTTCAACCAATGACACAAAATCACTTTTTGGATGCAAAAAAATGGTTAAAAACCCTAATTGAACTAGAATAACCCTAGGGAGGACGAAAATGAACTAAATGTTCAACCAAAGACACAAATGTACTAATTGGATGCACAAGATTGGTTAAAAACCCTAATTGGATGAGAATAAGCCTAGGGAGGACGAAAATGACCTAAATGTTCAACCAAAGACACAAACGTACTTATTCCATGCACAAGATTGGTTAAAAACCCTAATTGGATGAGAATAAGCCTAGGGAGGACGAAAATGACCTAAATGTTCAACCAATGACACATAATCACATGTTGGATGCACAAGATTGGTTAAAAACCCTAATTGGATGAGAATAAGCCTAGGGAGGACGAAAATGACCTAAATAATCAACCAATGACACAAAATCACATATTGGATGCACAAGATTGGTTAAAAACCCTAATTGGATGAGAATAAGCCTAGGGAGGACGAAAATGACCTAAATGTTCAACCAAAGACACAAATGTAATTATTGCATGCACAAGATTGGTTAAAAACCCTAATTGCATGAGAATAAGCATAGGGAGGACGAAAATGACCTAAATGTTCAACCAATGATACAAAATCACATGTTGGATGCACGAGATTGGTTAAAAACCCTAATTGGACGAGAATATGCCTAGGGAGGACGAAAATGACCTAAATGTTCAACTAATGACACAAAATCACTTATTGGATGCAAAAGACTGGTTAAAAACCCTAATTGGACGAAAATAACACTAGGGAGGATGTAAATGACCTAAATGTTCAACCAATGACACAAAATCACTTATTGGATGCACAAGATTGGTTAAAAACCCTAATTGGATGAGAATAAGCCTAGGGAGGACGAAAATGACCTAAATGTTCAACCAAAGACACAAACGTACTTATTGCATGCACAATATTGGTTCAAAACCCTAATTGGATGAGAATAAGCCTAGGGAGGACGAAAATGACCTAAATCTTCAACCAAACACACAAACGTACTTATTGGATGCACAACATCGGTTAAAAACCCTAATTGGATGAGAATAAGCCTAGGGAGGAGGAAAATGACATAAATGTTCAACCAATAACACAAAATCACTTATTGGATGAACAAGTTTGGTGAAAAATCCTAATTGGACGAGAATAAGCCTAGGGAGGACAAAAATGACCTAAATGTTCAACCAAAGAGACAAATGTACTTATTGGATGCACAAAATAGGTTAAAAACACTAATTGGATGAGAATAAGCCTAGGGAGGACGAAAATGACCTAAATGTTCAACCAATTACACAAAATCACTTGTTGGATGCACAAGATTGGTTAAAAACCCTAATTGGTCGAGAATAACCCTAGGGAGGACGAAAATAACCTAAATGTTCAACCAAAAACACAAAATCACTTATTGCATGCAAAAGATTGGTTAAAAACCCTAATTGGACGGGAATAAGCCTAGGGAGGACAAAAATGACCTAAATGTTCAACCAAAGACACAAATGTAATTATTGCATGCACAAGATTGGTTAAAAACCCTAATTGGATGAGAATAAGCCTAGGGAGGACGAAAATGACCTAAATGTTCAACCAATGACACAAAATCACATGTTGGATGCACAAGATTGGTTAAAAACCCTAATTGGACGAGAATATGCCTAGGGAGGACGAAAATGACCTAATTGTACAACTAATGACACAAAATCACTTATTGGATGCAAAAGACTGGTTAAAAACCCTAATTGGACGAAAATAACACTAGGGAGGATGAAAATGACCTATATGTTCAACCAATGACACAAAATCACTTATTGGATGCACAAGATTGGTTAAAAACCCTAATTGGATGAGAATAAGCCAAGGGAGGACGAAAATGACCTAAATGTTCAACCAAAGACACAAATGTACTTATTGGATGCACAACATCGGTTAAAAACCCTAATTGGATGAGAATAAGCCTAGGGAGGAGTAAAATGACCTAAATGTTCAACCAATAACACAAAATCACTTATTGGATGAACAAGTTTGGTGAAAAATCCTAATTGGACGAGAATAAGCCTAGGGAGGACAAAAATGACCTAAATGTTCAACCAAAGAGACAAACGTACTTATTGGATGCACAACATCGGTTAAAAACCCTAATTGGATGAGAATAAGCCTAGGGAGGATGAAAATGACCTAAATGTTCAACCAATTACACAAAATCACTTGTTGGATGCACAAGATTGGTTAAAAACCCTAATTGGTCGAGAATAACCCTAGGGAGGACGAAAATAACCTAAATGTTCAACCAAAGACACAAAATCACTTATTGCATGCAAAAGATTGGTTAAAACCCTAATTGGACGAGAATAAGCCTAGGGAGGACGAAAATGACCTAAATATTCAACTGATGACACAAACGTACTTATTGGATGCACAAGATTGGATGAAAACCCTAATTGGATGAGAATAAGCCTAGGGAGGACGAAAATGACCTAAATGTTTAACCAATGACACAAAATCACTTGTTGGGTGCACAAGATTGGTTAACAATCCTAATTGGACGAGAATAAGCCTAGGGAGGACGAAAATTAGCTAAATGTTCAACCAATGACACAAAATCACTTTTTGGATGCAAAAAAATGCTTAAAAACCCTAATTGAACTAGAATAACCCTAGGGAGGACGAAAATGAACTAAATGTTCAACCAAAGACACAAATGTACTAATTGGATGCACAAGATTGGTTAAAAACCCTAATTGGATGAGAATAAGCCTAGGGAGGACGAAAATGACCTAAATGTTCAACCAAAGACACAAAGGTACTTATTCCATGCACAAGATTGGTTAAAAACCCTAATTGGATGAGAATAAGCCTAGGGAGGACGAAAATGACCTAAATGTTCAACCAATGACACAAAATCACATGTTGGATGCACAAGATTGGTTAAAAACCCTAATTGGATGAGAATAAGCCTAGGGAGGACGAAAATGACCTAAATAATCAACCAATGACACAAAATCACATATTGGATGCACAAGATTGGTTAAAAACCCTAATTGGATGAGAATAAGCCTAGGGAGGACGAAAATGACCTAAATGTTCAACCAAAGACACAAATGTACTTATTCCATGCACAAGATTGGTTAAAAACCCTAATTGGATGAGAATAAGCCTAGGGAGGATGAAAATGACCTAAATGTTCAACCAATGACACAAAATCACATGTTGGATGCACAAGATTGGTTAAAAACCCTAATAGGACGAGAATATGCCTAGGGAGGACGAAAATGACCTAAATGTTCAACCAATGACACAAAATCACTTATTGGATGCAAAAGATTGGTTAAAAACCCTAATTGGACGAGAATAACCCTAGGGAGGACGAAAATGACCTAAATGTTCAACCAAAGACACAAATGTAATTATTGCATGCACAAGATTGGTTAAAAACCCTAATTGCATGAGAATAAGCATAGGGAGGACGAAAATGACCTAAATGTTCAACCAATGACACAAAATCACATGTTGGATGCACGAGATTGGTTAAAAACCCTAATTGGACGAGAATATGCCTAGGGAGGACGAAAATGACCTAAATGTTCAACTAATGACACAAAATCACTTATTGGATGCAAAAGACTGGTTAAAAACCCTAATTGGACGAAAATAACACTAGGGAGGATGAAAATGACCTAAATGTTCAACCAATGACACAAAATCACTTATTGGATGCACAAGATTGGTTAAAAACCCTAATTGGATGAGAATAAGCCTAGGGAGGACGAAAATGACCTAAATATTCAACCGAAGACACAAACGTACTTATTGGATGCACAACATCGGTTAAAAACCCTAATTGGATGAGAATAAGCCTAGGGAGGAGGAAAATGACCTAAATGTTCAACCAATAACACAAAATCACTTATTGGATGAACAAGTTTGGTGAAAAATCCTAATTGGACGAGAATAAGCCTAGGGAGGACAAAAATGACCTAAATGTTCAACCAAAGAGACAAACGTACTTATTGGATGCACAAAATTGGTTAAAAACACTAATTGGACGAGAATAAGCCTAGGGAGGACGAAAATGACCTAAATGTTCAACCAATTACACAAAATCACTTGTTGGATGCACAAGATTGGTTAAAAACCCTAATTGGTCGAGAATAACCCTAGGGAGGACGAAAATAACCTAAATGTTCAACCAAAGACACAAAATCACTTATTGCATGCAAAAGATTGGTTAAAAACCCTAATTGGACGAGAATAATCCTAGGGAGGACGAAAATGACCTAAATATTCAACCGAAGACACAAACGTACTTATTGGATGCACAAGATTGGATGAAAACCCTAATTGGATGAGAATAAGCCTAGGGAGGACGAAAATGACCTAAATGTTTAACCAATGACACAAAATCACTTATTGGGTGCACAAGATTGGTTAACAATCCTAATTGGACGAGAATAAGCCTAGGGAGGACGAAAATTAGCTAAATGTTCAACCAATGACACAAAATCACTTTTTGGATGCAAAAAAATGGTTAAAAACCCTAATTGAACTAGAATAACCCTAGGGAGGACGAAAATGAACTAAATGTTCAACCAAAGACACAAATGTACTAATTGGATGCACAAGATTGGTTAAAAACCCTAATTGGATGAGAATAAGCCTAGGGAGGACGAAAATGACCTAAATGTTCAACCAAAGACACAAACGTACTTATTCCATGCACAAGATTGGTTAAAAACCCTAATTGGATGAGAATAAGCCTAGGGAGGACGAAAATGACCTAAATGTTCAACCAATGACACATAATCACATGTTGGATGCACAAGATTGGTTAAAAACCCTAATTGGATGAGAATAAGCCTAGGGAGGACGAAAATGACCTAAATAATCAACCAATGACACAAAATCACATATTGGATGCACAAGATTGGTTAAAAACCCTAATTGGATGAGAATAAGCCTAGGGAGGACGAAAATGACCTAAATGTTCAACCAAAGACACAAATGTAATTATTGCATGCACAAGATTGGTTAAAAACCCTAATTGGATGAGAATAAGCCTAGGGAGGACGAAAATGACCTAAATGTTCAACCAATGACACAAAATCACATGTTGGATGCACAAGATTGGTTAAAAACCCTAATTGGACGAGAATATGCCTAGGGAGGACGAAAATGACCTAAATGTTCAACCAAAGACACAAACGTACTTATTGGATGCACAAGATTGGTTAAAAACCCTAATTGGATGAGAATAAGCCTAGGGAGGACGAAAATGACCTAAATGTTCAACCAAAGACACAAACGTACTTATTGCATGCACAAGATTGGTTAAAAACCCTAATTGGATGAGAATAACCCTAGGGAGGACGAAAATGACCTAAATGTTCAACCAATGACAAAAAATCACATGTTGGATGCACAAGATTTGTTAAAAACCCTAATTGGACGAGAATATGCCTAGGGAGGACGAAAATGACCTAAATGTTCAACCAAAGACACAAACGTACTTATTGGATGCACAAGATTGGATAAAAACCCTAATTGGATGAGAATAAGCCTAGGGAGGACGAAAATGACCTAAATGTTCAACCAATGACACAAAATCACTTATTGGATGCACAAGATTGGTTAAAAACCCTAATTGGATGAGAATAAGCCTAGGGAGGACGAAAATGACCTAAATGTTCAACCATAGACACAAACGTACTTATTGGATGCACAACATCAGTTAAAAACCCTAATTGGATGAGAATAAGCCTAGGGAGGACGAAAATGACCTAAATGTTCAACCAATTACACAAAATCACTTGTTGGATGCACAAGATTGGTTAAAAACCCTAATTTGTCGAGAATAACCCTAGGGAGGACGAAAATAACCTAAATGTTCAACCAAAGACACAAAATCACTTATTGCATGCAAAAGATTGGTTAAAACCCTAATTGGACGAGAATAAGCCTAGGGAGGACGAAAATGACCTAAATATTCAACTGAAGACACAAACGTACTTATTGGATGCACAAGATTGGATGAAAACCCTAATTGGATGAGAATAAGCCTAGGGAGGACGAAAATGACCTAAATGTTCAACCAATGACACAAAATCACATGTTGGATGCACGAGATTGGTTAAAAACCCTAATTGGACGAGAATATGCCTAGGGAGGACGAAAATGACCTAAATGTTCAACTAATGACACAAAATCACTTATTGGATGCAAAAGACTGGTTAAAAACCCTAATTGGACGAAAATAACACTAGGGAGGATGAAAATGACCTAAATGTTCAACCAATGACACAAAATCACTTATTGGATGCACAAGATTGGTTAAAAACCCTAATTGGATGAGAATAAGCCTAGGGAGGACGAAAATGACCTAAATGTTCAACCAAAGACACAAACGTACTTATTGCATGCACAATATTGGTTCAAAACCCTAATTGGATGAGAATAAGCCTAGGGAGGACGAAAATGACCTAAATCTTCAACCAAACACACAAACGTACTTATTGGATGCACAACATCGGTTAAAAACCCTAATTGGATGAGAATAAGCCTAGGGAGGAGGAAAATGACATAAATGTTCAACCAATAACACAAAATCACTTATTGGATGAACAAGTTTGGTGAAAAATCCTAATTGGACGAGAATAAGCCTAGGGAGGACAAAAATGACCTAAATGTTCAACCAAAGAGACAAATGTACTTATTGGATGCACAAAATTGGTTAAAAACACTAATTGGATGAGAATAAGCCTAGGGAGGACGAAAATGACCTAAATGTTCAACCAATTACACAAAATCACTTGTTGGATGCACAAGATTGGTTAAAAACCCTAATTGGTCGAGAATAACCCTAGGGAGGACGAAAATAACCTAAATGTTCAACCAAAAACACAAAATCACTTATTGCATGCAAAAGATTGGTTAAAACCCTAATTGGACGAGAATAAGCCTAGGGAGGAGAAAAATGACCTAAATGTTCAACCAAAGACACAAATGTAATTATTGCATGCACAAGATTGGTTAAAAACCCTAATTGGATGAGAATAAGCCTAGGGAGGACGAAAATGACCTAAATGTTCAACCAATGACACACAATCACATGTTGGATGCACAAGATTGGTTAAAAACCCTAATTGGACGAGAATATGCCTAGGGAGGACGAAAATGACCTAATTGTTCAACTAATGACACAAAATCACTTATTGGATGCAAAAGACTGGTTAAAAACCCTAATTGGACGAAAATAACACTAGGGAGGATGAAAATGACCTAAATGTTCAACCAATGACACAAAATCACTTATTGGATGCACAAGATTGGTTAAAAACCCTAATTGGATGAGAATAAGCCAAGGGAGGACGAAAATGACCTAAATGTTCAACCAAAGACACAAATGTACTTATTGGATGCACAACATCGGTTAAAAACCCTAATTGGATGAGAATAAGCCTAGGGAGGAGGAAAATGACCTAAATGTTCAACCAATAACACAAAATCACTTATTGGATGAACAAGTTTGGTGAAAAATCCTAATTGGACGAGAATAAGCCTAGGGAGGACAAAAATGACCTAAATGTTCAACCAAAGAGACAAACGTACTTATTGGATGCACAACATCGGTTAAAAACCCTAATTGGATGAGAATAAGCCTAGGGAGGATGAAAATGACCTAAATGTTCAACCAATTACACAAAATCACTTGTTGGATGCACAAGATTGGTTAAAAACCCTAATTGGTCGAGAATAACCCTAGGGAGGACGAAAATAACCTAAATGTTCAACCAAAGACACAAAATCACTTATTGCATGCAAAAGATTGGTTAAAACCCTAATTGGACGAGAATAAGCCTAGGGAGGACGAAAATGACCTAAATATTCAACTGAAGACACAAACGTACTTATTGGATGCACAAGATTGGATGAAAACCCTAATTGGATGAGAATAAGCCTAGGGAGGACGAAAATGACCTAAATGTTTAACCAATGACACAAAATCACTTGTTGGGTGCACAAGATTGGTTAACAATCCTAATTGGACGAGAATAAGCATAGGGAGGACGAAAATTAGCTAAATGTTCAACCAATGACACAAAATCACTTTTTGGATGCAAAAAAATGGTTAAAAACCCTAATTGAACTAGAATAACCCTAGGGAGGACGAAAATGAACTAAATGTTCAACCAAAGACACAAATGTACTAATTGGATGCACAAGATTGGTTAAAAACCCTAATTGGATGAGAATAAGCCTAGGGAGGACGAAAATGACCTAAATGTTCAACCAAAGACACAAACGTACTTATTCCATGCACAAGATTGGTTAAAAACCCTAATTGGATGAGAATAAGCCTAGGGAGGACGAAAATGACCTAAATGTTCAACCAATGACACAAAATCACATGTTGGATGCACAAGATTGGTTAAAAACCCTAATTGGATGAGAATAAGCCTAGGGAGGACGAAAATGACCTAAATAATCAACCAATGACACAAAATCACATATTGGATGCACAAGATTGGTTAAAAACCCTAATTGGATGAGAATAAGCCTAGGGAGGACGAAAATGACCTAAATGTTCAACCAAAGACACAAATGTACTTATTCCATGCACAAGATTGGTTAAAAACCCTAATTGGATGAGAATAAGCCTAGGGAGGACGAAAATGACCTAAATGTTCAACCAATGACACAAAATCACATGTTGGATGCACAAGATTGGTTAAAAACCCTAATAGGACGAGAATATGCCTAGGGAGGACGAAAATGACCTAAATGTTCAACCAATGACACAAAATCACTTATTGGATGCAAAAGATTGGTTAAAAACCCTAATTGGACGAGAATAACCCTAGGGAGGACGAAAATGACCTAAATGTTCAACCAAAGACACAAATGTAATTATTGCATGCACAAGATTGGTTAAAAACCCTAATTGCATGAGAATAAGCATAGGGAGGACGAAAATGACTTAAATGTTCAACCAATGACACAAAATCACATGTTGGATGCACGAGATTGGTTAAAAACCCTAATTGGACGAGAATATGCCTAGGGAGGACGAAAATGACCTAAATGTTCAACTAATGACACAAAATCACTTATTGGAAGCAAAAGACTGGTTAAAAACCCTAATTGGACGAAAATAACACTAGGGAGGATGAAAATGACCTAAATGTTCAACCAATGACACAAAATCACTTATTGGATGCAGAAGATTGGTTAAAAACCCTAATTGGATGAGAATAAGCCTAGGGAGGACGAAAATGACCTAAATGTTCAACCATAGACACAAACGTACTTATTGGATGCACAACATCAGTTAAAAACCCTAATTGGATGAGAATAAGCCTAGGGAGGACGAAAATGACCTAAATGTTCAACCAATTACACAAAATCACTTGTTGGATGCACAAGATTGGTTAAAAACCCTAATTGGTCGAGAATAACCCTAGGGAGGACGAAAATAACCTAAATGTTCAACCAAAGACACAAAATCACTTATTGCATGCAAAAGATTGGTTAAAACCCTAATTGGACGAGAATAAGCCTAGGGAGGACGAAAATGACCTAAATATTCAACTGAAGACACAAACGTACTTATTGGATGCACAAGATTGGATGAAAACCCTAATTGGATGAGAATAAGCCTAGGGAGGACGAAAATGACCTAAATGTTTAACCAATGACACAAAATCACTTGTTGGGTGCACAAGATTGGTTAACAATCCTAATTGGACGAGAATAAGCCTAGGGAGGACGAAAATTAGCTAAATGTTCAACCAATGACACAAAATCACTTTTTGGATGCAAAAAAATGGTTAAAAACCCTAATTGAACTAGAATAACCCTAGGGAGGACGAAAATGAACTAAATGTTCAACCAAAGACACAAATGTACTAATTGGATGCACAAGATTGGTTAAAAACCCTAATTGGATGAGAATAAGCCTAAGGAGGACGAAAATGACCTAAATGTTCAACCAAAGACACAAACGTACTTATTCCATGCACAAGATTGGTTAAAAACCCTAATTGGATGAGAATAAGCCTAGGGAGGACGAAAATGACCTAAATGTTCAACCAATGACACAAAATCACATGTTGGATGCACAAGATTGGTTAAAAACCCTAATTGGATGAGAATAAGCCTAGGGAGGACGAAAATGACCTAAATAATCAACCAATGACACAAAATCACATATTGGATGCACAAGATTGGTTAAAAACCCTAATTGGATGAGAATAAGCCTAGGGAGGACGAAAATGACCTAAATGTTCAACCAAAGACACAAATGTACTTATTCCATGCACAAGATTGGTTAAAAACCCTAATTGGATGAGAATAAGCCTAGGGAGGACGAAAATGACCTAAATGTTCAACCAATGACACAAAATCACATGTTGGATGCACAAGATTGGTTAAAAACCCTAATAGGACGAGAATATGCCTAGGGAGGACGAAAATGACCTAAATGTTCAACCAATGACACAAAATCACTTATTGGATGCAAAAGATTGGTTAAAAACCCTAATTGGACGAGAATAACCCTAGGGAGGACGAAAATGACCTAAATGTTCAACCAAAGACACAAATGTAATTATTGCATGCACAAGATTGGTTAAAAACCCTAATTGCATGAGAATAAGCATAGGGAGGACGAAAATGACCTAAATGTTCAACCAATGACACAAAATCACATGTTGGATGCACGAGATTGGTTAAAAACCCTAATTGGACGAGAATATGCCTAGGGAGGACGAAAATGACCTAAATGTTCAACTAATGACACAAAATCACTTATTGGATGCAAAAGACTGGTTAAAAACCCTAATTGGACGAAAATAACACTAGGGAGGATGAAAATGACCTAAATGTTCAACCAATGACACAAAATCACTTATTGGATGCACAAGATTGGTTAAAAACCCTAATTGGATGAGAATAAGCCTAGGGAGGACGAAAATGACCTAAATGTTCAACCATAGACACAAACGTACTTATTGGATGCACAACATCAGTTAAAAACCCTAATTGGATGAGAATAAGCCTAGGGAGGACGAAAATGACCTAAATGTTCAACCAATTACACAAAATCACTTGTTGGATGCACAAGATTGGTTAAAAACCCTAATTTGTCGAGAATAACCCTAGGGAGGACGAAAATAACCTAAATGTTCAACCAAAGACACAAAATCACTTATTGCATGCAAAAGATTGGTTAAAACCCTAATTGGACGAGAATAAGCCTAGGGAGGACGAAAATGACCTAAATATTCAACTGAAGACACAAACGTACTTATTGGATGCACAAGATTGGATGAAAACCCTAATTGGATGAGAATAAGCCTAGGGAGGACGAAAATGACCTAAATGTTTAACCAATGACACAAAATCACTTGTTGGGTGCACAAGATTGGTTAACAATCCTAATTGGACGAGAATAAGCCTAGGGAGGACGAAAATTAGCTAAATGTTCAACCAATGACACAAAATCACTTTTTGGATGCAAAAAAATGGTTAAAAACCCTAATTGAACTAGAATAACCCTAGGGAGGACGAAAATGAACTAAATGTTCAACCAAAGACACAAATGTACTAATTGGATGCAGAAGATTGGTTAAAAACCCTAATTGGATGAGAATAAGCCTAGGGAGGACGAAAATGACCTAAATGTTCAACCAAAGACACAAACGTACTTATTCCATGCACAAGATTGGTTAAAAACCCTAATTGGATGAGAATAAGCCTAGGGAGGACGAAAATGACCTAAATGTTCAACCAATGACACAAAATCACATGTTGGATGCACAAGATTGGTTAAAAACCCTAATTGGATGAGAATAAGCCTAGGGAGGACGAAAATGACCTAAATAATCAACCAATGACACAAAATCACATATTGGATGCACAAGATTGGTTAAAAACCCTAATTGGATGAGAATAAGCCTAGGGAGGACGAAAATGACCTAAATGTTCAACCAAAGACACAAATGTACTTATTCCATGCACAAGATTGGTTAAAAACCCTAATTGGATGAGAATAAGCCTAGGGAGGATGAAAATGACCTAAATGTTCAACCAATGACACAAAATCACATGTTGGATGCACAAGATTGGTTAAAAACCCTAATAGGACGAGAATATGCCTAGGGAGGACGAAAATGACCTAAATGTTCAACCAATGACACAAAATCACTTATTGGATGCAAAAGATTGGTTAAAAACCCTAATTGGACGAGAATAACCCTAGGGAGGACGAAAATGACCTAAATGTTCAACCAAAGACACAAATGTAATTATTGCATGCACAAGATTGGTTAAAAACCCTAATTGCATGAGAATAAGCATAGGGAGGACGAAAATGACCTAAATGTTCAACCAATGACACAAAATCACATGTTGGATGCACGAGATTGGTTAAAAACCCTAATTGGACGAGAATATGCCTAGGGAGGACGAAAATGACCTAAATGTTCAACTAATGACACAAAATCACTTATTGGATGCAAAAGACTGGTTAAAAACCCTAATTGGACGAAAATAACACTAGGGAGGATGAAAATGACCTAAATGTTCACCCAATGACACAAAATCACTTATTGGATGCACAAGATTGGTTAAAAACCCTAATTGGATGAGAATAAGCCTAGGGAGGACGAAAATGACCTAAATGTTCAACCATAGACACAAACGTACTTATTGGATGCACAACATCAGTTAAAAACCCTAATTGGATGAGAATAAGCCTAGGGAGGACGAAAATGACCTAAATGTTCAACCAATTACACAAAATCACTTGTTGGATGCACAAGATTGGTTAAAAACCCTAATTTGTCGAGAATAACCCTAGGGAGGACGAAAATAACCTAAATGTTCAACCAAAGACACAAAATCACTTATTGCATGCAAAAGATTGGTTAAAACCCTAATTGGACGAGAATAAGCCTAGGGAGGACGAAAATGACCTAAATATTCAACTGAAGACACAAACGTACTTATTGGATGCACAAGATTGGATGAAAACCCTAATTGGATGAGAATAAGCCTAGGGAGGACGAAAATGACCTAAATGTTTAACCAATGACACAAAATCACTTGTTGGGTGCACAAGATTGGTTAACAATCCTAATTGGACGAGAATAAGCCTAGGGAGGACGAAAATTAGCTAAATGTTCAACCAATGACACAAAATCACTTTTTGGATGCAAAAAAATGGTTAAAAACCCTAATTGAACTAGAATAACCCTAGGGAGGACGAAAATGAACTAAATGTTCAACCAAAGACACAAATGTACTAATTGGATGCACAAGATTGGTTAAAAACTCTAATTGGATGAGAATAAGCCTAGGGAGGACGAAAATGACCTAAATGTTCAACCAAAGACACAAACGTACTTATTCCATGCACAAGATTGGTTAAAAACCCTAATTGGATGAGAATAAGCCTAGGGAGGACGAAAATGACCTAAATGTTCAACCAATGACACAAAATCACATGTTGGATGCACAAGATTGGTTAAAAACCCTAATTGGATGAGAATAAGCCTAGGGAGGACGAAAATGACCTAAATAATCAACCAATGACACAAAATCACATATTGGATGCACAAGATTGGTTAAAAACCCTAATTGGATGAGAATAAGCCTAGGGAGGACGAAAATGACCTAAATGTTCAACCAAAGACACAAATGTACTTATTCCATGCACAAGATTGGTTAAAAACCCTAATTGGATGAGAATAAGCCTAGGGAGGATGAAAATGACCTAAATGTTCAACCAATGACACAAAATCACATGTTGGATGCACAAGATTGGTTAAAAACCCTAATAGGACGAGAATATGCCTAGGGAGGACGAAAATGACCTAAATGTTCAACCAATGACACAAAATCACTTATTGGATGCAAAAGATTGGTTAAAAACCCTAATTGGACGAGAATAACCCTAGGGAGGACGAAAATGACCTAAATGTTCAACCAAAGACACAAATGTAATTATTGCATGCACAAGATTGGTTAAAAACCCTAATTGCATGAGAATAAGCATAGGGAGGACGAAAATGACCTAAATGTTCAACCAATGACACAAAATCACATGTTGGATGCACGAGATTGGTTAAAAACCCTAATTGGACGAGAATATGCCTAGGGAGGACGAAAATGACCTAAATGTTCAACTAATGACACAAAATCACTTATTGGATGCAAAAGACTGGTTAAAAACCCTAATTGGACGAAAATAACACTAGGGAGGATGAAAATGACCTAAATGTTCAACCAATGACACAAAATCACTTATTGGATGCACAAGATTGGTTAAAAACCCTAATTGGATGAGAATAAGCCTAGGGAGGACGAAAATGACCTAAATATTCAACCGAAGACACAAACGTACTTATTGGATGCACAACATCGGTTAAAAACCCTAATTGGATGAGAATAAGCCTAGGGAGGAGGAAAATGACCTAAATGTTCAACCAATAACACAAAATCACTTATTGGATGAACAAGTTTGGTGAAAAATCCTAATTGGACGAGAATAAGCCTAGGGAGGACAAAAATGACCTAAATGTTCAACCAAAGAGACAAACGTACTTATTGGATGCACAAAATTGGTTAAAAACACTAATTGGACGAGAATAAGCCTAGGGAGGACGAAAATGACCTAAATGTTCAACCAATTACACAAAATCACTTGTTGGATGCACAAGATTGGTTAAAAACCCTAATTGGTCGAGAATAACCCTAGGGAGGACGAAAATAACCTAAATGTTCAACCAAAGACACAAAATCACTTATTGCATGCAAAAGATTGGTTAAAAACCCTAATTGGACGAGAATAATCCTAGGGAGGACGAAAATGACCTAAATATTCAACCGAAGACACAAACGTACTTATTGGATGCACAAGATTGGATGAAAACCCTAATTGGATGAGAATAAGCCTAGGGAGGACGAAAATGACCTAAATGTTTAACCAATGACACAAAATCACTTATTGGGTGCACAAGATTGGTTAACAATCCTAATTGGACGAGAATAAGCCTAGGGAGGACGAAAATTAGCTAAATGTTCAACCAATGACACAAAATCACTTTTTGGATGCAAAAAAATGGTTAAAAACCCTAATTGAACTAGAATAACCCTAGGGAGGACGAAAATGAACTAAATGTTCAACCAAAGACACAAATGTACTAATTGGATGCACAAGATTGGTTAAAAACCCTAATTGGATGAGAATAAGCCTAGGGAGGACGAAAATGACCTAAATGTTCAACCAAAGACACAAACGTACTTATTCCATGCACAAGATTGGTTAAAAACCCTAATTGGATGAGAATAAGCCTAGGGAGGACGAAAATGACCTAAATGTTCAACCAATGACACATAATCACATGTTGGATGCACAAGATTGGTTAAAAACCCTAATTGGATGAGAATAAGCCTAGGGAGGACGAAAATGACCTAAATAATCAACCAATGACACAAAATCACATATTGGATGCACAAGATTGGTTAAAAACCCTAATTGGATGAGAATAAGCCTAGGGAGGACGAAAATGACCTAAATGTTCAACCAAAGACACAAATGTAATTATTGCATGCACAAGATTGGTTAAAAACCCTAATTGGATGAGAATAAGCCTAGGGAGGACGAAAATGACCTAAATGTTCAACCAATGACACAAAATCACATGTTGGATGCACAAGATTGGTTAAAAACCCTAATTGGATGAGAATATGCCTAGGGAGGACGAAAATGACCTAAATGTTCAACCAAAGACACAAACGTACTTATTGCATGCACAAGATTGGTTAAAAACCCTAATTGGATGAGAATAAGCCTAGGGAGGACGAAAATGACCTAAATGTTCAACCAATGACACAAAATCACGTATTGGATGCACAAGATCGGTTAAAAACCCTAATTGGATGAGAATAAGCCTAGGGAGGACGAAAATGACCTAAATGTTCAACCAATGACACAAGACCACTTATTGGGTGCACAAGATTTGTTAAAAACCTTAATTAGACGAGAATAAGCCTAGGCAGTACGAAAATGACCTAAATGGACGAACAAGTTTGGTGAAAAATCACTAATTGGATGAACAAGTGTGGTGAAAAATCCTAATTGGACGAGAATAAGCCTAGGGAGGACGAAAATGACCTAAATGTTCAACCAAAGAGTTAAACGTACTTATTGGATGCATAAGATTGGTTAAAAACCCTAATTGGATGATAATAAGCCTAGGGAGGACGAAAATGACCTAAATGTTCAACCAATTACACAAAATCACTTGTTGGATGCACAAGATTGGTTAAAAACCCTAATTGGTCGAGAATAACCCTAGGGAGGAAGAAAATGACCTAAATGTTCAACCAAAGACACAAAATCACTTATTGCATGCAAAATATTGTTTAAAAACCCTAATTGGACGAGAATAAGACTAGGGAGGACGAAAATGACCTAAATGTTCAACCAAAGAGACAAACGTACTTATTGGATCACAAGATTGGTTAAAAACCCTAATTGGATGATAATAAGCCTAGGGAGGACGAAAATGACCTAAATGTTCAACCAAAGAGACAAACGTACTTATTGGATGCACAAGATTGGTTAAAAACCCTAATTGGATGAGAATAAGCCTAGGGAGGACGAAAATGACCTAAATGTTCAACCAATTACACAAAATCACTTGTTGGATGCACAAGATTGGTTAAAAACCCTAATTGGTCGAGAATAACCCTAGGGAGGACGAAAATAACCTAAATGTTCAACCAAAGACACAAAATCACTTATTGCATGCAAAAGATTGGTTAAAACCCTAATTGGACGAGAATAAGCCTAGGGAGGACGAAAATGACCTAAATATTCAACTGAAGACACAAACGTACTTATTGGATGCACAAGATTGGATGAAAACCCTAATTGGATGAGAATAAGCCTAGGGAGGACGAAAATGACCTAAATGTTCAACCAATGACACAAAATCACATGTTGGATGCACGAGATTGGTTAAAAACCCTAATTGGACGAGAATATGCCTAGGGAGGACGAAAATGACCTAAATGTTCAACTAATGACACAAAATCACTTATTGGATGCAAAAGACTGGTTAAAAACCCTAATTGGACGAAAATAACACTAGGGAGGATGAAAATGACCTAAATGTTCAACCAATGACACAAAATCACTTATTGGATGCACAAGATTGGTTAAAAACCCTAATTGGATGAGAATAAGCCTAGGGAGGACGAAAATGACCTAAATGTTCAACCATAGACACAAACGTACTTATTGGATGCACAACATCAGTTAAAAACCCTAATTGGATGAGAATAAGCCTAGGGAAGACGAAAATGACCTAAATGTTCAACCAATAACACAAAATGACTTATTGGATGAACAAGTTTGGTGAAAAATCCTAATTGGACGAGAATAAGCCTAGGGAGGACAAAAATGACCTAAATGTTCAACCAAAGAGACAAACGTACTTATTGGATGCACAAAATTGGTTAAAAACACTAATTGGATGAGAATAAGCCTAGGGAGGACGAAAATGACCTAAATGTTCAACCAAAGACACAAAATCACTTATTGCACGCAAAAGATTGGTTAAAAACCTTAATTGGACGAGAATAAGCCTAGGGAGGACGAAAATGACCTAAATATTCAACCGAAGACACAAACGTACTTATTGGAAGCACAAGATTGGATGAAAACCCTAATTGGATGAGAATAAGCCTAGGGAGGACGAAAATGACCTAAATGTTTAACCAATGACACAAAATCACTTGTTGGATGCACAACATTGGTTAACAATCCTAATTGGACGAGAATAAGCCTACGGAGGACGAAAATTAGCTAAATGTTCAACCAATGACACAAAATCACTTTTTGGATGCAAAAAAATGGTTAAAAACCCTAATTGAACAGGAATAACCCTAGGGAGGACTAAAATGAACTAAATGTTCAACCAAAGACACAAATGTACTAATTGGATGCACAAGATTGGTTAAAAACCCTGATTGGACGAGAATAAGCCTAGGGAGGACGAAAATGACCTAAATATTCAACCGAAGACACAAACGTACTTATTGGATGCACAAGATTGGTTAAAAACCCTAATTGGAAGAGAATAAGCCTAGGGAGGATGAAAATGACCTAAATAATCAACCAATGACACAAAATCACATATTGGATGCACAAGATTGGTTAAAAACCCTAATTGGATGAGAATAAGCCTAGGGAGGACGAAAATGACCTAAATGTTCAACCAAAGACACAAACATACTTATTCCATGCAATAGATTGGTTAAAAACCCTAATTGGATGAGAATAAGCCTAGGGAGGACGAAAATGACCTAAATGTTCAACCAATGACACAAAATCACATGTTGGATGCACAAGATTGGTTAAAAACCCTAATTGGATGAGAATAAGCCTAGGGAGGACGAAAATGACCTAAATAATCAACCAATGACACAAAATCACATATTGGATGCACAAGATTGGTTAAAAACCCTAATTGGATGAGAATAAGCCTAGGGAGGACGAAAATGACCTAAATGTTCAACCAAAGACACAAATGTACTTATTCCATGCACAAGATTGGTTAAAAACCCTAATTGGATGAGAATAAGCCTAGGGAGGACGAAAATGACCTAAATGTTCAACCAATGACACAAAATCACATGTTGGATGCACAAGATTGGTTAAAAACCCTAATAGGACGAGAATATGCCTAGGGAGGACGAAAATGACCTAAATGTTCAACCAATGACACAAAATCACTTATTGGATGCAAAAGATTGGTTAAAAACCCTAATTGGACGAGAATAACCCTAGGGAGGACGAAAATGACCTAAATGTTCAACCAAAGACACAAATGTAATTATTGCATGCACAAGATTGGTTAAAAACCCTAATTGCATGAGAATAAGCATAGGGAGGACGAAAATGACCTAAATGTTCAACCAATGACACAAAATCACATGTTGGATGCACGAGATTGGTTAAAAACCCTAATTGGACGAGAATATGCCTAGGGAGGACGAAAATGACCTAAATGTTCAACTAATGACACAAAATCACTTATTGGATGCAAAAGACTGGTTAAAAACCCTAATTGGACGAAAATAACACTAGGGAGGATGAAAATGACCTAAATGTTCAACCAATGACACAAAATCACTTATTGGATGCACAAGATTGGTTAAAAACCCTAATTGGATGAGAATAAGCCTAGGGAGGACGAAAATGACCTAAATGTTCAACCATAGACACAAACGTACTTATTGGATGCACAACATCAGTTAAAAACCCTAATTGGATGAGAATAAGCCTAGGGAGGACGAAAATGACCTAAATGTTCAACCAATAACACAAAATGACTTATTGGATGAACAAGTTTGGTGAAAAATCCTAATTGGACGAGAATAAGCCTAGGGAGGACAAAAATGACCTAAATGTTCAACCAAAGAGACAAACGTACTTATTGGATGCACAAAATTGGTTAAAAACACTAATTGGATGAGAATAAGCCTAGGGAGGACGAAAATGACCTAAATGTTCAACCAAAGACACAAAATCACTTATTGCATGCAAAAGATTGGTTAAAAACCTTAATTGGACGAGAATAAGCCTAGGGAGGACGAAAATGACCTAAATATTCAACCGAAGACACAAACGTATTTATTGGAAGCACAAGATTGGATGAAAACCCTAATTGGATGAGAATAAGCCTAGGGAGGACGAAAATGACCTAAATGTTTAACCAATGACACAAAATCACTTGTTGGATGCACAACATTGGTTAACAATCCTAATTGGACGAGAATAAGCCTACGGAGGACGAAAATTAGCTAAATGTTCAACCAATGACACAAAATCACTTTTTGGATGCAAAAAAATGGTTAAAAACCCTAATTGAACAGGAATAACCCTAGGGAGGACTAAAATGAACTAAATGTTCAACCAAAGACACAAATGTACTAATTGGATGCACAAGATTGGTTAAAAACCCTGATTGGACGAGAATAAGCCTAGGGAGGACGAAAATGACCTAAATATTCAACCGAAGACACAAACGTACTTATCGGATGCACAAGATTGGTTAAAAACCCTAATTGGAAGAGAATAAGCCTAGGGAGGACGAAAATGACCTAAATAATCAACCAATGACACAAAATCACATATTGGATGCACAAGATTGGTTAAAAACCCTAATTGGATGAGAATAAGCCTAGGGAGGACGAAAATGACCTAAATGTTCAACCAAAGACACAAACATACTTATTCCATGCAATAGATTGGTTAAAAACCCTAATTGGATGAGAATAAGCCTAGGGAGGACGAAAATGACCTAAATGTTCAACCAATGACACAAAATCACATGTTGGATGCACAAGATTGGTTAAAAACCCTAATTGGATGAGAATAAGCCTAGGGAGGACGAAAATGACCTAAATAATCAACCAATGACACAAAATCACATATTGGATGCACAAGATTGGTTAAAAACCCTAATTGGATGAGAATAAGCCTAGGGAGGACGAAAATGACCTAAATGTTCAACCAAAGACACAAATGTACTTATTCCATGCACAAGATTGGTTAAAAACCCTAATTGGATGAGAATAAGCCTAGGGAGGACGAAAATGACCTAAATGTTCAACCAATGACACAAAATCACATGTTGGATGCACAAGATTGGTTAAAAACCCTAATAGGACGAGAATATGCCTAGGGAGGACGAAAATGACCTAAATGTTCAACCAATGACACAAAATCACTTATTGGATGCAAAAGATTGGTTAAAAACCCTAATTGGACGAGAATAACCCTAGGGAGGACGAAAATGACCTAAATGTTCAACCAAAGACACAAATGTAATTATTGCATGCACAAGATTGGTTAAAAACCCTAATTGGATGAGAATAAGCCTAGGGAGGATGAAAATGACCTAAATGTTCAACCAAGGAGACAAACGTACTTATTGGATGCACAAGATTGGTTAGAAAGCCTAATTGGACGAGAGTAAGCCTAGGGACGACGAAAATGACCTAAATGTTCAACCAAAGACACAAACATACTTATTGGATGCACAAGATTGGTCAAAAACTCTAATTGGATTTACATAAGCCTAGGGAGGACGAAAATGACCTAAATGATCAACCAATGACACAAAATCACTTATTGGATACACAAGATTGGATAAAAACCCTAATTGGACGAGAATAAGCCTAGGGAGGACGAAAATGACCTAAATTTTCAACCAATGACACAAAATAACTTATTGGATGCACAAGATTGGTTAAAAACCTAATGGGACGAGAATAACCCTAGGGAGGATGAAAATGACCTAAATGTTCAACCAATGACACAAAATCACTTATTAGATGCACAAGATTGGTTAAAAACCCTAATTGGATGAGAATAAGCCAAGGGAGGACGAAAATGACCTAAATGTTCAACCAAAGACACAAATGTACTTATTGGATGCACAACATCGGTTAAAAACCCTAATTGGATGAGAATAAGCCTAGGGAGGAGGAAAATGACCTAAATGTTCAACCAATAACACAAAATCACTTATTGGATGAACAAGTTTGGTGAAAAATCCTAATTGGACGAGAATAAGCCTAGGGAGGACAAAAATGACCTAAATGTTCAACCAAAGAGACAAACGTACTTATTGGATGCACAACATCGGTTAAAAACCCTAATTGGATGACAATAAGCCTAGGGAGGACGAAAATGACCTAAATGTTCAACCAATTACACAAAATCACTTGTTGGATGCACAAGATTGGTTAAAAACCCTAATTGGTCGAGAATAACCCTAGGGAGGACGAAAATAACCTAAATGTTCAACCAAAGACACAAAATCACTTATTGCATGCAAAAGATTGGTTAAAACCCTAATTGGACGAGAATAAGCCTAGGGAGGACGAAAATGACCTAAATATTCAACTGAAGACACAAACGTACTTATTGGATGCACAAGATTGGATGAAAACCCTAATTGGATGAGAATAAGCCTAGGGAGGACGAAAATGACCTAAATGTTTAACCAATGACACAAAATCACTTGTTGGGTGCACAAGATTGGTTAACAATCCTAATTGGACGAGAATAAGCATAGGGAGGACGAAAATTAGCTAAATGTTCAACCAATGACACAAAATCACTTTTTGGATGCAAAAAAATGGTTAAAAACCCTAATTGAACTAGAATAACCCTAGGGAGGACGAAAATGAACTAAATGTTCAACCAAAGACACAAATGTACTAATTGGATGCACAAGATTGGTTAAAAACCCTAATTGGATGAGAATAAGCCTAGGGAGGACGAAAATGACCTAAATGTTCAACCAAAGACACAAACGTACTTATTCCATGCACAAGATTGGTTAAAAACCCTAATTGGATGAGAATAAGCCTAGGGAGGACGAAAATGACCTAAATGTTCAACCAATGACACAAAATCACATGTTGGATGCACAAGATTGGTTAAAAACCCTAATTGGATGAGAATAAGCCTAGGGAGGACGAAAATGACCTAAATAATCAACCAATGACACAAAATCACATATTGGATGCACAAGATTGGTTAAAAACCCTAATTGGATGAGAATAAGCCTAGGGAGGACGAAAATGACCTAAATGTTCAACCAAAGACACAAATGTACTTATTCCATGCACAAGATTGGTTAAAAACCCTAATTGGATGAGAATAAGCCTAGGGAGGACGAAAATGACCTAAATGTTCAACCAATGACACAAAATCACATGTTGGATGCACAAGATTGGTTAAAAACCCTAATAGGACGAGAATATGCCTAGGGAGGACGAAAATGACCTAAATGTTCAACCAATGACACAAAATCACTTATTGGATGCAAAAGATTGGTTAAAAACCCTAATTGGACGAGAATAACCCTAGGGAGGACGAAAATGACCTAAATGTTCAACCAAAGACACAAATGTAATTATTGCATGCACAAGATTGGTTAAAAACCCTAATTGCATGAGAATAAGCATAGGGAGGACGAAAATGACCTAAATGTTCAACCAATGACACAAAATCACATGTTGGATGCACGAGATTGGTTAAAAACCCTAATTGGACGAGAATATGCCTAGGGAGGACGAAAATGACCTAAATGTTCAACTAATGACACAAAATCACTTATTGGATGCAAAAGACTGGTTAAAAACCCTAATTGGACGAAAATAACACTAGGGAGGATGAAAATGACCTAAATGTTCAACCAATGACACAAAATCACTTATTGGATGCACAAGATTGGTTAAAAACCCTAATTGGATGAGAATAAGCCTAGGGAGGACGAAAATGACCTAAATGTTCAACCATAGACACAAACGTACTTATTGGATGCACAACATCAGTTAAAAACCCTAATTGGATGAGAATAAGCCTAGGGAGGACGAAAATGACCTAAATGTTCAACCAATAACACAAAATGACTTATTGGATGAACAAGTTTGGTGAAAAATCCTAATTGGACGAGAATAAGCCTAGGGAGGACAAAAATGACCTAAATGTTCAACCAAAGAGACAAACGTACTTATTGGATGCACAAAATTGGTTAAAAACACTAATTGGATGAGAATAAGCCTAGGGAGGACGAAAATGACCTAAATGTTCAACCAAAGACACAAAATCACTTATTGCATGCAAAAGATTGGTTAAAAACCTTAATTGGACGAGAATAAGCCTAGGGAGGACGAAAATGACCTAAATATTCAACCGAAGACACAAACGTACTTATTGGAAGCACAAGATTGGATGAAAACCCTAATTGGATGAGAATAAGCCTAGGGAGGACGAAAATGACCTAAATGTTTAACCAATGACACAAAATCACTTGTTGGATGCACAACATTGGTTAACAATCCTAATTGGACGAGAATAAGCCTACGGAGGACGAAAATTAGCTAAATGTTCAACCAATGACACAAAATCACTTTTTGGATGCAAAAAAATGGTTAAAAACCCTAATTGAACTAGAATAACCCTAGGGAGGACTAAAATGAACTAAATGTTCAACCAAAGACACAAATGTACTAATTGGATGCACAAGATTGGTTAAAAACCCTGATTGGACGAGAATAAGCCTAGGGAGGACGAAAATGACCTAAATATTCAACCGAAGACACAAACGTACTTATCGGATGCACAAGATTGGTTAAAAACCCTAATTGGAAGAGAATAAGCCTAGGGAGGACGAAAATGACCTAAATAATCAACCAATGACACAAAATCACATATTGGATGCACAAGATTGATTAAAAACCCTAATTGGATGAGAATAAGCCTAGGGAGGACGAAAATGACCTAAATGTTCAACCAAAGACACAAACATACTTATTCCATGCAATAGATTGGTTAAAAAACCTAATTGGATGAGAATAAGCCTAGGGAGGACGAAAATGACCTAAATGTTCAACCAATGACACAAAATCACATGTTGGATGCACAAGATTGGTTAAAAACCCTAATAGGACGAGAATATGCCTAGGGAGGACGAAAATGACCTAAATGTTCAACCAATGACACAAAATCACTTATTGGATGCAAAAGATTGGTTAAAAACCCTAATTGGACGAGAATAACCATAGGGAGGACGAAAATGACCTTAATGTTCAACCAAAGACACAAATGTAATTATTGCATGCACAAGATTGGTTAAAAACCCTAATTGCATGAGAATAAGCATAGGGAGGACGAAAATGACCTAAATGTTCAACCAATGACACAAAATCACATGTTGGATGCACGAGATTGGTTAAAAACCCTAATTGGACGAGAATATGCCTAGGGAGGACGAAAATGACCTAAATGTTCAACTAATGACACAAAATCACTTATTGGATGCAAAAGACTGGTTAAAAACCCTAATTGGACGAAAATAACACTAGGGAGGATGAAAATGACCTAAATGTTCAACCAATGACACAAAATCACTTATTGGATGCACAAGATTGGTTAAAAACCCTAATTGGATGAGAATAAGCCTAGGGAGGACGAAAATGACCTAAATGTTCAACCATAGACACAAACGTACTTATTGGATGCACAACATCAGTTAAAAACCCTAATTGGATGAGAATAAGCCTAGGGAGGACGAAAATGACCTAAATGTTCAACCAATAACACAAAATGACTTATTGGATGAACAAGTTTGGTGAAAAATCCTAATTGGACGAGAATAAGCCTAGGGAGGACAAAAATGACCTAAATGTTCAACCAAAGAGACAAACGTACTTATTGGATGCACAAAATTGGTTAAAAACACTAATTGGATGAGAATAAGCCTAGGGAGGACGAAAATGACCTAAATGTTCAACCAAAGACACAAAATCACTTATTGCATGCAAAAGATTGGTTAAAAACCTTAATTGGACGAGAATAAGCCTAGGGAGGACGAAAATGACCTAAATATTCAACCGAAGACACAAACGTATTTATTGGAAGCACAAGATTGGATGAAAACCCTAATTGGATGAGAATAAGCCTAGGGAGGACGAAAATGACCTAAATGTTTAACCAATGACACAAAATCACTTGTTGGATGCACAACATTGGTTAACAATCCTAATTGGACGAGAATAAGCCTACGGAGGACGAAAATTAGCTAAATGTTCAACCAATGACACAAAATCACTTTTTGGATGCAAAAAAATGGTTAAAAACCCTAATTGAACAGGAATAACCCTAGGGAGGACTAAAATGAACTAAATGTTCAACCAAAGACACAAATGTACTAATTGGATGCACAAGATTGGTTAAAAACCCTGATTGGACGAGAATAAGCCTAGGGAGGACGAAAATGACCTAAATATTCAACCGAAGACACAAACGTACTTATCGGATGCACAAGATTGGTTAAAAACCCTAATTGGAAGAGAATAAGCCTAGGGAGGACGAAAATGACCTAAATAATCAACCAATGACACAAAATCACATATTGGATGCACAAGATTGATTAAAAACCCTAATTGGATGAGAATAAGCCTAGGGAGGACGAAAATGACCTAAATGTTCAACCAAAGACACAAACATACTTATTCCATGCAATAGATTGGTTAAAAAACCTAATTGGATGAGAATAAGCCTAGGGAGGACGAAAATGACCTAAATGTTCAACCAATGACACAAAATCACATGTTGGATGCACAAGATTGGTTAAAAACCCTAATAGGACGAGAATATGCCTAGGGAGGACGAAAATGACCTAAATGTTCAACCAATGACACAAAATCACTTATTGGATGCAAAAGATTGGTTAAAAACCCTAATTGGACGAGAATAACCCTAGGGAGGACGAAAATGACCTAAATGTTCAACCAAAGACACAAATGTAATTATTGCATGCACAAGATTGGTTAAAAACCCTAATTGGATGAGAATAAGCCTAGGGAGGATGAAAATGACCTAAATGTTCAACCAAGGAGACAAACGTACTTATTGGATGCACAAGATTGGTTAAAAAGCCTAATTGGACGAGAATAAGCCTAGGGACGACGAAAATGACCTAAATGTTCAACCAAAGACACAAACATACTTATTGGATGCACAAGATTGGTCAAAAACTCTAATTGGATTTACATAAGCCTAGGGAGGACGAAAATGACCTAAATGATCAACCAATGACACAAAATCACTTATTGGATGCACAAGATTGGATAAAAACCCTAATTGGACGAGAATAAGCCTAGGGAGGACGAAAATGACCTAAATTTTCAACCAATGACACAAAATAACTTATTGGATGCACAAGATTGGTTAAAAACCTAATGGGACGAGAATAACCCTAGGGAGGATGAAAATGACCTAAATTTTCAACCAAAGACACAAACGTACTTATTGGATGCACCAGATTGCTTAAAAACCCTAATTGGACGAGAATAACCCTAGGAAGGACGAAAATGACCAAAATGTTCGACTAAAGACAAAAACGTACTTATTGGATGCAAAAGACTGGTTAAAAACCCTAATTGGACGAGAATAACCATAGGGAGGACGAAAATGACCTAAATGTTCAACTAAAGACACCAACGTACTTATTGGATGCACAAGAGTGGTTAAAAACCCTAATTGGATGAGAATTAGCCTAGGGAGGACGAAAATGACCTAAATGTTCAACCAATGAAACAAAATCACTTATTGGATGCACAAGATTGGTTATGAACCCTAATTGGATGAGAATAAGCTTAAGGAGGATGATAATGACCTAAATTTTCAACCAATGACACAAAATCACTTATTGGATACAAAAGACTGGTTAAAAACCCTAATTGGACGAGAATAACCATAGGGAGGACGAAAATGACCTAAATGTTCAACTAAAGACACCAACGTACTTATTGGATGCACAAGATTGGTTAAAAACCCTAATTGGATGAGAATAAGCCTAGGGAGGACGAAAATGACGTAAATGTTCAACCAAAGACACAAACGTACTTATTGGATGCAAAAGATTGGTTAAAATCCCTAATTGGATGAGAATAAGCCTACGGAGGACGAAAATGACCTAAATGTTCAACCAAAGACACAAACGTACTTATTGGAAGCACAAGATTGGTTAAAAACCCTAATTGGATGAGAATAAGCCTTGCGAGGAAGAAAATGACCTAAATGTTCAACCAAAGAGACAAACATATTTATTGGATGCATAAGATTGATTAAAAACCCTAATTGGATGAGAATAAGCCTAGGGATGATGAAAATGACCTAAATGTTTAACCAAAGAGACAAACGTACTTATTGGATGCACAAGATTGGCTAAAAACCCTAATTGGATGAGAATAAGCCTAGGGAGGAAGAAAATGACCTAAATGTTCAACCAAAGACACAAACATACTTATTGGATGCACAAGATTGGTTAAAAACCCTAATTGGATGAGAATAAGCCTAGGGAGGAAGAAAATGACCTAAATGTTCAACCAATGAGACAAACGTATTTATTGGATGCACAAGATTGGTTAAAAAGCCTAATTGGATGAGAATAAGCCTAGGGAGGACGAAAATGACCTAAATGTTCAACCAAAGAGACAAACGTACTTATTGGATGCACAAGATTGGTTAAAAACCTAATGGGACGAGAATAACCCTAGGGAGGATGAAAATGACCTAAATGTTCAACCAAAGACACAAACATACTTATTGGATGCACAAGATTGCTTAAAAACCTTAATTGGAGGAGAATAACCCTCGGAAGGACGAAAATGACCTAAATGTTCGACTAAAGACAAAAACGTACTTATTGGATGCAAAAGATTGGTTAAAAACCCTAATTGGATGAGAATAAGCCTAGGGAGGACGAAAATGACCTAAATGTTCAACCAAAGACACAAACGTACTTATTGGATCCACAAGATTGGTTAAAAACCCTAATTGCATGAGAATAAGCCTAGGGAGGACGAAAATGACCTAAATGTTCAACCAATGACACAAAACCACTTATTGGATGCACAAGATTGGTTAAAAACCCAAATTGGACGAGAATAAGCCTAGGGGGTACGAAAATGACCTAAATGTTCAACCAATGACACAAAATCACTTATTGGATGCACAAGATTGGTTGAAAACCCTAATTGGACGAGAATAAGCTTAGGGAGCACTAACATGACCTAAATTTTCAACCAAAGAGATAAACGTACTTATTGGATGCACAAAATGGTTAAAAACCCTAATTGGATGAGAATAAGCCTAGGGAGGATGAAAATGACCTAAATGTTCAACCAATGACACAAAATCACATGATGGATGCACAAGGTTGGTTAAAAACCCTAATTGGATGAGAATATGCCTAGGGAGGACGAAAATGAACTAAATGTTCAACCAATGACACAAAATCACTTATTGGATGCAAAAGACTGGTTAAAACCCCTAATTGGACGAGAATAACCATAGGGAGGACGAAAATGACCTAAATGTTCAACTAAAGACACCAACGTACTTATTGGATGCACAAGATTGGTTAAAAACCCTAATTGGATGAGAATTAGCCTAGGGAGGACAAAATGACCTAAATGTTCAACCAATGACACAAAATCACTTATTGGATGCACAAGATTGGTTATGAACCCTAATTGGATGAGAATAAGCTTAAGGAGGATGATAATAACCTAAATTTTCAACCAATGACACAAAATCACTTATTGGATGCACAAGATTGGTTAAAAACCCAAATTGGACGAGAATAAGCCTAGGGAGGACGAAAATGACCTAAATTTTCACCCAATGACACAAAATCACTTATTGGATGCACAAGATAGGTTAAAAACCCTAATTATATGAGAATAAGCCTTGGGAGGACGAAAATGACCTAAATGTTAACCTAATGACACAAAATCACTTATTGGATGCACAAGATTGGTTAAAAACCCTAATTGGACGAGAAAAACCCTAGGGAGGACGAAGATGACCTAAATGTTCAACTAAAGACACCAACGTACTTATTGGATGCACAAGATTGGTTAAAAACCCTAATTGGATGAGAATTAGCCTAGGTAGGACGAAAATGACCTAAATGTTCAACCAATGACACAAACGTACTTATTGGATGCAAAAGATTGGTTAAAAACCCTAATTGGATGAGAATAAGCCTAGCGAGGACGAAAATGACCTAAATTTTCACCCAATGACACAAAATAACTTATTGGATGCACAAGATAGGTTAAAAACCCTAATTAGATGAGAATAAGCCTAGGGAGGACGAAAATCACCTAAATGTTCAACCAAAGACACAAACGTACTTATTGGATGCACAAGATTGCTTAAAAATCCTAATTGGACGAGAATAACCCTAGGGAGGACGAAAATGACCTAAATGTTCAAACAAAGACACAAACGTACTTATTGGATGCAAAAGATTGGTTAAAAACCCTAATTGGATGAGAATAAGCCTAGCGAGGACGAAAATGACCTAAATGTTCAACCGATTACACAAAATCACTTGTTGGAAGCACAAGATTGGTTAAAAACCCTAATTGGTGGAGAATAACCCTAGGGAGGATGAAAATAACCTAAATGTTCAACCAAAGACACAAAATCACTTATTGCATGCAAAAGATTGGTTAAAAAACCTAATTGGAGGAGAATAAGCCTAAGGAGGACATAAATGACCTAAATATTCAACCAAAGACACAAACGTACTTATTGGATGCACAAGATTGGATAAAAACCCTAATTGGATGAGCATAAGCCTAGGGAGGACGAAAATGACCTAAATTTTCACCCAATGACACAAAATCACTTATTGGATGCACAAGATAGGTTAAAAACCCTAATTAGATGAGAATAAGCCTAGGGAGGACGAAAAAATGACCTAAATGTTCAACTAATGACACAAAATCACTTATTGGATGCACAAGATTGGTGAAAAATCCTAATTGGACGAGAATAAGCCTAGGGAGGACGAAAACGACCAAAATGTTCAACCAAAGGGGACAAATGTACTTATTGGATGCACAAGATTGGTTAAAAACCCTAATTGGATGAGTATAAGTCTAGGGAGGACGAAAATGACCTAAATGCTCAACCAAAGGCACAAACGTACTTATTGGATGCACAAGATTGGTTAAAAACCCTAATTGGATGAGAATAAGCCTAGGTAGGATGAAAATGACCTAAATGTTCAACCTATGACACAAAATCACTTATTAAATGCACAAGATTGGTTAAAAACCCTCATTGGATGAGAATAAGCCTATGGAGGACGAAAATAACCTAAATGTTCAAACAATGACACAAAATCACTTATTGGATGCAAAAGACTGGTTAAAAACTCTAATTGGACGAGAATAACCCTAGGGAGGACGAAAATGACCTAAATGTTCAACCAAAGACACAAATGTACTTATTGGATGCACAAGATTGGTTAAAAACCCTAATTGGATGAGAATTAGCCTAGGGAGGACGAAAATGACCTAAATGTACAACCAATGACACAAAATCACTTATTGGATGCACAAGATTGGTTAAGAACCCTAATTGGATGAGAATAAGCCTAGGGAGGACGATAATGACCTAAATATTCAACCAACGACACAAAATCACTTATTGGATGCACAAGATTGGTTAAAAACCCTAATTGGACAAGAATAAGCCTAGGGAGGACGAAAATGACCTAAATTTACAACCAATGACACAAAATCACTCATAGGATGCACAAGATAGGTTAAAAACCCTAATTAGATGAGAATAAGGCTAGGGAGGACGAAAATGACCTAAATGTTCAACTAATGACACAAAATCACTTATTGGATGCAAAAGATTGGTTAAATACCCTAATTGGACGAGAATAACCTTAGGGAGGACAAAAATGAGCTAAATGTTCAACCAAAGACATAAACGTACTTATTGGATGCACAAGATTGGTTAAAAACCCTAATTGGTCGAGAATAACCCTAGGGAGGACGAAAATAACCTAAATGTTCAATCAAAGACACAAAATCACTTATTGCATGCAAAAGATTGGTTAAAAACCCTAATTGGACGAGAATAAGCCTAGGGAGGACGAAAATGACCTAAATATTCAACCAAAGACACAAATGTACTTATTGGATGCACAAGATTGGATAAAAACCGTAATTGGATGAGAATAAGCCTAGGAAGGACGAAAATGACCTAAATGTTCAAACAATGACACATAATCACTTATTGGATGCACAAGATTGGTTAAAAACCCTAATTGGATGAGAATAAGCCTAGGGAGGACGAAAATGACATAAATGTTCAACCAAAGACACAAACGTACTTATTGCATGGACAAGATTGGTTCAAAACCCTAATTAGATGAGGATAAGCCTAAGGAAGACGAAAATGACCTAAATATTCAACATTGACACAAAATCACATGTTGGATGCACAATATTGGTTAAAAACCCTAATTGGACGAGAATATGCTCAGGGAGGACGAAAATGACCTAAATGTTCAACCAAAGACACAAAAGTACTTATTGGATGCACAAGATTGGTTAAAAATCCTAATTGGATGAGAATAAGCCTAGGGAGGACGAAAATGACCTAAATGTTCAACTAATGACACAAAATCACATGTTGGATGCACAAGATTGGTTAAAAACCCTAAATGGACGAGAATATGCCTAGGGAGGACGAAAATGACTTAAATGTTCAACCAATAAAACAAAATCACTTATTGGATGCAAAAGATTGGTTAAAAACCCTAATTAGACAAGAATATTCCTAGGGAGGACAAAAATGAGCTAAATGTTCCACCAAAGACACAAACGAACTAATTGGATGCACAAGATTGGTTAAAAACCCTAATTGGAGGACAATAAGCCTAGGGAGGACGAAAATGACCTAAATGTTCAACCAATTACACAAGACCACTTATTGGATGCACAAGATTTGTTAAAAACCCTAATTGGACGAGAATAAGCCTAGGGCGTACGAAAATGAACTAAATGTTCAACAAATGACACAAATCACTTATTGGATGCACAAGATTTGTGAAAAATCCTAATTGGACGAGAATAAGCCTAGGGAGGACGAAAACGACCAAAATGTTCAACCAAAGGGACAAATGTACTTATTGGATGCACAAGATTGGTTAAAACCCCTAATTGGATGAGAATAAGCCTAGGGAGGACGAAAATGACCTACATATTCAACCAAAGAGACAAACGTACTTATTGAAAGCACAAGATTGGTTAAAAACCGTAATTGGATGAGAATAAGCCTAGCGAGGACGAAAATGACCTAAATGTTCAACCAAAGAGACAAACATATTTATTGGATGCATAAGATTGGTTAAAGACCCTAATTGCATGAGAATAAGCCTAGGGATGACGAAAATGACCTAAATGTTTAACCAAAGAGACAAACGTACTTATTGGATGCACAAGATTGGCTAAAAATCCTAATTGGATGAGAATAAGCCTAAGGAGAAAGAAAATGACCTAAATGTTCAACCAAAGACACAAACGTAGTTATTGGATGCACAAGATTGGTTAAAAATCCTAATTGGATTAGAATAAGCCTAGGGGTCGAAAATGACCTAAATGTTCAACCAAAGAGACAAACGTATTTATTGGATGCACAAGATTGGTTAAAAACCCTAATTGGATGAGAATAAGCCTAGGGAGGACGAAAATGACCTAAATGTTCAACCAATGACACAAAATCACTTATTGGATGCACAAGATTGGTTAAGAACCCTAATTGGAAGAGAATAAGCCTTGGGAGGACGAAAATGACCTTAATGATCAACCAATGACACAAAATCACTTATTGGATGCACAAGATTGGTTAAAAACCCTAATTGGACGAGAATATGCCTAGGGAGGACGAAAATGACCTAAATGTTCAACCAAAGACACAAAAGTACTTATTGGATGCACAAGATTGAATAAAAATCCTAATTGGATGAGAATAAGCCTAGGGAGGACGAAAATGACCTAAATGTTCAACTAATGACACAAAATCACATGTTGGATGCACAAGATTGGTTAAAAACTCTAATTGGACGAGAATATGCCTAGGGAGGACGAAAATGACTTAAATGTCCAACCAATGACACAAAATCACTTATTGGATGCAAAAGATTGGTTAAAAACCCTAATTGGATGAGAATAAGCCTAGGGAGGACGAAAATGACCTAAATGTTCAACCAATGACACAAAATCACTTATTGGATGCACAAGATTGGTTAAGAACCCTAATTGGATGAGAATAAGCCTAGGTAGGATGAAAATGACCTAAATGTTCAACCTATGACAAAAAATCACTTATTAAATGCACAAGATTGGTTAAACACCCTCATTGGATGAGAATAAGCCTATGGAGGACGAAAATAACCTAAATGTTCAAACAATGACACAAAATCACTTATTGGATGCAAAAGACTGGTTAAACACCCTAATTGGACGAGAATAACCCTAGGGAGGACGAAAATGACCTAAATGTTCAACCAAAGACACAAATGTACTTATTGGATGCACAAGATTGGTTAAAAACCCTAATTGGATGAGAATTAGCCTAGGGAGGACGAAAATGACCTAAATGTTCAACCAATGACACAAAATCACTTATTGGATGCACAAGATTGGTTAAGAACCCTAATTGGATGAGAATAAGCCTAGGGAGGACGATAATGACCTAAATATTCAACCAACGACACAAAATCACTTATTGGATGCACAAGATTGGTTAAAAACCCAAATTGGACAAGAATAAGCCTAGGGAGGACGAAAATGACCTAAATTTACAACCAATGACACAAAATCACTTATAGGATGCACAAGATAGGTTAAAAACCCTAATTAGATGAGAATAAGGCTAGGGAGGACGAAAATGACCTAAATGTTCAACTAATGACACAAAATCACTTATTGGATGCAAAAGATTGGTTAAATACCCTAATTGGACGAGAATAACCTTAGGGAGGACAAAAATGAGCTAAATGTTCAACCAAAGACATAAACGTACTTATCGGATGCACAAGATTGGTTAAAAACCCTAATTGGTCGAGAATAACCCTAGGGAGGACGAAAATAACCTAAATGTTCAACCAAAGACACAAAATCACTTATTGCATGCAAAAGATTGGTTAAAAACCCTAATTGGACGAGAATAAGCCTAGGGAGGACGAAAATGACCTAAATATTCAACCAAAGACACAAATGTACTTATTGGATGCACAAGATTGGATAAAAACCGTAATTGGATGAGAATAAGCCTAGGAAGGACGAAAATGACCTAAATGTTCAAACAATGACACATAATCACTTATTGGATGCACAAGATTGGTTAAAAACCCTAATTGGATGAGAATAAGCCTAGGGAGGACGAAAATGACATAAATGTTCAACCAAAGACACAAACGTACTTATTGCATTGACAAGATTGGTTCAAAACCCTAATTAGATGAGGATAAGCCTAAGGAAGACGAAAAGGACCTAAATATTCAACCAATGACACAAAATCACATGTTGGATGCACAAGATTGGTTAAAACCCCTAATTGGACGAGAATATGCCTAGGGAGGACGAAAATGACCTAAATGTTCAACCAAAGACACAAAATCACATGTTGGATGCACAAGATTGGTTAAAAACCCTAATTGGACGAGAATATGCCTAGGGAGGACGAAAATGACTTAAATGTTCAATCAATGACACAAAATCACTTATTGGATGCAAAAGATTGGTTAAAAACCCTAATTAGACAAGAATAACCCTAGGGAGGACAAAAATGAGCTAAATGTTCCACCAAAGTCACAAACGAACTAATTGGATGCACAAGATTGGTTAAAAACCCTAATTGGAGGACAATAAGCCTAGGGAGGACGAAAATGACCTAAATGTTCAACCAATTACACAAGACCACTTATTGGATGCACAAGATTTGTTAAAAACCCTAATTGGACGAGAATAAGCCTAGGGCGTACGAAAATGAACTAAATGTTCAACAAATGACACAAATCACTTATTGGATGCACAAGATTTGTGAAAAATCCTAATTGGACGAGAATAAGCCTAGGGAGGACGAAAACGACCAAAATGTTCAACCAAAGGGACAAATGTACTTATTGGATGCACAAGATTGGTTAAAACCCCTAATTGGATGAGAATAAGCCTAGGGAGGACGAAAATGACCTACATATTCAACCAAAGAGACAAACGTACTTATTGAAAGCACAAGATTGGTTAAAAACCGTAATTGGATGAGAATAAGCCTAGCGAGGACGAAAATGACCTAAATGTTCAACCAAAGAGACAAACATATTTATTGGATGCATAAGATTGGTTAAAAACCCTAATTGCATGAGAATAAGCCTAGGGATGACGAAAATGACCTAAATGTTTAACCAAAGAGACAAACGTACTTATTGGATGCACAAGATTGGCTAAAAACCCTAATTGGATGAGAATAAGCCTAAGGAGGAAGAAAATGACCTAAATGTTCAACCAAAGACACAAACGTAGTTATTGGATGCACAAGATTGGTTAAAAATCCTAATTGGATTAGAATAAGCCTAGGGGGACGAAAATGACCTAAATGTTCAACCAAAGAGACAAACGTATTTATTGGATGCACAAGATTGGTTAAAAACCATAATTGGATGAGAATAAACCTAGGGAGGACGAAAATGACCTAAATGTTCAACCGATGACACAAAATCACTTATTGGATGCACAAGATTGGTTAAGAACCCTAATTGGAAGAGAATAAGCCTAGGGAGGACGAAAATGACCTTAATGATCAACCAATGACACAAAATCACTTATTGGATGCACAAGATTGGTTAAAAACCCTAATTGGACGAGAATATGCCTAGGGAGCACAAAAATGACCTAAATGTTCAACCAAAGACACAAAAGTACTTATTGGATGCACAAGATTGGTTAAAATTCCTAATTGGATGAGAATAAGCCTAGGGAGGACGAAAATGACCTAAATGTTCAACTAATGACACTAAATCACATGTTGGATGCACAAGATTGGTTAAAAACCCTAATTGGACGAGAATATGCCTAGGGAGGACGAAAATGACTTAAATGTTCAACCAATGACACAAAATCACTTATTGGATGCAAAAGATTGGTTAAAAACCCTAATTAGACAAGAATAACCCTAGGGAGGACAAAAATGAGCTAAATGTTCCACCAAAGACACAAACGAACTAATTGGATGCACAAGATTGGTTAAAAACCCTAATTGGAAGACAATAAGCCTAGGGAGGACGAAAATGACCTAAATGTTCAACCAATTACACAAGACCACTTATTGGATGCACAAGATTTGTTAAAAACCCTAATTGGACGAGAATAAGCCTAGGGCGTACGAAAATGAACTAAATGTTCAACAAATGACACAAATCACTTATTGTATGCACAAGATTTGTGAAAAATCCTAATTGGACGAGAATAAGCCTAGGGAGGACGAAAACGACCAAAATGTTCAACCAAAGGGACAAATATACTTATTGGATGCACAAGATTGGTTAAAACCCCTAATTGGATGAGAATAAGCCTAGGGAGGATGAAAATGACCTACATATTCAACCAAAGAGACAAACGTACTTATTGAAAGCACAAGATTGGTTAAAAACCGTAATTGGATGAGAATAATTCTAGCGAGGACGAAAATGACCTAAATGTTCAACCAAAGAGACAAACATATTTATTGGATGCATAAGATTGGTTAAAAACCCTAATTGCATGAGAATAAGCCTAGGGATGACGAAAATGACCTAAATGTTTAACCAAAGAGACAAACGTACTTATTGGATGCACAAGATTGGCTAAAAACCCTATTTGGATGAGATAAGCCTAAGGAGGAAGAAAATGACCTAAATGTTCAACCAAAGACACAAAAGTACTTATTGGATGCACAAGATTGGTTAAAATTCCTAATTGGATGAGAATAAGCCTAGGGAGGACGAAAATGACCTAAATGTTCAACTAATGACACTAAATCACATGTTGGATGCACAAGATTGGTTAAAAACCCTAATTGGACGAGAATATGCCTAGGGAGGACGAAAATGACTTAAATGTTCAACCAATGACACAAAATCACTTATTGGATGCAAAAGATTGGTTAAAAACCCTAATTAGACAAGAATAACCCTAGGGAGGACAAAAATGAGCTAAATGTTCCACCAAAGACACAAACGAACTAATTGGATGCACAAGATTGGTTAAAAACCCTAATTGGAAGACAATAAGCCTAGGGAGGACGAAAATGACCTAAATGTTCAACCAATTACACAAGACCACTTATTGGATGCACAAGATTTGTTAAAAACCCTAATTGGACGAGAATAAGCCTAGGGCGTACGAAAATGAACTAAATGTTCAACAAATGACACAAATCACTTATTGGATGCACAAGATTTGTGAAAAATCCTAATTGGACGAGAATAAGCCTAGGGAGGACGAAAACGACCAAAATGTTCAACCAAAGGGACAAATGTACTTATTGGATGCACAAGATTGGTTAAAACCCCTAATTGGATGAGAATAAGCCTAGGGAGGATGAAAATGACCTACATATTCAACCAAAGAGACAAACGTACTTATTGAAAGCACAAGATTGGTTAAAAACCGTAATTGGATGAGAATAATTCTAGCGAGGACGAAAATGACCTAAATGTTCAACCAAAGAGACAAACATATTTATTGGATGCATAAGATTGGTTAAAAACCCTAATTGCATGAGAATAAGCCTAGGGATGACGAAAATGACCTAAATGTTTAACCAAAGAGACAAACGTACTTATTGGATGCACAAGATTGGCTAAAAACCCTAATTGGATGAGAATAAGCTTAAGGAGGAAGAAAATGACCTAAATGTTCAACCAAAGACACAAACGTAGTTATTGGATGCACAAGATTGGTTAAAAATCCTAATTGGATTAGAATAAGCCTAAGGGGACGAAAATGACCTAAATGTTCAACCAAAGAGACAAACGTATTTATTGGATGCACAAGATTGGTTAAAAACCCTAATTGGATGAGAATAAGCCTAGGGAGAACGAAAATGACATAAATGTTCAACCAATGACACAAAATCACTTATTGGATGCACAAGATTGGTTAAAAACCCTAATTGGACGAGAATAAGCCTAAGGAGGACGAAAATGACCTAAATTTTCAACAAATGACACAAAATAACTTATTGGATGCACAAGATTGGTTAAAAACCTAATGGGACGAGAATAACCCTAGGGAGGACGAAAATGACCTAAATGTTCAACCAAAGAGACAAACGTACTTATTGAAAGCACAAGATTGGTTAAAAACCCTAATTGGATGAGAATAAGCCTAGCGAGGACGAAAATGACCTAAATGTTCAACCAAAAAGACAAACATATTTATTGGATGCATAAGATTGGTTAAAAACCCTAATTGCATGAGAATAAGCCTAGGGATGACGAAAATGACCTAAATGTTTAACCAAAGAGACAAACGTACTTATTGGATGCACAAGATTGGCTAAAAACCCTAATTGGATGAGAATAAGCCTAAGGAGGAAGAAAATGACCTAAATGTTCAACCAAAGACACAAACGTAGTTATTGGATGCACAAGATTGGTTAAAAATCCTAATTGGATTAGAATAAGCCTAAGGGGACGAAAATGACCTAAATGTTCAACCAAAGACACAAACGTACTTATTGGATGCACAAGATTGGTTAAAAACCCTAATTGGATGAGAATAAGGCTAAGGAGGAAGAAAATAACCTAAATGTTCAACCAAAGACACAAACGTATTTATTGGATGCATAAGATTGGTTAAAAACCCCAATTGCATGAGAATAAGCCTAGGGATGACGAAAATGACCTAAATGTTTAACCAAAGAGACAAACGTACTTATTGGATCCACAAGATTGGTTAAAAACCCTAATTGGACGAGAATATGCCTAGGGACGACGAAAATGACATAAATGTTCAACCAAAGACACAAAAGTACTTATTGGATGCACAAGATTGGTTAAAAATCCTAATTGGATGAGAATAAGCCTAGGGAGGACGAAAATGACCTAAATGTTCAACTAATGACACAAAATCACATGTTGGATGCACAAGATTGTTTAAAAACCCTAATTGGACGAGAATATGCCTAGGGAGAACGAAAATGACTTAAATGTTCAACCAATGACACAAAATCACTTATTGGATGCAAAAGATTGGTTAAAAACCCTAATTGGACGAGAATAACCCTAGGGAGGACAAAAATGAGCTAAATGTTCAACCAAAGACACAAACGAACTAATTGGATGCACAAGATTGGTTAAAAACCCTAATTTGAGGACAATAAGCCTAGGGAGGACGAAAATGACCTAAATGTTCAACCAATTACACAAGACCACTTATTGGATGCACAAGATTTGTTAAAAACCCTAATTGGACGAGAATAAGCCTAGGGCGTACGAAAATGACCTAAATGTTCAACAAATGACACAAATCACTTATTGGATGCACAAGATTTGTGAAAAATCCTAATTGGACGAGAATAAGCCTAGGGAGGACGAAAACGACCAAAATGTTCAACCAAAGGGACAAATGTACTTATTGGATGCATAAGATTGGTTAAAACCCCTAATTGGATGAGAATAAGCCTAGGGAGGAAGAAAATGACCTACATGTTCAACCAAAGAGACAAACATACTTATTGAAAGCACAAGATTGGTTAAAAACCCTAATTGGATGAGAATAAGCCTAGCGAGCACGAAAATGACCTAAATGTTCAACCAAAGAGACAAACATATTTATTGGATGCATAAGATTGGTTAAAAACCCTAATTGCATGAGAATAAGCCTAGGGATAACGAAAATGACCTAAATGTTTAACCAAAGAGACAAACGTACTTATTGGATGCACAAGATTGGCTAAAAACGCTAATTGGATGAGAATAAGCCTAAGGAGGAAGAAAATGACCTAAATGTTCAACCAAAGACACAAACGTACTTATTGGATGCACAAGATTGGTTAAAAACCCTAATTGGATTAGAATAAGCCTAGGGGGGACGAAAATGACCTAAATGTTCAACCAAAGAGACAAACGTATTTATTGGATGCACAAGATTGGTTAAAAACCCTAATTGGATGAGAATTAGCCTAGGGAGGACGAAAATGACCTAAATGTTCAACCAATGACACAAAATCACTTATTGGATGCACAAGATTGGTTAAGAACCCTAATTGGAAGAGAATAAGCCTAGGGAGGATGAAAATGACCTAAATGTTCAACCAATGACACAAAATCACATGTTGGATGCACAAGATTTCTTTAAAACCCTAATTGGAAGAGAATAAGTCTAGGGAGGACGAAAATGACATAAATGTTCAACCAATGATACAAAATCACTTATTGGATGCAAAAGATTGGTGAAAAACCCTAATTGGATGAGAATAAGCCTAGGGAGAACGATAATGACCTAAATTTACAACAAATGACACAAAACCACTTATTGGATGAACAAGATTGGTGAAATATCATAATTGGACGAGAATAAGCCTAGGGAGGATGAAAATTACCTAAATGTTCAACCAAAGAGACAAACGTACTTATTGGATGCACAATATTGGTTCAAAACCCTGATTGGATGAGAATAAGCCTAGGGAGGACGGAAATGACCTAAATATTCAACCAATGACACAAAATCACATGTTGGATGCACATGATTGGTTCAAAACCCTAATTTGACGAGAATATGCCTAGGAAGGACGAAAATGACCTAAATGTTCAACCAATGACACAAAATCACTTAATACATGCAAAAGATTGGTTAAAAACCCTAATTGGACGAGAATAAGCCTAGGGATGACGAAAATGACCTAAATGTTTAACCAAAGAGACAAACGTACTTATTGGATGCACAAGATTGGCTAAAAACCCTAATTGGATGAGAATAAGCCTAAGGAGGAAGAAAATGACCTAAATGTTCAACCAAAGACACAAACGTACTTATTGGATGCACAAGATTGGTTAAAAACCCTAATTGGATTAGAATAAGCCTAGGGGGGACGAAAATGACCTAAATGTTCAACCAATGACACAAAATCACTTATTGGATGCACAAGATTGGTTAAGAACCCTAATTGGAAGAGAATAAGCCTAGGGAGGACGAAAATGACCTAAATGATCAACCAATGACACAAAATAACTTATTGGATGCACAAGATTGGTTAAAAACCCTAATTGGACGAGAATAAGCCTTGGGAGGACGAAAATGACCTAAATTTTCAACCAATGACACAAAATAACTTATTGGATGCACAAGATTGGTTAAAAACCTAATGGGACGAGAATAACCCTAGGAGGACGAAAATGACCTAAATGTTCAACCAAAGAGACAAACGTACTTATTGAAAGCACAAGATTGGTTAAAAACCCTAATTGGATGAGAATAAGCCTAGCGAGGACGAAAATGACCTAAATGTTCAACCAAAGAGACAAACATATTTATTGGATGCATAAGATTGGTTTAAAACCCTAATTGCATGAGAATAAGCCTAGGGATGACGAAAATGACCTAAATGTTTAACCAAAGAGACAAACGTACTTATTGGATGCACAGGATTGGCTAAAAACCCTAATTGGATGTGAATAAGCCAAAGGAGGAAGAAAATGGCCTAAATGTTCAACCAAAGACACAAACGTACTTATTGGATGCACAAGATTGGTTAAAAACCCTAATTGGACGAGAATAATTCTAGGGAGGACGAAAATGACCTAAATATTCAACCAAAGACACAAACGTACTTATTGGATGCACAATATTGGTTCAAAACCCTAATTGGATGAGAATAAGCCTAGGGAGGACGGAAATGACCTAAATATTCAACCAATGACACAAAATCACATGTTGGATGCACATGATTGGTTCAAAACCCTAATTTGACGAGAATATGCCTAGGAAGGACGAAAATGACCTAAATGTTCAACCAATGACACAAAATCACTTATTGGATGCAAAAGATTGGTTAAAAACCCTAATTGGACGAGAATAACCATAGGGAGGACAAAAATGAGCTAAATGTTCAACTTAAGACACAAACGTACTAATTGGATGCACAAGATTGGTTTAAAACCTTAATTGGTCGAGAATAACCCTTGGGAGGACGAAAATAACCTAAATGTTCCACCAAAGACACAAAATAACTTAATACATGCAAAAGATTGGTTAAAAACCCTAATTGGACGAGAATAAGCCTAGGGATGACGCAAATGACCTAAATGTTTAACCAAAGAGACAAACGTACTTATTCGATGCACAAGATTGGCTAAAAACCCTAATTGGATGAGAATAAGCCTAAGGAGGAAGAAAATGACCTAAATGTTCAACCAAAGACACAAACGTACTTATTGGATGCACAAGATTGGTTAAAAACCCTAATTGGATTAGAATAAGCCTAGGGGGGACGAAAATGACCTAAATGTTCAACCAATGACACAAAATCACTTATTGGATGCACAAGATTGGTTAAGAACCCTAATTGAAAGAGAATAAGCCTAGGGAGGACGAAAATGACCTAAATGATCAACCAATGACACAAAATCACTTATTGGATGCACAAGATTGGTTAAAAACCCTAATTGGACGAGAATAAGCCTTGGGAGGACGAAAATGACCTAAATTTTCAACCAATGACACAAAATAACTTATTGGATGCACAAGATTGGTTAAAAACCTAATGGGACGAGAATAACCCTAGGAGGACGAAAATGACCTAAATGTTCAACCAAAGAGACAAACGTACTTATTGAAAGCACAAGATTGGTTAAAAACCCTAATTGGATGAGAATAAGCCTAGCGAGGACGAAAATGACCTAAATGTTCAACCAAAGAGACAAACATATTTATTGGATGCATAAGATTGGTTTAAAACCCTAATTGCATGAGAATAAGCCTAGGGATGACGAAAATGACCTAAATGTTTAACCAAAGAGACAAACGTACTTATTGGATGCACAAGATTGGTTAAAAACCTAATGGGATGAGAATAACCCTAGGGAGGACGAAAATGACCTAAATGTTCAACCAAAGACACAAACGTACTTATTGGATCCACAAGATTGGTTAAAAACCCTAATTAGATAAGAATAAGCCTAGGGAGGACGAAAATGACCTAAATGTTCAACCAATGACACAAAACCACTTATTGGATGCACAAGATTGGTTAAAAACCCAAATTGGACGAGAATAAGCCTAGGGAGTACGAAAATGACCTAAATGTTCAACCAATGACACAAAATCACTTATTGGATCCACAAGATTGGTTAAAAACCCAAATTGGACGAGAATAAGCCTAGGGAGTACAAAAATGACCTAAATGTTCAACCAATGACACAAAATCACTTATTGGATCCACAAGATTGGTTAAAAACCCTAATTCGACGAGAATAAGCTTAGGGAGCACGGACCTGACCTAAATGTTCAACTAAAGAGATAAACGTACTTATTGGATGCACAAAATGGTTAAAAACCCTAATTTGAAGAGAATAAGCCTAGGGAGGATGAAAATGACCTAAATGTTCAACCAATGACACAAAATCATATGTTGGATGCACAAGATTTCTTTAAAACCCTAATTAGACGAGAATAAGCCTAGGGAGGACGAAAATGACCTAAATGTTCAACAAATGACACAAAACCGCTTATTGGATGCACAAGATTGGTGAAAAATCCTAATTGGACGAGAATAAGCCTAGGGAGTACGAAAATGACCTAAATGTTCAACCAATGACACAAAATCACTTATTGGATGAACAAGATTGGTGAAATATCCTAATTGGACGAGAATAAGCCTAGGGAGGATGAAAATTACCTAAATGTTCAACCAAAGAGACAAACGTACTTATTGGATGCACAAGATTGGTTAAAAACCCTAATTGGATGAGAATAAGCCTAGGGAGACGAAAATGACCTAAATGTTCAACCGATTACACAAAATCACTTGTTGGATGCACAAGATTGGTTAAAAACCCTAATTGGTCGAGAATAATCCTAGGGAGGACGAAAATAAACTAAATGTTAAACCAAAGACACAAAATCACTTATTGCGTGCAAAAGATTGGTTAAAAACCCTAATTGGACGAGAATAATTCTAGGGAGGACGAAAATGACCTAAATATTCAACCAAAGACACAAACGTACTTATTGGATGCACAAGATTGGATAAAAACCCTAATTGGATGAGAATAAGCCTAGGGAGGACGAAAATGACCTAAATGTTCAACCAAAGACACAAACGTACTTATTGCATGCACAATATTGGTTCAAAACCCTAATTGGATGAGAATAAGCCTAGGGAGGACGGAAATGACCTAAATATTCAACCAATGACACAAAATCACATGTTGGATGCACAAGATTGGTTAAAAACCCTAATTGGACGAGAATATGCCTAGGAAGGAATAAAATGACCTAAATGTTCAACCAATGACACAAAATCACTTATTGGATGGAAAAGATTGGTTAAAAACCCTAATTGAACGAGAATAACCATAGGGAGGACAAAAATGAGCTAAATGTTCAACTTAAGACACAAACGTACTAATTGGATGCACAAGATTGGTTTAAAACCTTAATTGGTCGAGAATAACCCTAGGGAGGATGAAAATAACCTAAATGTTCCACCAAAGACACAAAATCACTTAATGCATGCAAAAGATTGGTTAAAAACCCTAATTGGACGAGAATAAGCCTAGGGAGGACGAAAATGAGCTAAATACTCAACCAAAGACACAAACGTACTTATTGGATGCACAAGATTGGATAAAAACCCTAATTGGATGAGAATAAGCCTAGGGAGGCGAAAATGACCGAAATGTTCATACAATGACACATAATCACTTATTGGATGCACAAGATTTGTTAAAAACCCTAAATGGATGAGAATAAGCTTAGGGAGGACGAAAATGACCTAAGTGTTCAACCAAAGACAAAAACGTACTTATTGCATGCACAAGATTGGTTCAAAACCCTAATTAGATGAGAATAAGCCTAGGGAGGACGAAAATGACCTAAATATTCAACCAATGACACAAAATCACATGTTGGATGCACAAGATTGGTTAAAAACCCTAATTGGACGAAAATATGCCTAGGGAGGACGAAAATCACCTAAATGTTCAACCAAAGACACAGACGTACTTATTGGATGCACAAGATTGGTTAAAAACCCTAATTGGATGAGAATAAGCCTAGGGAGGAGGAAAATGACCTAAATGTTCAACTAATGACACAAAATCACTTGTTGGATGCACAAGATTGGTTAAAAACCCTAAATGGACAAGAATATGCCTAGGGAGGAAGAAAATGACATAAATGTTCAACCACGACACAAAATCACTTATTGGATGCAAAAGATTGGTTAAAAACCCTAATTGGACGAGAATAACCCTAGGGAGGACAAAAATGAGCTAAATGTTCAACCAAAGACACAAACGTACTAATTGGATGCACAAGATTGGTTACAAACCCTAATTGGAGGACAATAAGCCTAGGGAGGACGAAAATGACCTAAATGTTCAACCAATGACACAAGACCACTTATTGGATGCACAAGATTTGTTAAAAACCCTAATTGGACGAGAATAAGCCTAAGGCGTACGAAAATGACCTAAATGTTCAACCAATTACACAAAATCACTTATTGGATGCACAAGATTGGTGAAAAATCCTAATTGGACGAGAATAAGCCTAGGGAGGACGAAAATGATCAAAATGTTCAACCAAAGGGACAAATGTACTTATTGGATGCACAGGATTGGTTAAAAACCCTAATTGGATGAGAATATGCCTAGGTAGGATGAAAATGACCTAAATGTTCAACCTATGACACAAAATCACTTATTAAATGCACAAGATTGGTTAAAAACCCTAAATGGATGAGAATAAGCCTATGGAGGACGAAAATAACCTAAATGTTCAACTTATGACACAAAATCACTTATTAGATGCACAAGATTGGTTAAAAACCCTAATTGGATGAGAATAAGCCTAGGGAGGACGAAAATACCCTAAATGTTCAACCAATGACACAAAATCACTTATCTGATGCACAAGATTTCTTTAAAACCCTAATTGGACGAGAAAAAGCTTAGGGAGGACGAAAATGACATAAATGTTGAACCAATGACACAAAATCACTAATTGGATGCACAAGATTGGTTAAAAACCCTAATTGGATGAGAATAAGCCTAGGGAGTACGATAATGACCTAAATTTTCAACCAATGACACAAAATCACTTATTGGATGAATAGGATTGGTGAAAAATCCTAATTGGATGAGAATAAGCCTAAGGAGGATGAAAATGACCTAAATGTTCAACCAATGACACAAAATCACATGTTGGATGCACAAGATTGGTTAAAAACCCTAATAGGACGAGAATATGCCTAGGGAGGACGAAAATGACCTAAATGTTCAACCAATGACACAAAATCACTTATTGGATGCAAAAGATTGGTTAAAAACCCTAATTGGACGAGAATAACCCTAGGGAGGACGAAAATGACCTAAATGTTCAACCAAAGACACAAATGTAATTATTGCATGCACACGATTGGTTAAAAACCCTAATTGGATGAGAATAAGCCTAGGGAGGACGAAAATGATCTAAATGTTCAACCAATGACACAAAATCACATGTTGGATGCACAAGATTGGTTAAAAACCCTAATTGGTCGAGAATAACCCTAGGGAAGACGAAAATAACCTAAATGTTCAACCAAAGACACAAAATCACTTATTGCATGCAAAAGATTGGTTAAAAACCCTAATTGGACGAGAATAAGCCTAGGGAGGACGAAAATGACATAAATGTTCAACCAATGACACAAAATCACATGTTGGATGCACAAGATTGGTTAAAAACCCTAATTGGACGAGAATATGCCTAGGGAGGACGAAAATGACCTAAATGTTCAACTAATGACACAAAATAACTTATTGGATGCAAAAGACTGGTTAAAAACCCTAATTGGACGAAAATAACACTAGGGAGAATGAAAATGACCTAAATGTTCAACCAATGACACAAAATCACTTATTAGATGCACAAGATTGGTTGAAAACCCTAATTGGATGAGAATATGCCTAGGGAGGACGAAAATGACCTAAATGTCCAACCAAAGACACAAACGTACTTATTGGATGCACAACATCGGTTAAAAACCCTAATTGGATGAGAATAAGCCTAGGGAGGACGAAAATGACCTAAATGTTCAACCAATAACACAAAATCACTTATTGGATGAACAAGTTTGGTAAAAAATCCTAATTGGACGAGAATAAGCCTAGGGAGGACAAAAATGACCTAAATGTTCAACCAAAGAGACAAACATACTTATTGGATGCACAAAATTGGTTAAAAACACTAATTGGATGAGAATAAGCCTAGGGAGGACGAAAATGACCTAAATGTTCAACCAATTACACAAAATCACTTGTTGGATGCACAAGATTGGTTAAAAACACTAATTGGTCGAGAATAACCCTAGGGAGGACGAAAATAACCTAAATGTTCAACCAAAGACACAAAATCACTTATTGCATGCAAAAGATTGGTTAAAAACCCTAATTGGACGAGAATAAGCCTAAGGAGGACGAAAATGACCTAAATATTCAACCGAAGACACAAACGTACTTATTGGATGCACAAGTTTGGATGAAAACCCTAATTGGATGAGAATAAGCCTAGGGAGGACGAAAATGACCTAAATGTTTAACCAATAACACAAAATCACTTGTTGGATGCACAAGATTGGTTAAAAACCCTAATTGGACGACAATAAGCCTTGGGAGGACGTAAATGACCTAAATGTTCAACCAATGACACAAGACCACTTATTGGATGCACAAGATTTGTTAAAAACCCTAATTGGACGAGAATAAGCCTAGGGAGGAAGAAAATGACCTAAATATTCAACCGAAGACACAAACGTACTTATTGGATGCACAAGATTGGTTAATAACCCTAATTGGATGAGAATAAGCCTAGGGAGGACGAAAATGACCTAAATGTTCAACCAATGACACAAAATCACATGTTGGATGCACAAGATTGGTTAAAAACCCTAATAGGACGAGAATATGCCTAGGGAGGACGAAAATGACCTAAATGTTCAACCAATGACACAAAATCACTTATTGGATGCAAAAGATTGGTTAAAAACCCTAATTGGATGAGAATAAGCCAAGGGAGGACGAAAATGACCGAAACGTTCAACCAATGACACAAAAATACTTATTGGATGCACAAGATTGGTTAAAACCCCAAATTGGACGAGAATAAGCCTAGGGGGTACGAAAATTAGCTAAATGTTCAACCAACGACACAAAATCACTTTTTGGATGCAAAAAATTGGTTAAAAACCCTAATAGGACGAGAATATGCATAGGGAGGACGAAAATAATCTAAATGTTCAACCAATGACACAAAATCACTTATTGGATGCAAAAGATTTGTTAAAAACCCTAATTGGATGAGAATAAGCCTAGGGAGGACGAAAATGACCTAAATGTTCAACCAAAGACACAAACGTACTTATTGGATCCACAAGATTGGTTAAAAACCCTAATTGGTTGAGAATAAGCCAAGGGAGGACGAAAATAACGTAAACGTTCAACCAATGACACAAAACCACTTATTGGATGCACAAGATTGGTTAAAAACCCAAATTGGACGAGAATAAGCCTAGGGGGTACGAAAATTAGCTAAATGTTCAACCAATGACACAAAATCACTTTTTGGATGCAAAAAATTGGTTAAAAACCCTAATTGAACTAGAATAACCCTAGAGAGGACGAAAATGAACTAAATGTTCAACCAAAGACACAAACGTTCTAAATGGATGCACAAGATTGGTTAAAAACCCTAATTGAACTAGAATAACCCTAGGGAGGACGAAAATGAACTAAATGTTCAACCAAAGACACAAATGTACTAATTGGATGCACAAGATTGGTTAAAAACCCTTATTGGATGAGAATAAGCCTAAGGAGGACGAAAATGACCTATATGTTCAACCAATGACACAAAATCTCTTATTGGATGCACAAGATTGGTTAAAAACCCTAATTGGATGAGAATAAGCCTAGGGAGGACGAAAATGACCTAAATGTTCAACCAAAGACACAAACGTACTTATTGCATGCACAAGATTGGTTAAAAACCCTAATTGGATGAGAATAAGACTAGGGAGGACGAAAATGACATAAATGTTCAACCAATGACACAAAATCACTTGTTGGATGCACAAGATTGGTTAAAAACCCTAATTGGTCGAGAATAAACCTTGGGAGGACGAAAATAACCTAAATGTTCAACCAAAGACACAAAATCACTTATTGCATGCAAAAGATTGGTTAAAACCCCTAATTGGACGAGAATAAGCCTAAGGAGGACGAAAATGACCTAAATATTCAACCGAAGACACAAATGTACTTATTGCATGCACAAGATTGATAAAAAACCCTAATTGGATGAGAATAAGCCTAGGGAGGACGAAAATGACCTAAATGTTCAACCAATGACACAAAATCAAATGTTGGATGCACGTGATTGGTTAAAAACCCTAATTGGACGAGAATATGCCTAGGGAGGACGAAAATGACCTAAATGTTCAACCAATGACACAAAATCACTGATTGGATGCTCAAGATTGGTTAAAAACCCTAATTGGACGAGAATGACCCTAGGGAGGACGAAAATGACCTAAATTTTCATTCAATGACACAAAATCACTTATTGGATGCACAAGAGAGGTTAAAAACCCTAATTAGATGAGAATAAGCCTAAGGAGGACGAAAATGACCTAAATGTTCAACCAATGACACAAAATCACTGATTGGATGCACAAGATTGGTTAAAACCCTAATTGGACGAGAATAAGCTTAGGGAGCACGAACATGACCTAAATGTTCAACCAAAGAGACAAACGTACTTATTCGATGCACAAAATTGGTTAAATACCCTAATTGGATGAGAATAAGCCTAGGGAGGATGAAAATGACCTAAATGTTCAACCAATGACAGAAAATCACTTGTTGGATGCACAAGATTGGTTAACAACCCTAATTGGACGAGAATAAGCCTAGGGAGGACGAAAATAACCTAAATGTTCAACCAATGACACAAAATCACTTTTTGGATCCAAAAAATTGTTTAAAAACCCTAATTGAACTAGAATAACCCTAGGGAGGACGAAAATGAACTAAGTGTTCAACCAAAGACACAAATGTACTAATTGGATGCACAAGATTGGTTAAAAACCCTTATTGGATGAGAATAAGCCTAAGGAGGACGAAAATGACCTATATGTTCAACCAATGACACAAAATCTCTTATTGGATGCACAAGATTGATTAAAAACCCTAATTGGATGAGAATAAGCCTAGGGAGGACGAAAATGACCTAAATGTTCAACCAAAGACACAAACGTACTTATTGCATGCACAAGATTGGTTAAAAACCCTAATTGGATGAGAATAAGACTAGGGAGGACGAAAATGACATAAATGTTCAACCAATGACACAAAATCACATGTTGGATGCACAAGATTTGTTAAAAACCCTAATTGGTCGAGAATAAACCTTGGGAGGACGAAAATAACCTAAATGTTCAACCAAAGACACAAAATCACTTATTGCATGCAAAAGATTGGTTAAAAACCCTAATTGGACGAGAATAAGCCTAAGGAGGACGAAAATGACCTAAATATTCAACCGAAGACACAAATGTACTTATTGCATGCACAAGATTGATAAAAAAACCCTAATTGGATGAGAATAAGCCTAGGGAGGACGAAAATGACCTAAATGTTCAACCAATGACACAAAATCAAATGTTGGATGCACAAGATAGGTTAAAAACCCTAATTAGATGAGAATAAGCCTAAGGAGGACGAAAATGACCTAAATGTTCAACCAATGACACAAAATCACTGATTGGATGCACAAGATTGGTTAAAACCCTAATTGGACGAGAATAAGCTTAGAGAGCACGAACATGACCTAAATGTTCAACCAAAGAGACAAACGTACTTATTGGATGCACAAGATTGGTTAAATACCCTAATTGGATGAGAATAAGCATAGGGAGGATGAAAATGACCTAAATGTTCAACCAATGACACAAAATCACTTGTTGGATGCACAAGATTGGTTAACAACCCTAATTGGACGAGAATAAGCCTAGGGAGGACGAAAATAACCTAAATGTTCAACCAATGACACAAAATCACCTTTCGGACCAAAAAATTGGTTAAAAACCCTGATTGAACTAGAATAACCCTAGGGAGAACAAAAATGAACTAAATGTTCAACTAAAGACACAAATGTACTAATTGGATGCACAAGATTGGTTAAAAACCCTAATTGGATGAGAATAAGCCTAGGGAGGACAAAAATGACCTAAATGTTCAACCAAAGACACAAACGTACTTATTGCATGCACAAGATTGGTTAAAAACTCTAATTGGATGAGAATAAGCCTAGGGAGGACGAAAATGACATAAATGTTCAACATATGATACAAAATCACATGTTGGATGCACAAGATTGGTTAAAAACCCTAATTGGTCGAGAATAACCCTAGGGAAGACGAAAATAACCTAAATGTTCAACCAAAGACACAAAATCACTTATTGCATGCAAAAGATTGGTTAAAAACCCTAATT
>JBBPBP010009779.1:47428391-47443905 GCA_037974735.1 Cicer chorassanicum | reverse complement strand
AATTGGACGAGAATAACCCTAGGGAGGACGAAAATGACCTAAATGTTCAACCAAAGACACAAACTTACTTATTGGATGCACAAGATTGGTTAAAAACCCTAATTGGATTAGAATAAGCCTAGGGAGGTCGAAAATGACATAAATGTTCAACCAATGACACAAAATCACTTATTGGATGCACAAGATTGGTTAAGAACCCTAATTGGATCAGAATAAGCCTAGGGAAGACGATAATGACCTAAATTTTCAACCAATGACACAAAATCACTTATTGGATGCACAAGATAGGTTAAAAACCCTAATTAGATGAGAATAAGCCTGGGGAGGACGAAAATGACCTAAATGTTCAACCAATGACACAAAATCACTGATTGGATGCACAAGATTGGTTAAAAACCCTAATTGGACGAGAATAAGCTTAGGGAGCACGAACATGACCTAAATGTTCAACCAAAATGACAAACGTACTTATTGGATGCATAAGATTGGTTAAAAACCCTAATTGGATGAGAATAAGCCAAGGGAGGATGAAAATGACCTAAATGTTAAACCAATGACACAAAATCACTTGTTGGATGCACAAGATTGGTTAACAACCCTAATTGGACGAGAATAAGCCTAGGGAGGACGAAAATTAGCTAAATGTTCAACCAATGACACAAAATCACTTTTTGGATGCAAAAAATTGGTTAAAAACCCTAATTGAACTAGAATAACCCTAGAGAGGACGAAAATGAACTAAATGTTCAACCAAAGACACAAATGTACTAATTGGATGCACAAGATTGGCTAAAAACCCTTATTGGACGAGAATAAGCTTAGGGAGTATGAAAATGACCTAAATATTCAACCGAAGACACAAACGTACTTATTGGATGCACAAGATTGGATAAAAACCCTAATTGGATGAGAATAAGCCTAGGGAGGACGAAAATGACCTAAATGTTCAACCAATGACACAAAATCACTTATTGGATGCAAAAGATTGGTTAAAAACCCTAATTGGACGAGAATAACCCTAGGGAGGAAGAAAATGACCTAAATGTTCAACCAAAGACACGAACTTACTTATTGGATGCACAAGATTGGTTAAAAACCCTAATTGGATTAGAATAAGCCTAGGGAGGACGAAAATGACATAAATGTTTAACCAATGACACAAAAACACTTATTGGATGCACAAGAATGGTTAAGAACCCTAATTGGATCAGAATAAGCCTAGGGAGGACGATAATGACCTAAATTTTCAACCAATGACACAAAATCACTTATTGGATGCACAAGATTGGTTAAAAACCCAAATTGGACGAGAATAACCTAGGGAGGACGAAAATGACCTAAATTTTCAACCAATGACACAAAATCACTTATTAGATGCACAAGATAGGTTAAAAACCCTAAATAGATGAGAATAAGCCTAGGGAGGACGAAAATGACCTAAATGTTCAACCAATGACACAAAATCACTGATTGGATGCACCAGATTGGTTAAAAACCCTAATTGGACGAGAATAAGCTTAGGGAGCACGAACATGACCTAAATGTTCAACTAAAGAGAAAAACGTACTTATTGGATGCACAAGATTGGTTAAAAACCCTAATTGGATGAGAATAAGCCTAGGGAGGATGAAAATTACCTAAATGTTCAACGAATGACACAAAATCACTTGTTGGATGCACAAGACTGGTTAACAACCCTAATTGGACGAGAATAAGCCTAGGGAGGACGAAAATAACCTAAATGTTCAACCAATGACACAAAATCACTTTTTGGATCCAAAAAATTGGTTAAAAACCCTAATTGAACTAGAATAACCCTAGGGAGGACGAAAACGACGTAAATGTTCAACCAAAGAGAAAAACGTACGTATTGGATGCACAAGATTGTTTAAAACCCTAATTGGATGAGAATAAGCCTAGGGAGGACGAAAATGACCTAAATGTTCAACCAATGACACAAAATCACTTATTGGATGCACAAGATTGGATAAAAACCCTAATTGGATGAAAATAAGCCTAGGGAGGACGAAAATGACCTAAATGTTCAACCAAAGACACAATCGTACTTATTGCATGCACAAGATTGGTTAAAAACCCTAATTGGATGAGAATAAGCCTAGGGAGGACGAAAATGACATAAATGTTCAACCAATGACACAAAATCACATGTTGGATGCACAAGATTGGTTAAAAACCCTAATTGGACGAGAATATGCCTAGGGAGTACGAAAATGACCTAAATGTTCAACCAATGACACAAAATCACTTATTGGATGCAAAAGACTGGTTAAAAACCCTAATTGGACGAGAATAACCCTAGGGAGGACGAAAACGACCTAAATGTTCAACCAAAGAATCAAACGTACTTATTGGATGCACAAGATTGTTTAAAACCCTAATTGGATGAGAATAAGCCTAGGGAGGACGAAAATGACCTAAATGTTCAACCAATGACACAAAATCACTTATTGGATGCACAAGATTGGTTAAGAACCCTAATTGGATGAGAATAAGCCTAGGGAGCACGATAATGACCTAAATTTTCAACCAATGACACAAAATCACTTATTGGATGCACAAGATTGGTTAAAAACCCAAATTGGACGAGAATAAGCCTAGGGAGGACGAAAATGACCTAAATGTTCAACTAATGACACAAAATCACTTATTGGATGCACAAGATTGGTTAAAAACCCTAATTGGATGAGAATAAGCCTAGGGAGGACGAAAATGACCTAAATTTTCAACCAAAGACACAAACGTACTTATTAGATGCAAAAGATTGGTTAAAATCCCTAATTGGATGAGAATAAGCCTACGGAGGACGAAAACGACCTAAATGTTCAACCAAAGAATCAAACGTACTTATTGGATGCATAAGATTGGTTAAAAACCCTAATTGGATGAGAATAAGCCTAGGGATGACGAAAATGACCTAAATGTTTAACCAAAGAGACAAACGTACTTATTGGATGCACAAGATTGGCTAAAAACCCTAATTGGATGAGAATAAGCCTAGGGAGGAAGAAAATGACCTAAATGTTCAACCAAAGACACAAACATACTTATTGGATGCACAAGATTGGTTAAAAACCCTAATTGGATGAGAATAAGCCTAGGGAGGAAGAAAATGACCTAAATGTTCAACCAAAGACACAAACATACTTATTGGATGCACAAGATTGGATAAAAACCCTAATTGGACGAGAATAAGCCTAGGGTGGACGAAAATGACCTAAATTTTCAACCAATGACACAAAATAACTTATTGGATGCACAAGATTGGTTAAAAACCTAATTGGACGAGAATAACCCTAGGGAGGATGAAAATGACCTAAATGTTCAACCAAAGATACAAACGTACTTATTGGATGCACAAAATTGCTTAAAAACCCTAATTGGACGAGAATAACCCTAGGAAGGACGAAAATGACCTAAATGTTCGACTAAAGACAAAAACGTACTTATTGGATGCAAAAGATTGGTTAAAAACCCTAATTGGACGAGAATAAGCTTAGGGAGCACGAACATGACCTAAATGTTCAACCAAAGAGATAAACATACTTATTGGATGCACAAAATGGTTAAAAACCCTAATTTTATGAGAATAAGCCTAGGGAGGATGAAAATGACGTAAATGTTCAACCAATGACACAAAATCACATGTTGGATGCACAAGGTTGGTTAAAAACCCTAATTGGACGAGAATATGCCTAGGGAGGACGAAAATGACCTAAATGTTCAACCAATGACACAAAATCACTTATTGGATGCAAAAGACTAGTTAAAACCTCTAATTGGACGAGAATATCCATAGGGAGGACGAAAATGACCTAAATGTTCAACTAAAGATACCAACGTACTTATTGGATGCACAAGATTGGTTAAAAACCCTAATTGGACGAGAATATGCCTAAGGAGGACGAAAATGACCTAAATGTTCAACCAATGACACAAAATCACTTATTGGATGCAAAAGACTGGTTAAAAACCCTAATTGGACGAGAATAACCCTAGGGAGGAAGAAAACGACCTAAATGTTCAACCAAAGAATCAAACGTACTTATTGGATGCACAAGATTGTTTAAAACCCTAATTGGATGAGAATAAGCCTAGGGAGGACGAAAATGACCTAAATGTTCAACCAATGACACAAAATCACTTATTGGATGCACAAGATTGGTTAAGAACCCTAATTGGATGAGAATAAGCCTAGGGAGGACGATAATGACCAAAATTTTCAACCAATGACACAAAATCACTTATTGGATGCACAAGATTGGTTAAAAACCCAAATTGGACGAGAATAAGCCTAAGGACGACGAAAATGACCTAAATTATCAACCAATGACACAAAATCACTTATTGGATGCACAAGATAGGTTAAAAACCCTAATTAGATGAGAATAAGCCTAGGGAGGACGAAAATGACCTAAATGTTCAACTAATGACACAAAATCACTTATTGGATGCACAAGATTTGTTAAAAACCCTAATTGGATGAGAATAAGCCTAGGGAGGACGAAAATGACCTAAATGTTCAACCAAAGACACAAACGTACTTATTGGATGCAAAAGATTTGTTAAAATCCCTAATTGGATGAGAATAAGCCAACGGAGGATGAAAATGACCTAAATGTTCAACCAAAGACACAAACGTACTTATTGGAAGCACAAGGTTGGTTAAAAACCCTAATTGGATGAGAATAAGCCTTGCGAAGAAGAAAATGACCTAAATGTTCAACAAAAGAGACAAACAGATTTATTGGATGCATAAGTTTGATTAAAAACCCTAATTGGATGAGAATAAACCTAGGGATGACGAAAATGACCTAAATGTTTAACCAAAGAGACAAACGTACTTATTGGATGCACAAGATTGGCTAAAAACCCTAATTGGATGAGAATAAGCCTAGGGAGGAAGAAAATGACCTAAATGTTCAACCAAAGACACAAACATACTTATTGGATGCACAAGATTGGTTAAAAACCCTAATTGGATGAGAATAAGCCTAGGGAGGACGAAAATGACCTATATGTTCAACCAAGGAGACAAACGTATTTATTGGATGCACAAGATTGGTTAAAAAGCCTAATTGGATGAGAATAAGCCTAGGGAGGACGAAAATGACCTAAATGTTCAACCAAAGAGACAAACGTACTTATTGGATGCACAAGATTGGTTAAAAACCCTAATTGAACGAGAATAAGCCTAGGGACGACGAAAATGACCTAAATGTTCAACCAAAGACACAAACATACTTATTGGATGCACAAGATTGGTTAAAAAGCCTAATTGGATGAGAATAAGCCTAGGGAGGACGAAAATGACCTAAATGTTCAACCAAAGAGACAAACGTACTTATTGGATGCACAAGATTGGTTAAAAACCCTAATTGAACGAGAATAAGCCTAGGGACGACGAAAATGACCTAAATGTTCAACCAAAGACACAAACATACTTATTGGATGCACAAGATTGGTCAAAAACTCTAATTAAATTAACAATAGCCTAGGGAGGACGAAAATGACCTAAATGATCAACCAATGACACAAAATCACTTATTGGATGCACAAGATTGGATAAAAACCCTAATTGGACGAGAATAAGCCTAGGGTGGACGAAAATGACCTAAATTTTCAACCAATGACACAAAATAACTTATTGGATGCACATGATTGGTTAAAAACCTAATGGGACGAGAATAACCCTAGGGAGGATGAAAATGACCTAAATGTTCAACCAATGACACAAAACCACTTATTGGATGCACAAGATTGGTTAAAAACCCAAATTGGACGAGAATAAGCCTAGGGGGTACGAAAATGACCTAAATGTTCAACCAATGACACAAAATCACTTATTGGATGCACAAGATTTGTTGAAAACCCTAATTGGACGACAATAAGCTTAGGGAGCACGAAAATGACCTAAATGCTCAACCAAAGAGATAAACGTACTTATTGGATGCACAAAATGGTTAAAAACCCTAATTGGATGAGAATAAGCCTAGGGAGGATGAAAATGACCTAAATGTTCAACCAAGGACACAAAATCACATGTTGGATGCACAAGGTTGGTTAAAAACCCTATATGGACGAGAATATTCCTAGGGAGGAAGAAAATGACCTAAATGTTCAACCAATGACACAAAATCACTTATTGGATGCAAAAGACTGGTTAAAAACCCTAATTGGACGAGAATAACCATAGGGAGGACGAAAATGACCTAAATGTTCAACTAAAGACACCAGCGTACTTATTGGATGCATAAGATTGGTTAAAAACCCTAATTGGATGAGAATTAGCCTAGGGAGGACGAAAATGACCTAAATGTTCAACCAATGACACAAAATCACTTATTGGATGCATAAGATTGGTTCAGAACCCTAATTGGATGAGAATAAGCCTAGGGATGATGATAATGACCTAAATTTTCAACCAATGACACAAAATCACTTATTGTATGCACAAGATTGTTAAAAACCCAAATTGGACAAGAATAAGCCTAGGGAGGACGAAAATGACCTAAAGTTTCACCCAATGACACAAAATCACTTATTAGATGCACAAGATAGGTTAAAAACCCTAATTACATGAGAATAAGCCTAGGGAGGACGAAAATCACCTAAATGTTCAACCAAAGACACAAATGTACTTATTGGATGCACAAGATTGCTTAAAAATCCTAATTGGACGAGAATAACCCTAGGGAGGACGAAAATGACCTAAATGTTCAAACAAAGACACAAACATACTTATTGGATGCAAAAGATTGGTTAAAATCCCTAATTGGATGAGAATAAGCCTAGGGAGGAAGAAAATGACCTAAATGTTCAACCAAAGACACAAATGTACTTATTGAAAGCACAAGATTGGTTAAAAACCCTAATTGGATGAGAATAAGTCTAGCGAGGACGAAAATGACCTAAATGTTCAACCGATTACACAAAATCACTTGTTGGATGCACAAGATTGGTTAAAAACCCTAATTGGTGGAGAATAACCCTAGGGAGGATGAAAATAACCTAAATGTTCAACCAAAGACACAAAATCACTTATTGCGTGCAAAAGATTGGTTAAAAAACCTAATTGGACGAGAATAAGCCTAAGGAGGACATAAATGACCTAAATATTCAACTTAAGACACCAACGTACTTATTGGATGCACAAGATTGGATAAAAACCCTAATTGGATGAGCATAAGCCTAGGGAGGACGAAAATGACCTAAATTTTCACCCAATGACACAAAATCACTTATTGGATGCACAAGATAGGTTAAAAACCCTAATTAGATGAGAATAAGCCTAGGGAGGACGAAAAAATGACCTAAATGTTCAACTAATGACACAAAATCACTTATTGGATGCACAAGATTAGTTAAAAACCCTAATTGGACGAGAAAAACCCTAGGGAGGACGAAAATGACCTAAATGTTCAACCAAAGACACAAACGTACTTATTGGATGCACAAGATTGCTTAAAAATCCTAATTGGACGAGAATAACCCTAGGGTGGACGAAAATGACCTAAATGTTCAACCAAAGACACAAACGTACTTATTGGATGCACAAGATTGCTTAAAAACCCTAATTGGACAACAATAACCATAGGAAGACGAAAATGACCTAAATGTTCGAGTAAAGACAAAAACGTACTTATTGGATGCAAAAGATTGGTTAAAAACCCTTATTGGATGAGAATAAGCCTAGGGAGGACGAAAATGACCTAAATGTTCAACCAAAGACACAAATGTACTTATTGAAAGCACAAGATTGGTTAAAAACCCTAATTGGATGAGAATAAGCCTAGCGAGGACAAAAATGACCTAAATGTTCAACCGATTACACAAAATCACTTGTTGGATGCACAAGATTGGTTAAAAACCCTAATTGGTGGAGAATAACCCTAGGGAGGATGAAAATAACCTAAATGTTCAACCAAGGACACAAAATCACATATTGCATGCAAAAGATTGGTTAACAAACCTAATTGGACGAGAATAAGCCTAAGGAGGATGAAAATGACCTAAATATTCAACCAAAGACACAAACGTACTTATTGGATGCACAAGATTGGATAAAAACCCTAATTGGATGAGCATAAGCCTAGGGAGGACGAAAATAACCTAAATGATCAACCAATGACACAAAATCACTTATTGGATGCACAAGATTGGATAAAAACCCTAATTGGACGACAATAAGCCTAGGGAGGACTAAAATGACCTAAATTTTAAACCAATGACACAAAATAACTTACTGGATGCACAAGATTGGATAAAAACCTAATGGGACGAGAATAACCCTAGGGAGGACGAAAATGACCTAAATGTTCAACCAAAGACACAAACGTACTTATTGGATGCACAAGATTGCTTTAAAACCCTAATTGGACAAGAATAACCGTAGGAAGGACGAAAATGACCTAAATGTTCGACTAAAGACAAAAACGTACTTATTGGATGCAAAAGATTGGTTAAAAACCCTTATTGGATGAGAATAAGCCTAGGGAGGAGGAAAATGACATAAATGTTCAACCAAAGACACAAACGTACTTATTGGATCCACAAGATAGGTTAAAAACCCTACTTGGATGAGAATAAGCCTAGGGAGGACGAAAATGACCTAAATGTTCATCCAATGACATAAAACCACTTATTGGATGCACAAGCGTGGTTAAAAACCCAAATTGGATGAGAATAAGCCTAAGGGGTACGAAAATGACCTAAATGTTCAACCAATGACACAAAATCACTTATTGGATGCACAAAATGGTTAAAAACCCTAATTGGATGAGAATAAGCCCAGGGAGGATGAAAATGACATAAATGTTCAACCAATGACACAAAATCACATGTTGGATGCACAAGGTTGGTTAAAAACCCTAATTGGACGAGAATATGCCTAAGGAGGACGAAAATGACCTAAATGTTCAACCAATGACACAAAATCACTTATTGGATTCAAAAGACTGGTTAAAAACCCTAATTGGACGAGAATAACGATAGGGAGGACGAAAATGACCTAAATATTCAACTAAAGACACCAACGTACTTATTGGATGAACAAGATTGGTTAAAAACCCTAATTGGATGAGAATTAGCCTAGGGAAGACGAAAATGACCTAAATGTTCAACCAATGACACAAAATCACTTATTGGATGCACAAGATTGGTTAAGATCCCTAATTGGATGAGAATAAGACTAGGGAGGATGATAATGACCTAAATTTTCAACCAATGACACAAAATCACTTATTGGATGCACAAGATTGGTTAAAAACCCAAATTGGACGAGAATAAGCCTAGGGAGGACGAACATGACCTAAATTTTCACCCAATGACACAAAATCACTTATTGGATGCACAAGATAGGTTAAAAACCCTAATTAGATGAGAATAAACCTTGGGAGGACGAAAATGACCTAAATGTTAACCTAATGACACAAAATCACTTATTGGATGCACAAGATTGGTTAAAAACCCTAATTGGACGAGAAAAACCCTAGGGAGGACGAAAATGACCTAAATGTTCAACTTAAGACACCAACGTACTTATTGGATGCACAAGATTGGATACAAACCCTAATTGGATGAGCATAAGCCTAGGGAGGACGAAAATGACCTAAATTTTCACCCAATGACACAAAATCACTTATTGGATGCACAAGATAGGTTAAAAACCCTAATTAGATAAGAATAAGCCTAGGGAAGACGAAAAAATGACCTAAATGTTCAACTAATGACACAAAATCACTTATTGGATGCACAAGATTAGTTAAAAACCCTAATTGGACGAGAAAAACCCTAGGGAGGACGAAAATGACCTAAATGTTCAACCAAAGACACAAACGTACTTATTGGATGCACAAGATTGCTTAAAAATCCTAATTGGACGAGAATAACCCTAGGGAGGACGAAAATGACCTAAATGTTCAACCAAAGACACAAACGTACTTATTGGATGCACAAGATTGCTTAAAAACCCTAATTGGACAACAATAACCATAGGAAGACGAAAATGACCTAAATGTTCGACTAAAGACAAAAACGTACTTATTGGATGCAAAAGATTGGTTAAAAACCCTTATTGGATGAGAATAAGCCTAGGGAGGACGAAAATGACCTAAATGTTCAACCAAAGACACAAATGTACTTATTGAAAGCACAAGATTGGTTAAAAACCCTAATTGGATGAGAATAAGCCTAGCGAGGACAAAAATGACCTAAATGTTCAACCGATTACACAAAATCACTTGTTGGATGCACAAGATTGGTTAAAAACCCTAATTGGTGGAGAATAACCCTAGGGAGGATGAAAATAACCTAAATGTTCAACCAAGGACACAAAATCACTTATTGCATGCAAAAGATTGGTTAAAAAACCTAATTGGACGAGAATAAGCCTAAGGAGGATGAAAATGACCTAAATATTCAACCAAAGACACAAACGTACTTATTGGATGCACAAGATTGGATAAAAACCCTAATTGGATGAGCATAAGCCTAGGGAGGACGAAAATAACCTAAATGATCAACCAATGACACAAAATCACTTATTGGATGCACAAGATTGGATAAAAACCCTAATTGGACGACAATAAGCCTAGGGAGGACTAAAATGACCTAAATTTTAAACCAATGACACAAAATAACTTACTGGATGCACAAGATTGGATAAAAACCTAATGGGACGAGAATAACCCTAGGGAGGACGAAAATGACCTAAATGTTCAACCAAAGACACAAACGTACTTATTGGATGCACAAGATTGCTTTAAAACCCTAATTGGACAAGAATAACCGTAGGAAGGACGAAAATGACCTAAATGTTCGACTAAAGACAAAAACGTACTTATTGGATGCAAAAGATTGGTTAAAAACCCTTATTGGATGAGAATAAGCCTAGGGAGGAGGAAAATGACATAAATGTTCAACCAAAGACACAAACGTACTTATTGGATCCACAAGATAGGTTAAAAACCCTACTTGGATGAGAATAAGCCTAGGGAGGACGAAAATGACCTAAATGTTCATCCAATGACATAAAACCACTTATTGGATGCACAAGCGTGGTTAAAAACCCAAATTGGATGAGAATAAGCCTAAGGGGTACGAAAATGACCTAAATGTTCAACCAATGACACAAAATCACTTATTGGATGCACAAAATGGTTAAAAACCCTAATTGGATGAGAATAAGCCCAGGGAGGATGAAAATGACATAAATGTTCAACCAATGACACAAAATCACATGTTGGATGCACAAGGTTGGTTAAAAACCCTAATTGGACGAGAATATGCCTAAGGAGGACGAAAATGACCTAAATGTTCAACCAATGACACAAAATCACTTATTGGATTCAAAAGACTGGTTAAAAACCCTAATTGGACGAGAATAACGATAGGGAGGACGAAAATGACCTAAATATTCAACTAAAGACACCAACGTACTTATTGGATGAACAAGATTGGTTAAAAACCCTAATTGGATGAGAATTAGCCTAGGGAAGACGAAAATGACCTAAATGTTCAACCAATGACACAAAATCACTTATTGGATGCACAAGATTGGTTAAGATCCCTAATTGGATGAGAATAAGACTAGGGAGGATGATAATGACCTAAATTTTCAACCAATGACACAAAATCACTTATTGGATGCACAAGATTGGTTAAAAACCCAAATTGGACGAGAATAAGCCTAGGGAGGACGAACATGACCTAAATTTTCACCCAATGACACAAAATCACTTATTGGATGCACAAGATAGGTTAAAAACCCTAATTAGATGAGAATAAACCTTGGGAGGACGAAAATGACCTAAATGTTAACCTAATGACACAAAATCACTTATTGGATGCACAAGATTGGTTAAAAACCCTAATTGGACGAGAAAAACCCTAGGGAGGACGAAAATGACCTAAATGTTCAACTTAAGACACCAACGTACTTATTGGATGCACAAGATTGGATACAAACCCTAATTGGATGAGCATAAGCCTAGGGAGGACGAAAATGACCTAAATTTTCACCCAATGACACAAAATCACTTATTGGATGCACAAGATAGGTTAAAAACCCTAATTAGATAAGAATAAGCCTAGGGAAGACGAAAAAATGACCTAAATGTTCAACTAATGACACAAAATCACTTATTGGATGCACAAGATTAGTTAAAAACCCTAATTGGACGAGAAAAACCCTAGGGAGGACGAAAATGACCTAAATGTTCAACCAAAGACACAAACGTACTTATTGGATGCACAAGATTGCTTAAAAATCCTAATTGGACGAGAATAACCCTAGGGAGGACGAAAATGACCTAAATGTTCAACCAAAGACACAAACGTACTTATTGGATGCACAAGATTGCTTAAAAACCCTAATTGGACAACAATAACCATAGGAAGACGAAAATGACCTAAATGTTCGACTAAAGACAAAAACGTACTTATTGGATGCAAAAGATTGGTTAAAAACCCTTATTGGATGAGAATAAGCCTAGGGAGGACGAAAATGACCTAAATGTTCAACCAAAGACACAAATGTACTTATTGAAAGCACAAGATTGGTTAAAAACCCTAATTGGATGAGAATAAGCCTAGCGAGGACAAAAATGACCTAAATGTTCAACCGATTACACAAAATCACTTGTTGGATGCACAAGATTGGTTAAAAACCCTAATTGGTGGAGAATAACCCTAGGGAGGATGAAAATAACCTAAATGTTCAACCAAGGACACAAAATCACTTATTGCATGCAAAAGATTGGTTAAAAAACCTAATTGGACGAGAATAAGCCTAAGGAGGATGAAAATGACCTAAATATTCAACCAAAGACACCAACGTACTTATTGGATGCACAAGATTGGATAAAAACCCTAATTGGATGAGCATAAGCCTAGGGAGGACGAAAATAACCTAAATGATCAACCAATGACACAAAATCACTTATTGGATGCACAAGATTGGATAAAAACCCTAATTGGACGACAATAAGCCTAGGGAGGACTAAAATGACCTAAATTTTAAACCAATGACACAAAATAACTTACTGGATGCACAAGATTGGATAATAACCTAATGGGACGAGAATAACCCTAGGGAGGACGAAAATGACCTAAATGTTCAACCAAAGACACAAACGTACTTATTGGATGCACAAGATTGCTTTAAAACCCTAATTGGACAAGAATAACCGTAGGAAGGACGAAAATGACCTAAATGTTCGACTAAAGACAAAAACGTACTTATTGGATGCAAAAGATTGGTTAAAAACCCTTATTGGATGAGAATAAGCCTAGGGAGGAGGAAAATGACATAAATGTTCAACCAAAGACACAAACGTACTTATTGGATCCACAAGATAGGTTAAAAACCCTACTTGGATGAGAATAAGCCTAGGGAGGACGAAAATGACCTAAATGTTCATCCAATGACATAAAACCACTTATTGGATGCACAAGCGTGGTTAAAAACCCAAATTGGATGAGAATAAGCCTAAGGGGTACGAAAATGACCTAAATGTTCAACCAATGACACAAAATCACTTATTGGATGCACAAAATGGTTAAAAACCCTAATTGGATGAGAATAAGCCCAGGGAGGATGAAAATGACATAAATGTTCAACCAATGACACAAAATCACATGTTGGATGCACAAGGTTGGTTAAAAACCCTAATTGGACGAGAATATGCCTAAGGAGGACGAAAATGACCTAAATGTTCAACCAATGACACAAAATCACTTATTGGATTCAAAAGACTGGTTAAAAACCCTAATTGGACGAGAATAACCATAGGGAGGACGAAAATGACCTAAATATTCAACTAAAGACACCAACGTACTTATTGGATGCACAAGATTGGTTAAAAACCCTAATTGGATGAGAATTAGCCTAGGGAAGACGAAAATGACCTAAATGTTCAACCAATGACACAAAATCACTTATTGGATGCACAAGATTGGTTAAGATCCCTAATTGGATGAGAATAAGACTAGGGAGGATGATAATGACCTAAATTTTCAACCAATGACACAAAATCACTTATTGGATGCACAAGATTGGTTAAAAACCCAAATTGGACGAGAATAAGCCTAGGGAGGACGAAAATGACCAAAATTTTCACCCAATGACACAAAATCACTTATTGGATGCACAAGATAGGTTAAAAACCCTAATTAGATGAGAATAAACCTTGGGAGGACGAAAATGACCTAAATGTTAACCTAATGACACAAAATCACTTATTGGATGCACAAGAATGGTTAAAAACCCTAATTGGACGAGAAAAACCCTAGGGAGGACGAAAATGACCTAAATGTTCAACTTAAGACACCAACGTACTTATTGGATGCACAAGATTGGATACAAACCCTAATTGGATGAGCATAAGCCTAGGGAGGACGAAAATGACCTAAATTTTCACCCAATGACACAAAATCACTTATTGGATGCACAAGATAGGTTAAAAACCCTAATTAGATAAGAATAAGCCTAGGGAAGACGAAAAAATGACCTAAATGTTCAACTAATGACACAAAATCACTTATTGGATGCACAAGATTAGTTAAAAACCCTAATTGGACGAGAAAAACCCTAGGGAGGACGAAAATGACCTAAATGTTCAACCAAAGACACAAACGTACTTATTGGATGCACAAGATTGCTTAAAAATCCTAATTGGACGAGAATAACCCTAGGGAGGACGAAAATGACCTAAATGTTCAACCAAAGACACAAACGTACTTATTGGATGCACAAGATTGCTTAAAAACCCTAATTGGACAACAATAACCATAGGAAGACGAAAATGACCTAAATGTTCGACTAAAGACAAAAACGTACTTATTGGATGCAAAAGATTGGTTAAAAACCCTTATTGGATGAGAATAAGCCTAGGGAGGACGAAAATGACCTAAATGTTCAACCAAAGACACAAATGTACTTATTGAAAGCACAAGATTGGTTAAAAACCCTAATTGGATGAGAATAAGCCTAGCGAGGACAAAAATGACCTAAATGTTCAACCGATTACACAAAATCACTTGTTGGATGCACAAGATTGGTTAAAAACCCTAATTGGTGGAGAATAACCCTAGGGAGGATGAAAATAACCTAAATGTTCAACCAAGGACACAAAATCACTTATTGCATGCAAAAGATTGGTTAAAAAACCTAATTGGACGAGAATAAGCCTAAGGAGGATGAAAATGACCTAAATATTCAACCAAAGACACCAACGTACTTATTGGATGCACAAGATTGGATAAAAACCCTAATTGGATGAGCATAAGCCTAGGGAGGACGAAAATAACCTAAATGATCAACCAATGACACAAAATCACTTATTGGATGCACAAGATTGGATAAAAACCCTAATTGGACGACAATAAGCCTAGGGAGGACGAAAATGACCTAAATTTTAAACCAATGACACAAAATAACTTACTGGATGCACAAGATTGGATAAAAACCTAATGGGACGAGAATAACCCTAGGGAG
>JBBPBP010009779.1:47416697-47428381 GCA_037974735.1 Cicer chorassanicum | reverse complement strand
TAAAGACAAAAACGTACTTATTGGATGCAAAAGATTGGTTAAAAACCCTTATTGGATGAGAATAAGCCTAGGGAGGACGAAAATGACCTAAATGTTCAACCAAAGACACAAATGTACTTATTGAAAGCACAAGATTGGTTAAAAACCCTAATTGGATGAGAATAAGCCTAGCGAGGACAAAAATGACCTAAATGTTCAACCGATTACACAAAATCACTTGTTGGATGCACAAGATTGGTTAAAAACCCTAATTGGTGGAGAATAACCCTAGGGAGGATGAAAATAACCTAAATGTTCAACCAAGGACACAAAATCACTTATTGCATGCAAAAGATTGGTTAAAAAACCTAATTGGACGAGAATAAGCCTAAGGAGGATGAAAATGACCTAAATATTCAACCAAAGACACCAACGTACTTATTGGATGCACAAGATTGGATAAAAACCCTAATTGGATGAGCATAAGCCTAGGGAGGACGAAAATAACCTAAATGATCAACCAATGACACAAAATCACTTATTGGATGCACAAGATTGGATAAAAACCCTAATTGGACGACAATAAGCCTAGGGAGGACGAAAATGACCTAAATTTTAAACCAATGACACAAAATAACTTACTGGATGCACAAGATTGGATAAAAACCTAATGGGACGAGAATAACCCTAGGGAGAACGAAAATGACCTAAATGTTCAACCAAACACACAAACGTACTTATTGGATGCACAAGATTGCTTTAAAACCCTAATTGGACAAGAATAACCGTAGGAAGGACGAAAATGACCTAAATGTTCGACTAAAGACAAAAACGTACTTATTGGATGCAAAAGATTGGTTAAAAACCCTTATTGGATGAGAATAAGCCCAGGGAGGAGGAAAATGACATAAATGTTCAACCAAAGACACAAACGTACTTATTGGATCCACAAGATAGGTTAAAAACCCTACTTGGATGAGAATAAGCCTAGGGAGGACGAAAATGACCTAAATGTTCATCCAATGACATAAAACCACTTATTGGATGCACAAGCGTGGTTAAAAACCCAAATTGGATGAGAATAAGCCTAAGGGGTACGAAAATGACCTAAATGTTCAACCAATGACACAAAATCACTTATTGGATGCACAAAATGGTTAAAAACCCTAATTGGATGAGAATAAGCCCAGGGAGGATGAAAATGACATAAATGTTCAACCAATGACACAAAATCACATGTTGGATGCACAAGGTTGGTTAAAAACCCTAATTGGACGAGAATATGCCTAAGGAGGACGAAAATGACCTAAATGTTCAACCAATGACACAAAATCACTTATTGGATTCAAAAGACTGGTTAAAAACCCTAATTGGACGAGAATAACCATAGGGAGGACGAAAATGACCTAAATATTCAACTAAAGACACCAACGTACTTATTGGATGCACAAGATTGGTTAAAAACCCTAATTGGATGAGAATTAGCCTAGGGAAGACGAAAATGACCTAAATGTTCAACCAATGACACAAAATCACTTATTGGATGCACAAGATTGGTTAAGATCCCTAATTGGATGAGAATAAGACTAGGGAGGATGATAATGACCTAAATTTTCAACCAATGACACAAAATCACTTATTGGATGCACAAGATTGGTTAAAAACCCAAATTGGACGAGAATAAGCCTAGGGAGGACGAAAATGACCAAAATTTTCACCCAATGACACAAAATCACTTATTGGATGCACAAGATAGGTTAAAAACCCTAATTAGATGAGAATAAACCTTGGGAGGACGAAAATGACCTAAATGTTAACCTAATGACACAAAATCACTTATTGGATGCACAAGAATGGTTAAAAACCCTAATTGGACGAGAAAAACCCTAGGGAGGACGAAAATGACCTAAATGTTCAACTTAAGACACCAACGTACTTATTGGATGCACAAGATTGGATACAAACCCTAATTGGATGAGCATAAGCCTAGGGAGGACGAAAATGACCTAAATTTTCACCCAATGACACAAAATCACTTATTGGATGCACAAGATAGGTTAAAAACCCTAATTAGATAAGAATAAGCCTAGGGAAGACGAAAAAATGACCTAAATGTTCAACTAATGACACAAAATCACTTATTGGATGCACAAGATTAGTTAAAAACCCTAATTGGACGAGAAAAACCCTAGGGAGGACGAAAATGACCTAAATGTTCAACCAAAGACACAAACGTACTTATTGGATGCACAAGATTGCTTAAAAATCCTAATTGGACGAGAATAACCCTAGGGAGGACGAAAATGACCTAAATGTTCAACCAAAGACACAAACGTACTTATTGGATGCACAAGATTGCTTAAAAACCCTAATTGGACAACAATAACCATAGGAAGACGAAAATGACCTAAATGTTCGACTAAAGACAAAAACGTACTTATTGGATGCAAAAGATTGGTTAAAAACCCTTATTGGATGAGAATAAGCCTAGGGAGGACGAAAATGACCTAAATGTTCAACCAAAGACACAAATGTACTTATTGAAAGCACAAGATTGGTTAAAAACCCTAATTGGATGAGAATAAGCCTAGCGAGGACAAAAATGACCTAAATGTTCAACCGATTACACAAAATCACTTGTTGGATGCACAAGATTGGTTAAAAACCCTAATTGGTGGAGAATAACCCTAGGGAGGATGAAAATAACCTAAATGTTCAACCAAGGACACAAAATCACTTATTGCATGCAAAAGATTGGTTAAAAAACCTAATTGGACGAGAATAAGCCTAAGGAGGATGAAAATGACCTAAATATTCAACCAAAGACACAAACGTACTTATTGGATGCACAAGATTGGATAAAAACCCTAATTGGATGAGCATAAGCCTAGGGAGGACGAAAATAACCTAAATGATCAACCAATGACACAAAATCACTTATTGGATGCACAAGATTGGATAAAAACCTAATGGGACGAGAATAACCCTAGGGAGGACGAAAATGACCTAAATGTTCAACCAAAGACACAAACGTACTTATTGGATGCACAAGATTGCTTTAAAACCCTAATTGGACAAGAATAACCGTAGGAAGGACGAAAATGACCTAAATGTTCGACTAAAGACAAAAACGTACTTATTGGATGCAAAAGATTGGTTAAAATCCCTTATTGGATGAGAATAAGCCTAGGGAGGACGAAAATGACCTAAATGTTCAACCAAAGACACAAATGTACTTATTGAAAGCACAAGATTGGATAAAAACCCTAATTGGACGACAATAAGCCTAGGGAGGACGAAAATGACCTAAATTTTAAACCAATGACACAAAATAACTTACTGGATGCACAAGATTGGATAAAAACCTAATGGGACGAGAATAACCCTAGGGAGGACGAAAATGACCTAAATGTTCAACCAAAGACACAAACGTACTTATTGGATGCACAAGATTGCTTTAAAACCCTAATTGGACAAGAATAACCGTAGGAAGGACGAAAATGACCTAAATGTTCGACTAAAGACAAAAACGTACTTATTGGATGCAAAAGATTGGTTAAAAACCCTTATTGGATGAGAATAAGCCTAGGGAGGAGGAAAATGACATAAATGTTCAACCAAAGACACAAACGTACTTATTGGATCCACAAGATAGGTTAAAAACCCTACTTGGATGAGAATAAGCCTAGGGAGGACGAAAATGACCTAAATGTTCATCCAATGACATAAAACCACTTATTGGATGCACAAGCGTGGTTAAAAACCCAAATTGGATGAGAATAAGCCTAAAGGGTACGAAAATGACCTAAATGTTCAACCAATGACACAAAATCACTTATTGGATGCACAAAATGGTTAAAAACCCTAGTTGGATGAGAATAAGCCCAGGGAGGATGAAAATGACATAAATGTTCAACCAATGACACAAAATCACATGTTGGATGCACAAGGTTGGTTAAAAACCCTAATTGGACGAGAATATGCCTAAGGAGGATGAAAATGACCTAAATGTTCAACCAATGACACAAAATCACTTATTGGATTCAAAAGACTGGTTAAAAACCCTAATTGGACGAGAATAACCATAGGGAGGACGAAAATGACCTAAATATTCAACTAAAGACACCAACGTACTTATTGGATGCACAAGATTGGTTAAAAACCCTAATTGGATGAGAATTAGCCTAGGGAAGACGAAAATGACCTAAATGTTCAACCAATGACACAAAATCACTTATTGGATGCACAAGATTGGTTAAGATCCCTAATTGGATGAGAATAAGACTAGGGAGGATGATAATGACCTAAATTTTCAACCAATGACACAAAATCATTTATTGGATGCACAAGATTGGTTAAAAACCCAAATTGGACGAGAATAAGCCTAGGGAGGACGAAAATGACCTAAATTTTCACCCAATGACACAAAATCACTTATTGGATGCACAAGATAGGTTAAAAACCCTAATTAGATGAGAATAAACCTTGGGAGGACGAAAATGACCTAAATGTTAACCTAATGACACAAAATCACTTATTGGATGCACAAGATTGGTTAAAACCCCTAATTGGACGAGAAAAACCCTAGGGAGGACGAAAATGACCTAAATGTTCAACTTAAGACACCAACGTACTTATTGGATGCACAAGATTGGTTAAAAACCCTAATTGGATGAGAATTAGCCTAGGTAGGACCAAAATGACCTAAATGTTCAACCAAAGACACAAAATCACTTATTGCATGCAAAAGATTGGTTAAAAATCCTAATTGGACAAGAATAAGCCTAAGGGGGACGAAAATGGCCTAAATATTCTACCAAAGACACAAACGTACTTATTGGATGCACAAGATTGGATAAAAACCCTAATTGGATGAGAATAAGCCTAGGGAGGACGAAAATGACCTAAATGTTCAACCAAACACACAAACATATTTATTGCATGCACAATATTGGTTCAAAACCCTAATTGGATGAGAATAAGCCTAGGGTGGACGAAATAGACCTAAATATTCAACCAATGACACAAAATCACATGTTGGATGCACAAGATTGGTTAAAAACCTTAATTGGACAAGAATATGCCTAGGGAGGACGAAAATGACCTAAATGTTCAACCAAAGACACAAACGTACTTATTGGATGCACAAGATTGGTTAAAAACCCTAATTGGATGAGAATAAGCCTAGGGAGGACGAAAATGAGCTAAATGTTCAACCAATGACACAAAATCACTTATTGCTTGCAAAAGATTGGTTAAAAACCCTAATTGGATGAGATTAAGCCTAGGGAGGACTAAAATGACCTTAATGTTCAACCAATGACACAAATGTACTTATTGGATGCACAAGATAGGTTAAAAACCCTAATTGGATGAGAATAAGCCTAGCGAGGACGAAAATGACCTAAATGTTTAACCGAATACACTAAATCACTTGTTGGATGCACAAGATTGGTTAAAAACCCTAATTGGTGGAGAATAACCCTAGGGAGGATGAAAATAACCTAAATGTTCAACCAAAGACACAAAATCACTTATTGCATGCAAAAGATTGGTTAAAAAACCCAATTGGACGAGAATAAGCCTAAGGAGGACGAAAATGACCTAAATATTCAACCAAAGACAAAAACGTACTTATTGCATGCACAATATTGGTTCAAAACCCTAATTGGATGAGAATAAGCCTAGGGTGGACGAAAATGACCTAAATATTAAACCAATGACACAAAATCACATGTTGGATGCACAAGATTGGTTAAAAACCTTAATTGGACAAGAATATGCCTAGGGAGGACGAAAATGACCTAAATGTTCAACCAAAGACACAAAATTATTTATTGGATGCACAAGATTGGTTAAAAACCCTAATTGGATGAGAATAAGCCTAGGGAGGACGAAAATGACCTAAATGTTCAACCAATGACACAAAATCACATGTTGGATGCACAAGATTGGATAAAAACCCTAATTGGACGAGAATATGCCTAGGGAGGACGAAAATTACCTAAATGTTCAACCAATGACACAAAATCACTTATTGGATGCAAAAGATTGGTTTAATACCCTAATTGGACGAGAATAACCCTAGGGAGGACAAAAATGAGCTAAATGTTCAACCAAAGACACAAACGTACTTATTGGATACACAAGATTGGTTAAAAACCCTAATTGGTCGAGAATAACCCTAGGGAGGACGAAAATAACATAAATGTTCAACCAAATACACAATATCACTTATTGCATGCAAAAGATTGGTTAAAAACCCTAATTGGATGAGAATAAGCCTAGGGAGGACGAAAATTACATAAATGTTCAACCAAAGACACAAACGTACTTATTGAATGCACAAGATTGGTTCAAAACCCTAATTAGATGAGGATAAGCCTAGAGAGGACGAAAATGACCTAAATATTCAACCAATGACACAAAATCACATGTTGGATGCACAAGATTGGTTAAAAATCCTAATTGGATGAGAATAAGCCTAGGGAGGACGAAAATGACCTAAATGTTCAACTAATGACACAAAATCACATGTTGGATTCACAAGATTGGTTAAAAACCCTAATTGGACGAGAATATGCCTAGGGGGGACGAAAATGACTTAAATGTTCAACCAATGACACAAAATCACTTATTGGATGCAAAAGATTGGTTAAAAACCCTAATTGGACGAGAATAACCCTAGGGAGGACAAAAATGAGCTAAATGTTCAACTAAAGACACAAACGTACTAATTGGATGCACAAGATTGGTTAAAAACCCTAATTGGAGGACAATAAGCCTAGGGAGGACAAAAATGACCTAAATGTTCAACCAATTACACAAGACCACTTATTGGATGCACAAGATTTCTTAAAAACCCTAATTGGACGAGAATAAGCCTAGGGCGTACGAAAATGACCTAAATGTTCAACAAATTACACAAAATCACTTATTGGATGCACAAGATTGGTGAAAAATCCTAATTGGACGAGAATAAGCCTAGGGAGGACGAAAACGACCAAAATGTTCAACCAAAGGGGACAAATGTACTTATTGGATGCACAAGATTGGTTAAAAACCCTAATTGGATGAGAATAAGCCTAGGGAGGACGAAAATGACCTAAATACTCAACCAAAGGCACAAACGTACTTATTGGATGCACAAGATTGGTTAAAAAGCCTAATTGGATGAGAATAAGCCTAGGTAGGATGAAAATGACCTAAATGTTCAACCTTTGACACAAAATCACTTATTAAATGCACAAGATTGGTTAAAAACCCTCATTGGATGAGAATAAGCCTATGGAGGACGAAAATAACCTAAATGTTCAAACAATGACACAAAATCTCTTATTGGATGCAAAAGACTGGTTAAAAACCCTAATTGGACGAGAATAACCCTAGGGAGGACGAAAATGACCTAAATGTTCAACCAAAGACACAAACGTACTTATTTGGATGCACTAGATTGGTTAAAAACCCTAATTGGAGGACAATAAGCCTAGGGAGGACGAAAATGACCTAAATGTTCAACCAATGACACAAAATCACTTATTGGATGCACAAGATTGGTTAAGAACCCTAATTGGATGAGAATAAGCCTAGGGAGGACGAAAATGACCTAAATGTTCAACTAATTGGATGCATAAGATTGGTTAAAAACCCTAATTGCATGAGAATAAGCCTAGGGAGGACGAAAATGACATAAATGTTTAACCAAAGAGACAAACGTACTTATTGGATGCACAAGATTGGTTAAAAACCCTAATTGGATGAGAATAAGCCTAGGGAGGACGAAAATGACCTAAATATTCAACCAATGACACAAAATCACACGTTGGATGCACAAGATTGGTTGAAAACCCTAATTGGACGGGAATATGCCTAGGGAGGACGAAAATGACTTAAATGTTCAACCAATGACACAAAATCACTTATTGGATGCAAAAGATTGGTGAAAAACCCTAATTGTACCAGAATAACCCTAGGGAGGACAAAAATGAGCTAAATGTTCAACCAAAGACACAAACGTACTAATTGGATGCACAAGATTTGTAAAAAACCCTAATTGGAGGACAATAAGTCTAGGGAGGACGAAAATGACATAAATGTTTAACCAATGACACATAATCACTTATTGGATGCACAAGAATGGTTAAGAACCCTAATTGGATCAGAATAAGCCTAGGGAGGACGATAATGACCTAAATTTTCAACCAATGACACAAAATCACTTATTGGATGCACAAGATAGGTTAAAAACCCAAATTGGACAAGAATAAGCCTAGGGTGGACGAAAATGACCTAAATTTTCAACCAATGACACAAAATCACTTATTGGATGCACAAGATAGGTTAAAAACCCTAATTAGATGAGAATAAGCCTAGGGTGGACGAAAATGACCTAAATGTTCAACCAATGACACAAAATCACTTATTGGATGCACAAGATTGGTTAAAAACCCTAATTGGATGAAAATAAGACTAGGGAGGACGAAAATGACCTAAATGTTCAACCAAAGACACAAACGTACTTATTGCATGCACAAGATTGGTTAAAAACCCTAATTGGATGAGAATAAGCCTAGGGAGGACGAAAATGACATAAATGTTCAACCAAAGACACAAACGTACTTATTGCATGCACAAGATTGGTTCAAAACCCTAATTAGATGAGGATAAGCCTAGGGAGGACTAAAATGACCTAAATATTCAACCAATGACACAAAATCACATGTTGGATGCACAAGATTGGTTAAAAACCCTAATTGGACGAGAATATGCCTAGGGAGGACGAAAATGACCTAAATGTTCAACCAAAGACACAAAACTACTTATTGGATGCACAAGATTGGTTAAAAATCCTAATTGGATGAGAATAAGCCTAGGGAGGACGAAAATGACCTAAATGTTCAACTAATGACACAAAATCACATGTTGGATGCACAAGATTGGTTAAAAACCCTAATTGGACGAGAATATGCCTAGGGAGGACGAAAATGACTTAAATGTTCAACCAATGACACAAAATAACTTATTGGATGCAAAAGATTGGTTAAAAACCCTAATTGGACGAGGATAACCCTAGGGAGGACAAAAATGAGCTAAATGTTCAACCAAAGACACAAACGAACTAATTGGATGCACAAGATGGGTTAAAAACCCTAATTGGAGGACAATAAGCCTAGGGAGGACGAAAATGACCTAAATGTTCAACCAATTACACAAGACCACTTAGTGGATGCAAAAGATTGGTTAAATACCCTAATTGGACGAGAATAACCCTAGGGAGGACAAAAATCAGCTAAAAGTTCAACCAAAGACACAAACGTACTTATTGGATGCACAAGATTGGTTAAAAACCCTAATTGGTCGAGAATAACCTTAGGGAGGACGAAAATAACCTAAATGTTCAACCAAAGATACAAAATCACTTATTGCATGCAAAAGATTGGTTAAAAACCCTAATTGGACGAGAATAAGCCTAGGGAGGACGAAAATGACCTAAATATTCAACCAAAGACACAAATGTACTTATTGGATGCACAAGATTGGATAAAAACCCTAATTGGATGAGAATAAGCCAAGGGAGGACGAAAATGACCTAAATGTTCAAACAATGACACATAATCACTTATTGGATGCACAAGATTGGTTAAAAACCCTAATTGGATGAGAATAAGCCTAGGGAGGACGAAAATGACATAAATGTTTAACCAAAGACACAAACGTACTTATTGCATGCACAAGATTAGTTCAAAACCCTAATTAGATGAGGATAAGCCTAGGGAGGACGAAAATGACCTAAATACTCAACCAATGACACAAAATCACATGTTGGATGCACAAGATTGGTTAAAAACCCTAATTGGACGAGAATATGCCTAGGGAGGACGAAAATGACCTAAATGTTCAACCAAAGACACAAAAGTACTTATTGGATGCACAAGATTGGTTAAAAATCCTAATTGGATGAGAATAAGCCTAGGGAGGACGAAAATGACCTAAATGATCAACTAATGACACAAAATCACATGTTGGATGCACAAGATTGGTTAAAAACCCTAATTGGACGAGAATATGCCTAGGGAGGACAAAAATGACCTAAATGTTCAACCAAAGACACAAAAGTACTTATTGGATGCACAAGATTGGTTAAAAATCCTAATTGGATGAGAATAAGCCTAGGGAGGACGAAAATGACCTAAATGTTCAACTAATGACACAAAATCACATGTTGGATGCACAAGATTGGTTAAAAATCCTAATTGGACGAGAATATGCCTAGGGAGGACGAAAATGACTTAAATGTTCAACCAATGACACAAAATCACTTATTGGATGCAAAAGATTGGTTAAAAACCCTAATTGGACGAGGATAACCCTAGGGAGGACAAAAATGAGCAAAATGTTCAACCAAAGACACAAACGAACTAATTGGATGCACAAGATGGGTTAAAAACCCTAATTGGAGGACAATAAGCCTAGGGAGGACGAAAATGACCTAAATGTTCAACCAATTACACAAGACCACTTATTGGATGCACAAGATTTGTTAAAAACCCTAATTGGACGAGAATAAGCTTAGGGCGTACGAAAATGACCTAAATGTTCAACAAATGACACAAAATCACTTATTGGATGCACAAGATTGGTGAAAAATCCTAATTGGACGAGAATAAGCCTAGGGAGGACGAAAACGACCAAAATGTTCAACCAAAGGGACAAACGTACTTATTGAAAGCACAAGATTGGTTAAAAACCCTAATTGGATGAGAATAAGCCTAGCGAGGACGAAAATGACCTAAATGTTCAACTAATTGGATGCATAAGATTGGTTAAAAACCCTAATTGCATGAGAATAAGCCTAGGGAGGACGAAAATGACATAAATGTTTAACCAAAGAGACAAACGTACTTATTGGATGCACAAGATTGGTTAAAAACCCTAATTGGATGAGAATAAGCCTAGGGAGGACGAAAATGACCTAAATATTCAACCAATGACACAAAATCACACGTTGGATGCACAAGATTGGTTAAAAACCCTAATTGGACGGGAATATGCCTAGGGAGGACGAAAATGACTTAAATGTTCAACCAATGACACAAAATCACTTATTGGATGCAAAAGATTGGTTAAAAACCCTAATTGTACCAGAATAACCCTAGGGAGGACAAAAATGAGCTATATGTTCAACCAAAGACACAAACGTACTAATTGGATGCACAAGATTTGTAAAAAACCCTAATTGGAGGACAATAAGCCTAGGGAGGACGAAAATGACAGAAATGTTTAACCAATGACACATAATCACTTATTGGATGCACAAGAATGGTTAAGAACCCTAATTGGATCAGAATAAGCCTAGGGAGGACGATAATGACCTAAATTTTCAACCAATGACACAAAATCACTTATTGGATGCACAAGATTGGTTAAAAACCCAAATTGGACAAGAATAACCTAGGGAGGACGAAAATGACCTAAATTTTCAACCAATGACACAAAATCACTTATTGGATGCACAAGATAGGTTAAAAACCCTAATTAGATGAGAATAAGCCTAGGGTGGACGAAAATGACCTAAATTTTCAACCAATGACACAAAATCACTTATTGGATGCACAAGATAGGTTAAAAACCCTAATTAGATGAGAATAAGCCTAGGGTCGACGAAAATGACCTAAATGTTCAACCAATGACACAAAATCACTTAT
>JBBPBP010009779.1:47405769-47416384 GCA_037974735.1 Cicer chorassanicum | reverse complement strand
TTGGATGCACAAGATTGGTTAAAAACCCTAATTGGACGAGAATATGCCTAGGGAGGACGAAAATGACCTAAATGTTCAACCAATGACACAAAATCACTTATTGGATGCAAAAGACTGGTTAAAAACCCTAATTGGACGAGAATAACCCTAGGGAGGACGAAAACGACCTAAATGTTCAACCAAAGAATCAAACGTACTTATTGGATGCACAAGATTGTTTAAAACCCTAATTGGATGAGAATAAGCCTAGGGAGGACGAAAATGACCTAAATGTTCAACCAAAGACACAAACGTACTTATTGGATCCACAAGATTGGTTAAAAACCCTAATTGGATGAGAATTAGCCTAGGGAGGACGAAAATGACCTAAATGTTCAACCAATGACACAAAATCACTTATTGGATACACAAGATTGGTTAAGAACCCTAATTGGATGAGAATAAGCCTAGGGATGATGATAATGACCTAAATTTTCAACCAATGACACAAAATCACTTATTGTATGCACAAGATTGTTAAAAAACCAAAATTGACAAGAACAAGCCTAGGGAGGACAAAAATGACCTAAATTTTCACCCAATGACACAAAATCACTTATTAGATGCACAAGATAGGTTAAAAACCCTAATTAGATGAGAATAAGCCTAGGGAGGACGAAAATCACCTAAATGTTCAACCAAAGACACAAACGTACTTATCGGATGCACAAGATTGCTTAAAAATCCTAATTGGATGAGAATAACCCTAGGGAGGACGGAAATGACCTAAATGTTCAAACAAAGACACAAACGTACTTATTGGATGCAAAAGATTAGTTAAAATCCCTAATTGGATGAGAATAAGCCTAGGGAGGAAGAAAATGACCTAAATGTTCAACCAAAGACACAAATGTACTTATTGAAAGCACAAGATTCGTTAAAAACCCTAATTGGATGAGAATAAGCCTAGCGAGGACGAAAATGACCTAAATGTTCAACCGATTACACAAAATCACTTGTTGGATGCACAAGATTGGTTAAAAACCCTAATTGGTGGAGAATAACCCTAGGGAGGATGAAAATAACCTAAATGTTCAACTAAAGACACAAAATCACTTATTGCATGCAAAAGATTGGTTGAAAAACCTAATTGGACGAGAATAAGCCTAAGGAGGATATAAATGACCTAAATATTCAACCAAAGACACAAACGTACTTATGGGATGCACAAGATTGGATAAAAACCCTAATTAGATGAGAATAAGCCTAGGGAGGACGAAAAAATGACCTAAATGTTCAACCAATGACATAAAATAACTTATTGGATGCACAAGATTGGATAAAAACCTAATGGGACGAGAATAACCCTAGGGAGGACGAAAATGACCTAAATGTTCAACCAAACACACAAACGTACTTATTGGATGCACAAGATTGCTTTAAAACCCTAATTGGACAAGAATAACCCTAGGAAGGACGAAAATGACCTAAATGTTCGACTAAAGACAAAAACGTACTTATTGGATGCAAAAGATTGGTTAAAAACCCTTATTGGATGAGAATAAGCCTAGGGAGGAGGAAAATGACCTAAACGTTCGACCAAAGACACAAACGTACTTATTGGATCCACAAGATAGGTTAAAAACCCTACTTGGATGAGAATAAGCCAAGGGAGGACGAAAATGACCTAAATGTTAATCCAATGACATAAAACCACTTATTGGATGCACAAGATTGGTTAAAAACCCAAATTGGACGAGAATAAGCCTAGGGGGTACGAAAATGACCTAAATGTTCAACCAATGACACAAAATCACTTATTGGATGCACAAAATGGTTAAAAACCCTAATTGGATGAGAATAAGCCTAGGGAGGATGAAAATGAAATAAATGTTCAACCAATGACACAAAATCACATGTTGGATGCACAAGGTTGGTTAAAAACCCTAATTGGACGAGAATATGCCTAGGGAGGACGAAAATGACCTAAATGTTCAACCAATGACACAAAATCACTTATTGGATTCAAAAGACTGGTTAAAAACCCTAATTGGACGAGAATAACCATAGGGAGGACGAAAATGACCTAAATATTCAACTAAAGACACCAACAAACTTATTGGATGCACAAGATTGGTTAAAAACCCTAATTGGATGAGAATTAGCCTAGGGAGGGCGAAAATGACCTAAATGTTCAACCAATGACACAAAATCACTTATTGGATGCACAAGATTGGTTAAGATCCCTAATTGGATGAGAATAAGACTAGGGAGGATGATAATGACCTAAATTTTCAACCAATGACACAAAATCACTTATTGGATGCACAAGATTGGTTAAAAACCCAAATTGGACGACAATAAGCCTAGGGAGGACGAAAATGACCTAAATTTTCACCCAATGACAAAAAATAACTTATTGGATGCACAAGATAGGTTAAAAACCCTAATTAGATGAGAATAAGCCTTGGGAGGACGAAAATGACCTAAATGTTAACCTTATGACACAAAATCACTTATTGGATGCACAAGATTGGTTAAAAACCCTAATTGGACGAGAAAAACCCTAGGGAGGACGAAAATGACCTAAATGTTCAACTTAAGACACCAACGTACTTATTGGATGCACAAGATTGGTTAAAAACCCTAATTGGATGAGAATTAGCCTAGGTAGGACGAAAATGACCTAAATGTTCAACCAATGACACAAAATACTTTATTGGATGCACAAGATTGGTTAAGAACCCTAATTGGATGAGAATAAGCCTAAGGAGGACGATAATGACCTAAATTTTCAACCAATGACACAAAATCACTTATTGCATGCACAAGATTGGTTAAGAACCGTAATTGGATGAGAATAAGCCTAGGGAGGACGATAATGACCTAAATGTATAACCAAAGACACAAATGTACTTATTGAAAGCACAAGATTGGATAAAAACCCTAATTGGATGAGAATAAGCCTAGCGAGGACGAAAATGACCTAAATGTTCAACCGATTACACAAAATCACTTGTTGGATGCACAAGATTGGTTAAAAACCCTAATTGGTGGAGAATAACCCTAGGGAGGATGAAAATAACCTAAATGTTCAACCAAAGAAACAAAATCACTTATTGCATGCAAAAGATTGGTTAAAAAACCTAATTGGACGAGAATAAGCCTAAGGAGGACGAAAATGACCTAAATATTCAACCACAGACACAAACGTACTTATTGGATGCACAAGATTGGATAAAAACCCTAATTGGATGAGAATAAGCCTTGGGAGGACGAAAATGACCTAAATGTTCAACCAAAGACACAAACATACTTATTGCATGCACAATATTGGTTCAAAACCCTAATTGGATGAGAATAAGCCTAGGGTGGACGAAATAGACCTAAATATTCAACCAATGACACAAAATCACATGTTGGATGCACAAGATTGGTTAAAAACCTTAATTGGACAAGAATATGCCTAGGGAGGACGAAAATGACCTAAATGTTCAACCAAAGACACAAACGTACTTATTGGATGCACAAGATTGGTTAAAAACCCTAATTGGATGAGAATAAGCCTAGGGAGGACGAAAATGACCTAAATGTTCAACCAATGACACAAAATCACTTATTGCTTGCAAAAGATTGGTTAAAAACCCTAATTGGATGAGAATAAGCCTAGGGAGGACGATAATGACCTAAATGTTCAACCAAAGACACAAATGTACTTATTGAAAGCACAAGATTGGTTAAAAACCCTAATTGGATGAGAATAAGCCTAGCGAGGACGAAAATGGCCTAAATGTTCAACCGAATACACAAAATCACTTGTTGGATGCACAAGATTGGTTAAAAACCCTAATTGGTGGAGAATAACCCTAGGGAGGATGAAAATAACTTAAATGTTCAACCAAAGACACAAAATCACTTATTGCATGCAAAAGATTGGTTAAAAAACCCAATTGGACGAGAATAAGCCTAAGGAGGACGAAAATGACCTAAATATTCAACCAAAGACAAAAACGTACTTATTGCATGCACAATATTGGTTCAAAACCCTAATTGGATGAGAATAAGCCTAGGGTGGACGAAAATGACCTAAATATTAAACCAATGACACAAAATCACATGTTGGATGCACAAGATTGGTTAAAAACCTTAATTGGACAAGAATATGCCTAGGGAGGACGAAAATGACCTAAATGTTCAACCAAAGACACAAACGTACTTATTGGATGCACAAGATTGGTTAAAAACCCTAAGTGGATTAGAATAAGCCTAGGGAGGACGAAAATGACCTAAATGTTCAACCAATGACACAAAATCACATGTTGGATGCACAAGATTGGATAAAAACCCTAATTGGACGAGAATATGCCTAGGGAGGACGAAAATGACCTAAATGTTCAACCAATGACACAAAATCACTTATTGGATGCAAAAGATTGGTTAAATACCCTAATTTGACGAGAATAACCCTAGGGAGGACAAAAATGAGCTAAATGTTCAACCAAAGACACAAACGTACTAATTGGATGCACAAGATTGGTTAAAAACCCTAATTGGGGGACAATAAGCCAAGGGAGGACGAAAATGACCTAAATGTTCAACCAATTACACAAGACCACTTATAGGATGCACAAGATTTGTTAAAAACCCTAATTGGACGAGAATAAGCCTAGGGCGTACGAAAATGACCTAAATGTTCAACAAATGACACAAAATCACTTATTGGATGCACAAGATTGGTGAAAAATCCTAATTGGACGAGAATAAGCCTAGGGAGGACGATAATCACCATAATGTTCAACCAAAGGGGACAAATGTACTTATTGGATGCACAAGATTGGTTAAAAACCCTAATTGGATGAGAATAAGCCTAGGGAGGACGAAAATGACCTAAATGTTCAACCAATGACACAAAATCACTTATTGCTTGCAAAAGATTGGTTAAAAACCCTAATTGGATGAGAATAAGCCTAGGGAGTACGATAATGACCTAAATGTTCAACCAAAGACACAAATGTACTTATTGAAAGCACAAGATTGGTTAAAAACCCTAATTGGATGAGAATAAGCCTAGCGAGGACGAAAATGACCTAAATGTTCAACCGAATACACAAAATCACTTGTTGGATGCACAAGATTGGTTAAAAATCACTTATTGCATGCAAAAGATTGGTTAAAAAACCCAATTGGACGAGAATAAGCCTAAGGAGGACGAAAATGACCTAAATATTCAACCAAAGACAAAAACGTACTTATTGCATGCACAATATTGGTTCAAAACCCTAATTGGATGAGAATAAGCCTAAGGTGGACGAAAATTACCTAAATGTTCAACCAATGACACAAAATCACTTATTGCTTGCAAAAGATTGGTTAAAAACCCTAATTGGATGAGAATAAGCCTAGGGAGGACGATAATGACCTAAATGTTCAACCAAAGACACAAATGTACTTATTGAAAGCACAAGATTGGTTAAAAACCCTAATTGGATGAGAATAAGTCTAGCGAGGACGAAAATGACCTAAATGTTCAACTGAATACACAAAATCACTTGTTGGATGCACAAGATTGGTTAAAAACCCTAATTGGTGGAGAATAACCCTAGGGAGGATGAAAATAACTTAAATGTTCAACCAAAGACACAAAATCACTTATTGCATGCAAAAGATTGGTTAAAAACCCTAATTGGATGGGAATAAGCCTAGGGAGGACGAAAATGACCTAAATGTTCAACTAATGACACAAAATTACATGTTGGATGCACAAGATTGGTTAAAAACCCTAATTGGACGAGAATAAGCCTAGGGCGTACGAAAATGACCTAAATGTTCAACAAATGACACAAAATCACTTATTGGATGCACAAGATTGGTGAAAAATCCTAATCGGACGAGAATAAGCCTAGGGAGGACGAAAACGACCATAATGTTCAACCAAAGGGGACAAATGTACTTATTGCATGCACAAGATTGGTTCAAAACCCTAATTGGACGAGAATATGCCTAGGGGGGACAAAAATAACTTAAATGTTCAACCAATGACACAAAATCACTTATTGGATGCAAAAGATTGGTTAAAAACCCTAATTGGACGAGAATAACCCTAGGGAGGACAAAAATGAGCTAAATGTTCAACCAAAGACACAAACGTACTAATTGGATGCACAAGATTGGTTAAAAACCCTAATTGGGGGACAATAAGGCTAGGGAGGACGAAAATGACCTAAATGTTCAACCAATTACACAAGACCACTTATTGGATGCACAAGATTTGTTAAAAACCCTAATTGGCAAGAATAAGCCTAGGGCGTACGAAAATGACCTAAATGTTCAACAAATGACACAAAATCACTTATTGGATGCACAAGATTGGTGAAAAATCCTAATATGACGAGAATAAGCCTAGGGAGGACGAAAACGACCATAATGTTCAACCAAAGGGGACAAATGTACTTATTGGATGCACAAGATTGGTTAAAAACCCTAATTGGATGAGAATAAGCCTTGGGAGGACGAAAATGACCTAAATGTTCAACCAATGACACAAAATCACTTATTGCTTGCAAAAGATTGGTGAAGAACCCTAATTGGACGAGAATAAGCCTAAGGAGGACGAAAATGACCTAAATATTCAACCAAAGACAAAAACGTACTTATTGCATGCACAATATTGGTTCAAAACCCTAATTGGATGAGAATAAGCCTAGGGTGGACGAAAATGACCTAAATATTAAACCAATGACACAAAATCACATGTTGGATGCACAAGATTGGTTAAAAACCTTAATTGGACAAGAATATGCCTAGGGAGGACGAAAATGACTTAAATGTTCAACCAATGACACAAAATCACTTATTGGATGCAAAAGATTGGTTAAAAACCCTAATTGGACGAGAATAACCCTAGGGAGGACAAAAATGAGCTAAATGTTCAACCAAAGACACAAACGTACTAATTGGAATCACAAGATTGGTTAAAAACCCTAATTGGGGGACAATAAGCCTAGGGAGGACGAAAATAACCTAAATGTTCAACCAATTACACAAGACCACTTATTGGATGCAAAAGATTTGTTAAAAACCCTAATTGGACGAGAATAAGCCTAGGGTGTACGAAAATGACCTAAATGTTCAACAAATGACACAAAATCACTTATTGGATGCACAAGATTGGTGAAAAATCCTAATTGGACGAGAATAAGCCTAGGGAGGACGAAAACGACCATAATGTTCAACCAAAGACACAAATGTACTTATTAAAAGAACAAGATTGGTTAAAAACCCTAATTGGATGAGAATAAGCCTAGCGAGGACGAAAATGACCTAAATGTTCAACCGAATACACAAAATCACTTGTTGGATGCACAAGATTGGTTAAAAACCCTAATTGGTGGAGAATAACCCTAGGGAGGATGAAAATAACTTAAATGTTCAACCAAAGACACAAAATCACTTATTGCATGCAAAAGATTGGTTAAAAAACCCAATTGGACGAGAATAAGCCTAGGGAGGACGAAAATGACCTAAATGTTCAACTAATGACACAAAATCACATGTTGGATGCACAAGATTGGTTAAAAACCCTAATTGGACTAGAATATGCCTAGGGGGGGACGAAAATGACCTAAATGTTCAACCAAAGACACAAAATCACTTATTGCATGCAAAAGATTGGTTAAAAATCCTAATTGGATGAGAATAAGCCTAGGGAGGACGAAAATGACCTAAATGTTCAACTAATGACACAAAATCACATGTTGGATGCACAAGATTGGTTAAAAACCCTAATTGGACGAGAATACGCCTAGGGATGACGAAAATGACTTAAATGTTCAACCAATGACACAAAATCACTTATTGGATGCAAAAGATTGGTTAAAAACCCTAATTGGACGAGGATAACCCTAGGGAGGACAAAAATGAGCTAAATGTTCAACCAAAGACACAAACGAACTAATTGGATGCACAAGATGGGTTAAAAACCCTAATTGGAGGACAATAAGCCTAGGGAGGACGAAAATGACCTAATTGTTCAACCAATTACACAAGACCACTTATTGGATGCACAAGATTTGTTAAAAACCCTAATTGGACGAGAATAAGCTTAGGGCGTACGAAAATGACCTAAATGTTCAACAAATGACACAAAATCACTTATTGGATGCACAAGATTGGTGAAAAATCCTAATTGGACGAGAATAAGCCTAGGGAGGACGAAAACGACCAAAATGTTCAACCAAAGGGACAAACGTACTTATTGAAAGCACAAGATTGGTTAAAAACCCTAATTGGATGAGAATAAGCCTAGCGAGGACGAAAATGACCTAAATGCTCAACCAAAGAGACAAACATATTTATTGGATGCATAAGATTGGTTAAAAACCCTAATTGCATGAGAATAAGCCTAGGGATGACGAAAATGACCTAAATGTTTAACCAAAGAGACAAACGTACTAATTGGATGCACAAGATTGGTTAAAAACCCTAATTGGAGGACAATAAGCCTAGGGAGGACGAAAATGACCTAAATGTTCAACCAATGACACAAGACCACTTATTGGATGCACTAGATTTGTTAAAAACCCTAATTGGACGAGAATAAGCCTAGGGAGGATAAAAATGACCTAAATGTTCAACCAATGACACAAAATCACTTATTGGATGCACAAGATTGGTTAAAAACCCTAATTGGATGAGAATAAGCCTAAGGAGGACGAAAATGACCTAAATGTTCAACCAAAGACACAAACGTACTTATTGGATGCACAACATCGGTTAAAAACCCTAATTGGATGAGAATAAGCCTAGGGAGGACGAAAATGACCTAAATGTTCAACCAATAACACAAAATCACCTATTGGATGAACAAGTTTGGTGAAAAATCCTAATTGGACGAGAATAAGCCTAGGGAGGACAAAAATGACCTAAATGTTCAACCAAAGAGACAAACGTACTTATTGGGTGCACAAAATTGGTTAAAAACACTAATTGGATGAGAATAAGCCTAGGGAGGACGAAAATGACCTAAATGTTCAACCAATTACACAAAATCACTTGTTGGATGCACAAGATTGGTTAAAAACCCTAATTGGTCGAGAATAACCCTAGGGAGGACGAAAATAACCTAAATGTTCAACCAAAGACACAAAATCACTTATTGCATGCAAAAGATTGGTTAAAAACCCTAATTGGACGAGAATAAGCCTAGGGAGGACGAAATGACCTAAATATTCAACCGAAGACACAAACGTACTTATTGGATGCACAAGATTGGTTAAGAACCCTAATTGGATGAGAATAAGCCTAGGGAGGACGATAATGACCTAAATTTTCAACCAACGACACAAAATCACTTATTGGATGCATAAGATTGGTTAAAAACCCAAATTGGACAAGAATAAGCCTAGGGAGGCCGAAAGTGACCTAAATTTACAACCAATGACACAAAATCACTTATAGGATGCACAAGATAGGTTAAAAACCCTAATTAGATGAGAATAAGGCTAGGGAGGACGAAAATGACCTAAATGTTCAACTAATGACACAAAATCACTTATTGGATGCACAAGATTGGTTAAAAACCCTAATTGGACGAGAAAAACCCTAGGGAGGACGAAAATGACCTAAATGTTCAAGGAAAGACACAAACGTACTTATTGGATGCACAATATTGCTTAAAAATCCTAATTGGACGACAATAACCCTAGGGAGGACGAAAATGACCTAAATGTTCAACCAAAGACACAAACGTACTTATTGGATGCAAATAATTGGTTAAAATCCCTAATTGGATGAGAATAAGCCTAGGGAGGACGAAAATGACCTAAATGTTCAACAAAAGACACAAACGTACTTATTTAAAGCACAAGATTGGTTAAAAACCCTAATTGGATGAGAATAAGCCTAGCGAGGACGAAAATGACCTAAATGCTCAACCAAAGAGACAAACATATTTATTGGATGCATAAGATTGATTAAAAACCCTAATTGCATGAGAATAAGCCTAGGGATGACGAAAATGACCTAAATGTTTAACCAAAGAGACAAATGTTCTTATTGGATGCACAAGATTGGTTAAAAACCCTAATTGGATGAGAATAAGCCTAGGGAGGATGAAAATGACCTAAATGTTCAACCAATGACACAAAATCACTTGTTGGATGCACAAGATTGGTTGACAACCCTAATTGGACGAGAATAAGCCTAGGTAGGATGAAAATGACCTAAATGTTCAACCTATGACACAAAATCACTTATTAAATGCACAAGATTGGTTAAAAACCCTCAATTGATGAGAATAACCCTAGGGAGCACGAAAATGAACTAAATGTTCAACCAAAGACACAAATGTACTAATTGGATGCACAAGATTGGTTAAAAACCCTAATTCGATGAGAATAAGCCTAAGGAGGACGGAAATGACCTATATGTTCAACCAATGACACAAAATCACTTATTGGATGCACAAGATTGGTTAAAAACCCTAATTGGATGAGAATAAGCCTAGCGAGGACGAAAATGACCTAAATGTTCAACCAAAGACACAAACGTACTTATTGCATGCACAAGATTGGTTAAAAACCCTAATTGGATGAGAATAAGCCTAGGGAGGACGAAAATGACATAAATGTTCAACCAA
>JBBPBP010009779.1:47391735-47404436 GCA_037974735.1 Cicer chorassanicum | reverse complement strand
AGAATAAGCCTAGGGAGGACGATAATGACCTAAATTTTCAACCAATGACACAAAATCACTTATTGGATGCACAAGATTGGTTAAAAACCCAAATTGGACGAGAATAAGCCTAGGGACGACGAAAATGACCTAAATTATCAACCAATGACACAAAATCACTTATTGGATGCACAAGATAGGTTAAAAACCCTAATTAGATGAGAATAAGCCTAGGGAAGACGAAAATGACCTAAATGTTCAACTAATGACACAAAATCACTTATTGGATGCACAAGATTGGTTAAAAACCCTTATTGGATGAGAATAAGCCTAGGGAGGACGAAAATGACCTAAATGTTCAACCAAAGACACAAACGTACTTATTGGATGCAAAAGATTGGTTAAAATCCCTAATTGGATGAGAAAAGCCTACGGCGGACGAAAATGACCTAAATATTCAACCAAAGACACAAACTTACTTATTGGAAGCACAAGATTGGTTAAAAACCCTAATTGGATGAGAATAAGCCTTGCGAGGAAGAAAATGACCTAAATGTTCAACAAAAGAGACAAACATATTTATTAGATGCATAAGATTGATTAAAAAACCCTAATTGGATGAGAATAAGCCTAGGGATGACGAAAATGACCTAAATGTTTAACCAAAGAGACAAACGTACTTATTGGATGCACTAGATTGGCTAAAAACCCTAATTGGATGTGAATAAGCCTAGGGAGGAAGAAAATGACCTAAATGTTAACCAAAGACACAAACATACTTATTAGATGCACAAGATTGGTTAAAAACCCTAATTGGATGAGTATAAGCCTAGGGAGGACGAAAATGACCTAAATGTTCAACCAAGGAGACAAACGTAATTATTGGATGCACAAGATTCGTTAAAAAGCCTAATTGGATGAGAATAAGCCTAGGGAGGACGAAAATGACCTAAATGTTAAACCAATGCAACAAAATAACTTATTGGATGCAAAAGACTGGTTTAAAACCCTAATTGGACGAGAATAACCATAGGGAGGACGAAAAATGACCTAAATGTTCAACTAAAGACACCAACGTACTTATTGGATGCACAAGATTGGTTAAAAACCCTAATTGGATGAGAATTAGCCTAGGGAGGACGAAAATTACCTAAATGATCAACCAATGACACAAAATCACTTATTGGATGCACAAGATTGGTTAAGAACCGTAATTGGATGAGAATTAGCCTAGGGAGGAAGAAAATGACCTAAATGTTCATCCAAAGACACAAATGTACTTATTGAAAGCACAAGATTGGTTAAAAACCCTAATTGGATGAGAATAAGCCTAGCGAGGACGAAAATGACCTAAATGTTCAACCGATTACACAAAATCACTTATTGGATGCACAAGATTGGTTAAAAACCCTAATTGGTCGAGAATAACCCTAGGGAGGATGAAAATAACCTAAATGTTCAACCAAACACACAAAATCACTTATTGCATGCAAAATATTGGTTAAAAAACCTAATTGGACGAGAATAAGCCTAAGGAGGACATAAATGACCTAAATATTCAACGAAAGACACAAACGTACTTATTGGATGCACAAGATTGGATAAAAACCCTAATTGGATGAGCATAAGCCTAGGGAGGACGAAAATGACCTAAATTTTCACCCAATGACACAAAATCACTTATTGGATGCACAAGATAGGTTAAAAACCCTAATTAGAAGAGAATAAGCCTAGGGAGGACGAAAAAATGACCTAAATGTTCAACTAATGACACAAAATCACTTATTGGATGCACAAGATTGGTTAAAAACCCTAATTGGACGAGAAAAACCCTAGGGAGGACGAAAATGACCTAAATGTTCAACCAAAGACACAAACGTACTTATTGGATGCACAAGATTGCTTAAAAATCCTAATTGGACGAGAATAACCCTAGGGAGGACGAAAATGACCTAAATGTTCAACCAAAGACACAAACGTACTTATTGGATGCAAAAGATTGGTTAAAATCCCTAATTGGATGAGAATAAACCTAGGGAGGAAGAAAATGACCTAAATGTTCAACCAATGACACAAAATAACTTATGGGATGCACAAGATAGGTTAAAAACCCTAATTGGAGGAGAATAAGCCTAGGGAGGACGAAAATGACCTAAATTTTCAACCAAAGACACAAAATCACTTATTGGATGCACAAGATAGGTCAAAAACCCTAATTAGATGAGAATAAGCCTAGGGAGGACGAAAATGAACTAAATGTTCAACCAACGACACAAAAGCACATGTTAGTTGCACAAGATTGGTTAAAAACCCTAATTGGACGAGAAAAACCCTAGGGAGGACGAAAATGACCTAAATGTTCAACCAAAGACACAAACGTACTTATTGGATGCACAAGATTGGTTAAAAACCCTAATTGGACGAGAATAACCCTAGGGAGGACGAAAATGACCTAAATGCTCAACCAAAGACACAAACGTACTTATTGGATGCACAAGATTGGTTAAAAACCCTAATTGGATGAGAATAAGCCTAGGTTGGATGAAAATGACCTAAATGTTCAACCAAAGGGACAACCGTACTTAGTGGATGCACAAGATTGGTTAAAAACCCTAATTGGACGAGAATAAGCCTAGGGAGGACGAAAATGACCTAAATGTTCAACCAACTACACAAAATCACTTGTTGGATGCACAAGATTGGTTAAAGACCCTAATTGGTCGAGAATAACCCTAGTGAGGATGAAAATAACCTAAATGTTCAACCAAAGACACAAAATCACTTATTGCATGCAAAAGATTGGTTAAAAACCCTAATTGGACGAGAATAAGCCTATGGAGGACAAAAATGATCTAAATATTCAACCAAAGACACAAACGTACTTATTGGATGCACAAGATTGGATAAAAACCTTAATTGGATGAGAATAAGCCTAGGGAGGACGAAAATGACCTAAATGTTCAACCAATGACACAAAATAACTTATGGGATGCACAAGATAGGTTAAAAACCCTAATTGGAGGAGAATAAGCCTAGGGAGGACGAAAATGACCTAAATTTTCAACCAAAGACACAAAATCACTTATTGGATGCACAAGATAGGTCAAAAACCCTAATTAGATGAGAATAAGCCTAGGGAGGACGAAAATGACCTAAATGTTCAACCAACGACACAAAAGCACATGTTAGTTGCACCAGATTGGTTAAAAACCCAAATTGGTTGAGAATAAGCCTTGGGAGGACGAAAATGACTTAAATGTTCAACCAAAGACACAAACGTACTTATTGCATGCACAAGATTGGTTCAAAACCCTAATTGGACGAGAAAAAGCCTAGGGAGGACGAAAATGACCTAAATATTCATCCAATGACACAAAATCACATGTTGGATGCACAAGATTGGTTAAAAACCCTAATTGGACGAGAATATGCCTAAAGAGAATGAAAATTACCTAAATGTTCAACCAAAGACACAAACATACTTTTTGGATGCACAAGATTGGTTAAAAACCCTAATTGATGAGAATAAGCCTAGGGAGGATGAAAATGACCTAAATGTTCAACCAATGACACAAAATCACATGTTAGATGCACAAGATTGGTTAAAAACCCTAATTGGACGAGAATATGCCTTGGGAGGACGGAAATGACCTAAATGTTCAACCAATGACACAAAATCACTTATTGGATGCAAAAGATTGGTTAAAAACCCTAATTGGACGAGAATAACCCTAGGGAGGACGAAAAAGAGCTAAATGTTCAACTAAAGATACAAACGTACTAATAGGATGCACAAGATTGGTTAAAAACCCTAATTGAAGGACAATAAGCCTAGGGAGGACGAAAATGACCTAAATGTTCAACCAATGACACAAGACCACTTATTGGATGCCCAAGAATTGTTAAAAACCCTAATTGGAGGAGAATAAGCCTAGGGCGTACGAAAATGACCTAAATGTTCAACCAATGACACAAAATCACTTATTGGATGCCCAAGATTGGTGAAAAATCCTAATTGGACGAGAATAAGCCTAGGGAGGACGAAAATGACCTAAACGTTCAACCAAAGGGACAAATGTACTTATTGGAAGCACAAGATTGGTTAAAAACCCTAATTGGATGAGAAGCCTAGGGAGGACGAAAATTACCTAAATGCTCAACCGAAGACACAAACGTTCTTATTGGATGCACAAGATTGGTTAAAAACCCTAATTGGATGAGAATAAGCCTAGGTAGGATGAAAATGACCTAAATGTTCAACCAAAGGGACAACCGTACTTATTGGATGCACAAGATTGGTTAAAAACACTAATTGGATGAGAATAAGCCTAGTGAGGACGGAAATGACCTAAATGTTCAACCAATTACCCAAAATCACTTGTTGGATGCACAAGATTGGTTAAAAACCCTAATTGGTCGAGAATAACCCTAGTGTGGATGAAAATAACCTAAATGTTCAACCAAAGACTCAAAATCACTTATTGCATGCAAAAGATTGGTTAAAAACCCTAATTGGACGAGAATAAGCCTAGGGAGGAAGAAATTGACCTAAATATTCAACCAAAGACACAAACGTACTTATTGGATGCACAAGATTGGATAAATACCTTAATTGGATGAGAATAAGCCTAGGGAGGACGAAAATGACCTAAATGTTCAAACAAAGACACAAAATCACTTATTGGATGCACAAGATAGGTCAAAAACCCTAATTAGGTGAGAATAAGCCTAGGGAGGACGAAAATGACCTAAATGTTCAACCAAAGAGACAAACATATTTATTGGATGCACAAGTTTGGTTAAAAACCCTAATTGGATGAGAATAAGCCTAGGTAGGATGAAAATGACCTAAATTTTCAACCAAAGACACAAAATCACTTATTGGATGCACAAGATAGGTCAAAAACCCTAATTAGGTGAGAATAAGCCTAAGGAGGACGAAAATGACCTAAATGTTCAACCAACGACACAAAAGCACATGTTGGATGCACAAGATTGGTTAAAAACCCTAATTGGACGAGAATATGGCTAAGGAGGACGAAAATGACCTAAATGTTCAACCAAAGACACAAACGTACTTCTTGGATGCACAAGATTGGTTAAAAACCCTAATTGGATGAGAATAAGCCTAGGGAGGACGAAAATGACCTAAATGTTCAACCAAAGAGACAAACATATTTATTGGATGCACAAGATTGGTTAAAAACCCTAATTGGATGAGAATAAGCCTAGGTAGGATGAAAATGACCTAAATATTCAACCTATGACACAAAATCACTTATTAGATGCACAAGAATGGTTAAAAACCCTAATTGGATGAGAATATGGCTAGGGAGGACGAAAATCACCTAAATGTTCAACCAAAGGGACAAACGTACTTATTGGATGCACAAGATTGGTTAAAAACCCTAATTGGATGAGAATAAGCCTAGGGAGGACGAAAATGACCTAAATGTTCAACCAATTACACAAAATCACTTGTTGGATGCACAAGATTGGTTAAAAACCCTAATTGGTCGAGAATAACCCTAGTGAGGATGAAAATAACCTAAATGTTCAACCAAAGACACAAAATCACTTATTGCATGCAAAAGATTGGTTAAAAACCCTAATTGGACGAGAATAAGCCTAGGGAGGACGAAAATGACCTAAATGTTCAACCAATGACACATAATCACTTATTTGATGCACAAGATTTCTTTAAAATCCTAATTGGACGAAAATGACATAAATGTTCAACCAATGACACAAAATCACTTATGGGATGCACAAGATAGGTTAAAAACCCTAATTGGAGGAAAATAAGCCTAGGGAGGACGAAAATGACCTAAATTTTCTACCAAAGACACAAAATCACTTATTGGATGCACAAGAATGGTTAAAAACCCTAATTGGATGAGAATATGGCTAGGGAGGACGAAAATCACCTAAATGTTCAACCAAAGGGACAAACGTACTTATTGGATGCACAAGATTGGTTAAAAACCCTAATTGGATGAGAATAAGCCTAGGGAGGACGAAAATGACCTAAATGTTCAACCAATTACACAAAATCACTTGTTGGATGCACAAGATTGGTTAAAAACCCTAATTGGTCGAGAATAACCCTAGTGAGGATGAAAATAACCTAAATGTTCAACCAAAGACACAAAATCACTTATTGCATGCAAAAGATTGGTTAAAAACCCTAATTGGACGAGAATAAGCCTAGGGAGGACGAAAATGACCTAAATGTTCAATCAATGAAACATAATCTCTTATTTGATGCACAAGATTTCTTTAAAACCCTAATTGGACGAGAATAAGCCTAGGGAGGTTAAAAATGACATAATTGTTCAACCAATGAAACAAAATCACTTGTGGGATGCACAAGATAGGTTAAAAACCCTAATTGGAGGAGAATAAGCCTAGGGAGGACGAAAATGACCTAAATTTTCAACCTAAGACACAAAATCACTTATTGGATGCACAAGATAGGTCAAAAACCCTAATTAGGTGAGAATAAGCCTAGGGAGGACGAAAAGGACCTAAATGTTCAACCAAAGAAACAAACATATTTATTGGATGCACAAGATTGGTTAAAAACCCTAATTGGATGAGAATAATCCTAGGTAGGATGAAAATGACCTAAATGTTCAACCTATGACACAAAATCACTTATTAGATGCACAAGAATGGATAAAAACCCTAATTGGATGAGAATAATCCTAGGGAGGACGAAAATGACCTAAATGTTCATCCAATGACACATAATCACTTATTTGATGCACAAGATTTCTTTAAAACCCTAATTGGACAAGAATAAGCCTAGGGAGGACGAAAATGACATAAATGTTCAACCAATGACACAAAATCACTTATTGGATGCACAAGATTGGTTAAAAACCCTAATTGGTCGAGAATAACCCTAGTGAAGACAAAAATAACCTAAATGTTCAACCAAAGACACACAATCACTTATTGGATGCACAAGATTGGTTAAAAACCCTAATTGGAGGAGAATAAGCCTAGGGAGGACGAAAATGACCTAAATATTCAACCAAAGACACAAACGTACTTATTGGATGCACAAGATTGGATAAAAACCTTAATTGGATGAGAATAAGCCTAGGGAGGACGAAAATGACCTAAATGTTCAACATATGACACAAAATCGCATGTTAGATGCACAAGATTGGTTAAAAACCCTAATTGGACGAGAATATGCCTAGGAAGGACAAAAATGACCTAAATGTTCAACCAAAGACATTAACATACTTATTGGATGCACAAGATTGGTTAAAAACCCTAATTGGATGAGAATAAGCCTCGGCAGGACGAAAATGACCTAAATGTTCAACCAAAGAGACAAACATATTTATTGGATGCACAAGATTGGTTAAAAACCCTAATTGGATGAGAATAAGCCTAGGTAGGATGGAAATGACCTAAATGTTGAACCTATGACACAAAATAACTTATTAGATGCACAAGAATGGTTAAACACCCTAATTGGATGTAGGGAGGACGAAAATGACCTAAATGTTCAACCAATGACACATAATCACTTATTTGATGCACAAGATTTCTTTAAAACCCTAATTGGACGACAATAAGCCTAGGGAGAACGAAAATGACATAAATGTTCAACCAATGACACAAAATCGCATGTTGGATGCACAAGATTGGTTAAAAACCCTAATTGGACCAGAATATGCCTAAGAAGGACGAAAATGACCTAAATGTTCAACCAAAGACACAAACGTACTTATTGGATGCACAAGATTAAATAAAAACCCCAATTGGATGAGAATAAGCCTAGGGAGGACGAAAATGACCTAAATGTTCATCCAATGACACAAAATCACTTATTGGATGCACAAGATTGGTTAAAAACACTAATAGGATGAGAATAAGCCTAGGGAGGACGAAAACGACCTAAATTTTCAACCAAAGGCACAAACGTACTTATTGTATGCACAAGATTGTTTCAAAACCCTAATTGGATGAGAATAAGCCTAGGGAGGACGAAAATGACCTAAATGTTCAACCGATGACACAAAATCGCATGTTGGATGCACAAGTTTGGTTAAAAACCCTAATTGGACGAGAATACGCCTAGGAAGGACGAAAATGACCTAAATGTTCAACAAAGACATAAACGTATTTATTGGATGCACAAGATTGGTTAAAAACCCTAATTGGATGAGAATAAGCCTAGGGAGGACGAAAAAGACCTAAATTTTCAACCAATGACACAAGACCACTTATTGGATGCACAAGATTGGTTAAAAAATCCTAATTGGACGAGAAAAAGCCTAGGGAGTACGAAAATAACCTAAATGTTCAACCAATGACACAAAATCACTTATTGGAAGCACAAGATTGGTTAAAATCCCTAATTGGACGAGAATAAGCCTAGTGAGGACAAAAATGAACTAAATGTTCAACCAACGACACAAAATCACTTATTGGATGCACAAGAATGATGAAAAATCCTAATTGGACGAAAATAAGCCTAGGGAGGACGAAAATGACCTAAATGTTCAACCAAAGAGACAAATGTACTTATTGGATGCACAAGATTGGTTAAAAATCCTAATTGGATGAGAATAAGCCTAAGGAGGACGAAAATGACCTAAATGTTCAACCAATTACACAAAATCACTTGTTGGATGCACAAGATTGGATAAAAACCATAATTTGATGAGAATAAGCCTAAGGAGGACGAAAATGACCTAAATGTTCAACCAATGACACAAAATCACTTATTGGATGCAGAAGAATAGTTAAAACCCTAATTGGATGAGAAGAAGCCTAGGGAGGACGAAAATGACCTAAATGTTAAACCAAAGACACAAACGTACTTATTGCATGCACAAGATTAGTTCAAAACCCTAATTGGATGAGAATATGCCTAGGGAGGACGAAAATGACGTAAATGTTCAACCAATGACACAAGACCACTTATTGGATACACAAGAATGGTTAAAAACCCTAATTGGACGAGAGTAACCCTAGGGACGACGAAAATGACCTAAATGTTCAACCAAAGAGACAACAGTACTTATTGGATGCACAAGATTAGTTAAAAACCCTAATTGGATGAGAATAAGCCTAGGGAGGACGAAAATGACCTAAATGTTCAACCAATTACACAAAATCACTTGTTGGATGCACAAGATTGGTTAAAAACCCTAATATGACAAGAATAACCCTAGGGAGGACGACAATTACCTAAATGTTCAACCAAAGACACAAAATCACTTATTGGATGCAAAAGATTGGTTAAAAACCCTAATTGGACGAGAATAAACCTAGGGAGGACGAAAATGACCTAATTGTTCAACCAAAGACACAAACATAGTTATTGGATGCACAAGATTGGTTTAAAACTGTAATTGGATGAGAATAAGCCTAGAGAGGGCGAAAATGACCTAAATGTTCAACCAATGACACAAAATCACTTATTGGATGCACAAGGTTGGTGAAAAATCCTAATTGGACGAGAATAAGCCTAGGGAGGACGGAAACAACCTAAAAGTTCAACCAAAGAGACAAACGTACTAATTTAATGCACAAGATTGGTTAAAAACCCTAATTGGATGAGAACAAGCCTAGGGAGGACGAAAGTGACCTAAATGTTCAACCAAAGACACAAACGTACTTATTGGATGCTCAAGATTGGATAAAACCCCTAATTGGATGAGAATAAGCCTAGGGAAGACGAAAATGACCTAAATGTTCAACCAATGACACAAAATCACTTATTGGATGCACAAGATTGGTTAAAAACCCTAATTGGATGAGAGTAAGCCTAGGGAGGACGAAAATGACCTAAATTTTCAACCAATGACATAAAATCAATTATTAGATGCACAAGATAGGTTAAAAACCCTAATTAGATGAGAATAAGCCTAGGGAGGACGAAAATGACCTAAATGTTTAACCAATGACATAAAATCACATGTTGGATGCACAAGATTGGTTAAAAATCCTATTTGGACGAGAATATGCCTAGGAAGAACGAAAATGAACTCAATGTTCAACCAAAGACACAAACGTACTTATTGGATGCACAAGATTGGTTAAAAACCCTAATTGGATGAGAATAAGCTTAGGGAGGACGAAAATGACCTAAATGTTCAACCAATGACACAAAATATCTTATTGGATGCAAAAGATTGGTTAAAAACCCTAATTGGACGAGAATAACCCTAGGGAGGAAGAAAATGAACTAAATGTTCAACCAAAGACACAAACGTACTAATTGGATGCACAATATTGGTTAAAAATCCTAATTGGAGGACAATAAGCCTAGGGAGGACGAAAATGACCAAAATGTTCAACCAATGACACAAGACAACTTATTGGATGCAAAAGATTTGTTAAAAACTCTAATTGGAAGAGAATAAGCCTAGGGCGTACAAAAATGACCTAAATGTTCAACCAATGACACAAACGTACTTATTGGATGCACAAGATTGGGGAAAAATCCTAATTGGACGAGAATAAGCCTAGGGAGGACGAAAATGACCTAAATGTTCAACCAAAGGGACAAATGTACATATTGGATTCACAAGATTGGTTAAAAACCCTAATTGGATGAGAATAAGCCTAGGGAGGACGAAAATGACCTAAATGCTCAACCAAAGACACAAACGTACTTATTGGATGCACAAGATTGGTTAAAAACCCTAATTGGATGAGAATAAGCCTAGGTAGGATGAAAATGACCTAAATGTTCAACCTATGACACAAAATCACTTATTAGATGCACAAGAATGGTTAAAAACCCTAATTGGATGAGAATAAGCATAGGGAGGACGAAAATGACCTAAATGTTCAACCTATGACACAAAATCACTTATTTGATGCACAAGATTTCTTTAAAACCCTAATTGGACGAGAATAAGCCTAGGGAGGACGAAAATGACATAAATGTTCAATCAATGACACAAAATAACTTATTGGATGCACAAGATTGGTTAAAAACCCTAATTGGATGAGAATAAGCCTAGGGAGGACGAAAATGACCTATATATTCATCCAATGACACAAACATACTAATTTGACGCAGAAGATTGGATAAAAACCCTAATTGGATGAAAATAAGCCTAGGGAGGACGAAATTGACCTAAATGTTAAACCAATGACACAAAATCACTTATTGGATGGACAAGATTGGTTAAAAACCCTAATAGGATGAGAATAAACCTAGGGAGGACGAAAATGACCTAAATTTTAAACCAAAGACACAAACGTACTTATTGTATGCACAAGATTGGTTAAAAACCCTAATTGGATGAGAATAAGCCTAGGGAGGACGAAAATGACCTAAATGTTCAACCAATGACACAAAATCGCATGTTGGATGCACAAGTTTGGTTAAAAACCCTAATTAGACGAGAATATGCCTAGGAAGGACGAAAATGACCTAAATGTTTAACCAAAGACACAAACGTACTTATTGGATGCACAAGATTGGTTAAAAACCCTAATTGGATGAGAATAAGCTTAGGGAGGACGAAAATGACCTAAATTTTCAACCAATGACGCAAGACCACTTATTGGATGCACAAGATTGGTATAAAAATCCTAATTGGACGAGAATAAGCCTAGGGATACGAAAATGACCTAAATGTTCAACCAATGACACAAAATCAGTTATTGGATGAACAAGATTGGTTAAAAACCCTAATTAGACGAGAATAAGCTTAGTGAGGACAAAAATGAACTAAATGTTCAACAAACGACACAAAATCACTTATTGGATGCACAAGAATGATGAAAAATCCTAACTGGACGAGAATAAGCCTAGGGAGGATTAAAATGACCTAAACGTTCAACCAAAGAGACAAACGTACTTATTGGATGCACAAGATTGGTTAAAAACCCTAATTGGATGAGAATAAGCCTAGGTAGGAGGAAAATGACCTAAATGTTCAACCTATGACACAAAATCACTTATTAGATGCACAAGAATGGTTAAAAACCCTAATTGGTCGAGAATAACCCTAGTGAGGATGAAAATAACCTAAATGTTCAACCAAAGACACAAAATCACTTATTGCATGCAAAAGATTGGTTAAAAACCCTAATTGGACGAGAATAAGCCTAGGGAGGACGAAAATGACCTAAATGTTCAATCAATGAAACATAATCACTTATTTGATGCACAAGATTTCTTTAAAACCCTAATTGGACGAGAATAAGCCTAGGGAGGTTAAAAATGACATAAATGTTCAACCAATGAAACAAAATCACTTGTGGGATGCACAAGATAGGTTAAAAACCCTAATTGGAGGAGAATAAGCCTAGGGAGGATGAAAATGACCTAAATTTTCAACCTAAGACACAAAATCACTTATTGGATGCACAAGATAGGTCAAAAACCCTAATTAGGTGAGAATAAGCCTAGGGAGGACGAAAAGGACCTAAATGTTCAACCAAAGAAACAAACATATTTATTGGATGCACAAGATTGGTTAAAAACCCTAATTGGATGAGAATAATCCTAGGTAGGATGAAAATGACCTAAATGTTCAACCTATGACACAAAATCACTTATTAGATGCACAAGAATGGATAAAAACCCTAATTGGATGAGAATAATCCTAGGGAGGACGAAAATGACCTAAATGTTCATCCAATGACACATAATCACTTATTTGATGCACAAGATTTCTTTAAAACCCTAATTGGACAAGAATAAGCCTAGGGAGGACGAAAATGACATAAAT
>JBBPBP010009779.1:47323034-47371938 GCA_037974735.1 Cicer chorassanicum | reverse complement strand
TTAAACCAAAGACACAAACGTACTTATTGTATGCACAAGATTGGTTAAAAACCCTAATTGGATGAGAATAAGCCTAGGGAGGACGAAAATGACCTAAATGTTCAACCAATGACACAAAATCGCATGTTGGATGCACAAGTTTGGTTAAAAACCCTAATTAGACGAGAATATGCCTAGGAAGGACGAAAATGACCTAAATGTTTAACCAAAGACACAAACGTACTTATTGGATGCACAAGATTGGTTAAAAACCCTAATTGGATGAGAATAAGCCTAGGGAGGACGAAAATGACCTAAATTTTCAACCAATGACGCAAGACCACTTATTGGATGCACAAGATTGGTATAAAAATCCTAATTGGACGAGAATAAGCCTAGGGATACGAAAATGACCTAAATGTTCAACCAATGACACAAAATCAGTTATTGGATGAACAAGATTGGTTAAAAACCCTAATTAGACGAGAATAAGCTTAGTGAGGACAAAAATGAACTAAATGTTCAACAAACGACACAAAATCACTTATTGGATGCACAAGAATGATGAAAAATCCTAACTAGACGAGAATAAGCCTAGGGAGGATTAAAATGACCTAAACGTTCAACCAAAGAGACAAACGTACTTATTGGATGCACAAGATTGGTTAAAAACCCTAATTGGATGAGAATAAGCCTAGGTAGGAGGAAAATGACCTAAATGTTCAACCTATGACACAAAATCACTTATTAGATGCACAAGAATGGTTAAAAACCCTAATTGGGTGAGAATAAGCCTAGGGAGGACGAAAATGACCTAAATTTTCAACCAAAAACACAAACGTACTTATTGGATGCACAAGATTGGTTAAAAACCCTAATTGGATGAGAATAAGCCTAGAGAGGACGAAAATGACCTAAATGTTCAACCAATGACACAAAATCACTAATTCGATGCACAAGGTTGGTGAAAAATCCTAATTGGACGAGAATAAGCCTAGGGAGGACGAAAACAACCTAAATGATCAACCAAAGAGACAAACGTACTATTTGGATGCACAAGATTGGTTAAAAACCCTAATTGGATGAGAACAAGCCTAGGGAGGACGAAACTGACCTAAATGTTCAACCAAAGACACAAACGTACTTATTGGATGCTCAAGATTGGATAAAACCCCTAATTGGATGAGAATAAGCCTAGGGAAGACGAAAATGACCTAATTGTGCAACCAATGACACAAAATCACTTATTGGATGCACAAGATTCGTTAAAAACCCTAATTGGATGAGAATAAGCCTAGGTAGTACGAAAATGACCTAAATGTTCAACCAAACACACAAACGTACTTATTGGATGCACAAGATTGGTTAAAAACCCTAATTTGATGAGAATAAGCCTAGGGAGGACGAAAATGACCTAAATGTTCAACCAATGACACATAATCACATGTTGGATGCACAAGATTGGTTGACAACCCTGATTGGACGAGAATATGCCTAGGGAGGACGGAACTGACCTAAATGTTCAACCAATGACACAAGACCACTTATTGGATGCACCAGATTGGTTAAAAACCCTAATTGGATGAGAACAAGCCTAGGGAGGACGAAAATGACCTAAAATATTCAACCAAAGACACAAATGTACTTAATGGATGCACAAGATTGGATAAAATCCCTAATTGGATGAGAATAAGCCTAGGGAGGACGAAAATGACCTAAATGTTCAACCAATGACACAAAATCACTTATTGGATGCACAAGATTGGTTAAAAAACCTAATTGGATGAGAATAACCCTAGGGGTGACGAAAATGACCGAAATGTTCAACCAAAGAGACAAACGTACTTATTGGATGCACAAGATTGGTTAAAAACCCTAATTGGACGAGAATAAGCCTAGGGAGGATGAAAATGACCTAAATGTTCAACCTAAGAAACAAATATACTTACTGGATGCACAAGATTGGTTAAAAACCCTAATTGGATGAGTATAAGCATAGGGGTGGCGAGAATGACCTAAATGTTGAACCAAAGACACAAAATATCTTATTGGATGCAAAAAATTGGTTAAAAATCGTAATTGGACGAGAATAACCCTAGGGAGGAACAAAATGAACTAAATGTTCAACCAAAGACACAAACGTACTAATTGGATGCACAAGATTGGTTAAAAACCCTCATTGGAGGACAATAAGCCTAGGGAGGACGTAAATGACCTAAATGTTCAACCAAAGGGACAAATGTACTTATTGGATGCACAAGATTGGTTAAAAAACCCTAATTGGATGAGAATAAGCCTAGGGAGGACGAAAATGACCTAAATGCTCAACCAATGACACAAGACCACTTATTGGATGCACAAGATTCGTTAAAAACCCTAATTGGACGAGAATAAGCCTAGGGAGGACGTAAATGACTTAAATGTTCAACCAAAGGGACAAATGTACTTATTGGATGCACAAGATTGGTTAAAAAACCCTAATTGGATGAGAATAAGCCTAGGGAGGACGAAAATGACCTAAATGCTCAACCAAAGACACAAACGTACTTATTGGATGCACAAGATTGGTTAAAAACCCTAATTGGATGAGAATAAGCCTAGGTAGGATGAAAATGACCTAAATGTTCAACCTAGGACCCAAAATCACTTATTAGATGCACAAGAATGGTTAAAAATCCTAATTCGATGAGAATAAGCCTAGGGAGGACGAAAATGTCCTAAATGTTCAACCAATGACACAAAATCACTTATTGGATGCACAAGATTGGTTAAAAACCCTAATTCGATGAGAATAAGCCTAGGGAGGACGAAAATGACCTAAATGTTCAACCAAAGACACAAACGTACTTATTGGATGCACAAGATTGGTTAAAAACCCTAATTGGACGAGAATAAGCTTAGCGAGGACGAAAATGACCTAAATTTTCAACCAATGACACAAAATCACTTATTGGATGCACATGATAAGTTAAAAACCCTAATTAGTGTAGAATAAGCCTAGGGAGGACGAAAATGACCTAAATGTTCAACCAATGACACAAAATCACTTATTGGATGCACAAGATTGGTTAAAAATCCTAATTGGAAAAGGATAAGCTTAGGGAGGACGAAAATGGCCTAAATGTTCAACCAAAGAGACAAACGTACTTATTGGACGCACAAGATTGGTTAAAAACCCTAATTGGACAAGAATAAGCCTAGGGAGGACGAAAATGACCTAAATGTTCAACTTATGACACAAAATCACATGTTGGATGCACAAGATTGGTTAAAAACCCTAATTGGACGACAATATGCCTTGGGGGGACGAAAATTACCTAAATGTTCAACCAAAGACACAAACGTACTTATTGGATGCACAAGATTGGTTAAAAACCCTAATTGGATGAGAATAAGCCTAGGGAGGACGACAATGACCTAAATGTTCAACCAAAGAGACAAACATAATTATTGGATTCACAAGATTGGTTAAAAACCCTAATTGGATGAGTATAAGCATAGGGATGACGAAAATGACCTAAATGTTCAACCAAAGACACAAACGTACTTATTGGATACACAAGATTGGTTAAAAACCCTAATTATCAAGAATAAGCCTAGGGAGGACGAAAATGACATAAATGTTCAACCAATGACACAAAATATCTTTTTGGATGCAAAAGATTGGTTAAAAACCGTAATTGGACGAGAATAACCCTAGGGAGGAAGAAAATGAACTAAATGTTCAACCAAAGACACAAACGTACTAATTGGATGCACAAGATTTGTTAAAAACTCTAATTGGACGAGAATAAGCCTAGGGCGTATGAAAATGACCTAAATGTTCAACCAATGACACAAACGTACTTATTGGATGCACAAGATTGGTGAAAAATCCTAATTGGACGAGAATAAGCCTAAGGAGGACTAAAATGACCTAAATGTTCAACCAAAGGGACAAATGTACTTATTGGATGCACAAGATTGGTGAAAAATCCTAATTGGACGAAAATAAGCCTAGGGAGGACGAAAATGACCTAAATGCTCAACCAAAGGGACAAATGTACTTATTGGATGCACAAGATTGGTTAAAAACCCTAATTGGGTGAGATTAAGCCTAGGGAGGACGAAAATGACCTAAATGCTCAACCAAAGACACAAACGTACTTATTGGATGCACAAGATTGGTTAAAAACCCTAATTGGATGAGAATAAGCCTAGGTAGGATGAAAATGACCTAAATGTTCAACCTAGGACACAAAATCAATTATTAGATGCACAAGAATGGTTAAAAACCCTAATTGGATTAAAATAAGCCTAGGGAGGCGAAAATAACCTAAATGTTCAACCAATGACACAAAATCACTTATTTGATGCACAAGATTTCTTTAAAACCCTAATTAGACGAGAATAAGCCTAGGGAGGACGAAAATGACATAAATGTTCAACCAATGACACAAAATCACTTATTGGATGCACATGATAGGTTAAAAACCCTAATTAGTGTAGAATAAGCCTAGGGAGGACAAACATGACCTAAATGTTCAACCAATGACACAAAATCATTTATTGGATGCACTAGATTGGTTAAAACCCCTAATTGGACGAGAATAAGCCTAGTGAGGACGTAAATGAACTAAAGTTCAACCAATGACACAAAAATCACTTATTGGATGCACAAGATTGGTGAAAAATCCTAATTGGAAAAGAATAAGCCTAGGGAGGACGAAAATGACCTAAATGTTCAACCAAAGAGACAAACGTACTTATTGGACGCACAAGATTGGTTAAAAATCCTAATTGGACGAGAATAAGCCTAGGGAGGATGAAAATGACCTAAATGTTCAACCTAAGAAACAAATATACTTATTGGATGCACAAGATTGGTTAAAAACCCTAATTGGATGAGTATAAGCATAGGGGTGACGAGAATGACCTAAATGTTCAACCAAAGACACAAAATATCTTATTGGATGCAAAAGATTGGTTAAAAATCGTAATTGGACGAGAATAACCCTTGGGAGGAAGAAAATGAACTAAATGTTCAACCAAAGACCTAAATGTACTAATTGGATGCACAAGATTGGTTAAAAACCCTCATTGGAGCACAATAAGCCTAGGGAGGACGAAAATGACCTAAATATTCAACCAATGACACAAGACCACTTATTGGATGCACAAGATTTGTTTAAAACCCTAATTGGACGAGAATAAGCCTAGGGAGGACGAAAATGACCTAAATGTTCAACCAAAGGGAGAAATGTACTTATTGGATGCACAAGATTGGTTAAAAAACCCTAATTGGATGAGAATAAGCCTAGGTAGGATGAAAATGACCTAAATGTTCAACCTAGGACCCAAAATCACTTATTAGATGCACAAGAATGGTTAAAAACCCTAATTGGCTGAGAATAAGCCTAGGGAGGACGAAAATGACCTAAATGTTCTACCAATGACACAAAATCACTTATTGGATACACAAGATTGGCTAAAAACCCTAATTGGATGAGAATAAGCCTAGGGAGGACGAAAATGACCTAAATATTCAACCAAAGACACAAACGTACTTAATGGATGCACAAGATTGGATAAAATCCCTAATTGGATGAGAATAAGCCTAGGAAGGACGAAAATGACCTAAATGTTCAACCAATGACACAAAATCACTTATTGGATGCACAAGATTGGTTAAAAACCCTAATTGGATGAGAATAACCCTAGGGGTGACGAAAATGACCTAAATGTTCAACCAAAGAGACAAACATACTTATTGGATGCACAAGATTGGTTAAAAACCCTAATTGGATGAAAATAAGCCTAGGGAGGACGAAAATGACCTAAATGTTCAACCAATTGCACAAAATCACTTGTTGAATGCACAAGATTGGTTAAAAACCCTAATATGACGAGAATAACCCCAGGGAGGACGAAAATTACCTATATGTTCAACCAAAGACACAAACGTACTTATTGGATGCACAAGATTGGTTAAAAATCCTAATTGGTTGACAATAAGCCTAGGGAGGACGAAAATGACCTAAATGATCAACCAATGACAAAAAATCACTTATTGGATGCACAAGATTGGTTAAAAACCCTAATTGGATGAGAATAAGCCAAAGGAGGACGATAATGACCTAAATTTTCAACCTGTAACACAAAATCACTTATTTGATGCACAAGATTGGTTAAAAACCCTAATTGGACGAGAATAAGCTTAGCGAGGACGAAAATGACCTAAATTATCAACCAATGACACAAAATCACTTATTGGATGCACAAGATTGGTTAAAAATCCTAATTAGTGTAGAATAAGCCTAGGGAGGACGAAAATGACCTAAATGTTCAACCAATGACACAAAATCACTTATTGGATGCACAAGATTGGTTAAAAATCCTAATTGGAAAAGAATAAGCTTAGGGAGGACGAAAATGACCTAAATGTTCAACCAAAGAGACAAACGTACTTATTGGACGCACAAGATTGGTTAAAAACCCTAATTGGACGAGAATAAGCCTAGGGAGGACGAAAATGACCTAAATGTTCAACTTATGACACAAAATCACATGTTGGATGCACAAGATTGGTTAAAAACCCTAATTGGACGACAATATGCCTTGGGGGGACGAAAATTACCTAAATGTTCAACCAAAGACACAAACGTACTTACTGGATGCACAAGATTGGTTAAAAACCCTAATTGGACGAGAATAAGCCTAGGGCGTACGAAAATGACCTAAATGTTCAACCAAAGACACAAACGTACTTATTGGATACACAAGATTGTTTAAAAACCCTAATTAGACGAGAATAAGCCTAGGGAGGACGAAAATGACATAAATGTTCAACCAATGACACAAAATATCTTTTTGGATGCAAAACATTGGTTAAAAACCGTAATTGGACGAGAATAACCCTAGGGAGGAAGAAAATGAACTAAATGTTCAACCAAAGACACAAACGTACTAATTGGATGCACAAGATTTGTTAAAAACTCTAATTGGACGAGAATAAGCCTAGGGCGTATGAAAATGACCTAAATGTTCAACCAATGACACAAACGTACTTATTGGATGCACAAGATTGGTGAAAAATCCTAATTGGACGAGAATAAGCCTAAGGAGGACTAAAATGACCTAAATGTTCAACCAAAGGGACAAATGTACTTATTGGATGCACAAGATTGGTGAAAAATCCTAATTGGACGAAAATAAGCCTAGGGAGGACGAAAATGACCTAAATGTTCAACCAAAGGGACAAATGTACTTATTGGATGCACAAGATTGGTTAAAAACCCTAATTGGGTGAGATTAAGCCTAGGGAGGACGAAAATGACCTAAATGCTCAACCAAAGACACAAACGTACTTATTGGATGCACAAGATTGGTTAAAAACTCTAATTGGATGAGAATAAGCCTAGGTAGGATGAAAATGACCTAAATGTTCAACCTAGGACACAAAATCACTTATTAGATGCACAAGAATGGTTAAAAACCCTAATTGGATTAAAATAAGCCTAGGGAGGCGAAAATGACCTAAATGTTCAACCAATGACACAAAATCACTTATTTGATGCACAAGATTTCTTTAAAACCCTAATTGGACGAGAATAAGCCTAGGGAGGACGAAAATGACCTAAATATTCAACCAAAGACACAAACGTACTTAATGGATGCACAAGATTGGATAAAATCCATAATTGGATGAGAATAAGCCTAGGAAGGACGAAAATGACCTAAATGTTCAACCAATGACACAAAATCACTTATTGGATGCACTAGATTGGTTAAAACCCCTAATTGGACGAGAATAAGCCTAGTGAGGACGTAAATGAACTAAAGTTCAACCAATGACACAAAAATCACTTATTGGATGCACAAGATTGGTGAAAACTCCTAATTGGAAAAGAATAAGCCTAGGGAGGACAAAAATGACCTAAATGTTCAACCAAAGAGACAAACGTACTTATTGGACGCACAAGATAGGTTAAAAACCCTAATTGGACGACAATATGCCTTGGGGGGACGAAAATTACCTAAATGTTCAACCAAAGACACAAACGTACTTATTGGATGCACAAGATTGGTTAAAAACCCTAATTGGACGAGAATAAGCCTAGGGCGTACGAAAATGACCTAAATGTTCAACCAAAGACACAAACGTACTTATTGGATACACAAGATTGGTTAAAAACCCTAATTAGACGAGAATAAGCCTAGGGAGGACGAAAATGACATAAATGTTCAACAAATGACACAAAATATCTTTTTGGATGCAAAACATTGGTTAAAAACCGTAATTGGACGAGAATAACCATAGGGAGGAAGAAAATGAACTAAATGTTCAACCAAAGACACAAACGTACTAATTGGATGCACAAGATTTGTTAAAAACTCTAATTGGACGAGAATAAGCCTAGGGCGTATGAAAATGACCTAAATGTTCAACCAATGACACAAACGTACTTATTGGATGCACAAGATTGGTGAAAAATCCTAATTGGACGAGAATAAGCCTAAGGAGGACTAAAATGACCTAAATGTTCAACCAAAGGGACAAATGTACTTATTGGATGCACAAGATTGGTGAAAAATCCTAATTGGACGAAAATAAGCCTAGGGAGGACGAAAATGACCTAAATGTTCAACCAAAGGGACAAATGTACTTATTGGATACACAAGATTGGTTAAAAACCCTAATTGGGTGAGATTAAGCCTAGGGAGGACGAAAATGACCTAAATGCTCAACCAAAGACACAAACGTACTTATTGGATGCACAAGATTGGTTAAAAACCCTAATTGGATGAGAATAAGCCTAGGTAGGATGAAAATGACCTAAATGTTCAACCTAGGACACAAAATCACTTATTAGATGCACAAGAATGGTTAAAAACCCTAATTGGATTAAAATAAGCCTAGGGAGGCGAAAATGACCTAAATGTTCAACCAATGACACAAAATCACTTATTTGATGCACAAGATTTCTTTAAAACCCTAATTGGACGAGAATAAGCCTAGGGAGGACGAAAATGACCTAAATATTCAACCAAAGACACAAACGTACTTAATGGATGCACAAGATTGGATAAAATCCCTAATTGGATGAGAATAAGCCTAATAAGGACGAAAATGACCTAAATGTTCAACCAATGACACAAAATCACTTATTGGATGCACTAGATTGGTTAAAACCCCTAATTGGACGAGAATAAGCCTAGTGAGGACGTAAATGAACTAAAGTTCAACCAATCACACAAAAATCACTTATTGGATGCACAAGATTGGTGAAAACTCCTAATTGGAAAATAATAAGCCTAGGGAGGACAAAAATGACCTAAATGTTCAACCAAAGAGACAAACGTACTTATTGGACGCACAAGATTGGTTAAAAACCCTAATTGGACGACAATATGCCTTGGGGGGACGAAAATTACCTAAATGTTCAACCAAAGACACAAACGTACTTATTGGATGCACAAGATTGGTTAAAAACCCTAATTGGACGAGAATAAGCCTAGGGCGTACGAAAATGACCTAAATGTTCAACCAAAGACACAAACGTACTTATTGGATACACAAGATTGGTTAAAAACCCTAATTAGACGAGAATAAGCCTAGGGAGGACGAAAATGACATAAATGTTCAACCAATGACACAAAATATCTTTTTGGATGCAAAACATTGGTTAAAAACCGTAATTGGACGAGAATAACCCTAGGGAGGAAGAAAATGAACTAAATGTTCAACCAAAGACACAAACGTACTAATTGGATGCACAAGATTTGTTAAAAACTCTAATTGGACGAGAATAAGCCTAGGGCGTATGAAAATGACCTAAATGTTCAACCAATGACACAAACGTACTTATTGGATGCACAAGATTGGTGAAAAATCCTAATTGGACGAGAATAAGCCTAAGGAGGACTAAAATGACCTAAATGTTCAACCAAAGGGACAAATGTACTTATTGGATGCACAAGATTGGTGAAAAATCCTAATTGGACGAAAATAAGCCTAGGGAGGACGAAAATGACCTAAATGTTCAACCAAAGGGACAAATGTACTTATTGGATACACAAGATTGGTTAAAAACCCTAATTGGGTGAGATTAAGCCTAGGGAGGACGAAAATGACCTAAATGCTCAACCAAAGACACAAACGTACTTATTGGATGCACAAGATTGGTTAAAAACCCTAATTGGATGAGAATAAGCCTAGGTAGGATGAAAATGACCTAAATGTTCAACCTAGGACACAAAATCACTTATTAGATGCACAAGAATGGTTAAAAACCCTAATTGGATTAAAATAAGCCTAGGGAGGCGAAAATGACCTAAATGTTCAACCAATGACACAAAATCACTTATTTGATGCACAAGATTTCTTTAAAACCCTAATTGGACGAGAATAAGCCTAGGGAGGACGAAAATGACCTAAATATTCAACCAAAGACCCAAACGTACTTAATGGATGCACAAGATTGGATAAAATCCCTAATTGGATGAGAATAAGCCTAGGAAGGACGAATATGACCTAAATGTTCAACCAATGACACAAAATCACTTATTGGATGCACTAGATTGGTTAAAACCCCTAATTGGACGAGAATAAGCCTAGTGAGGACGTAAATGAACTAAAGTTCAACCAATGACACAAAAATCACTTATTGGATGCACAAGATTGGTGAAAACTCCTAATTGGAAAATAATAAGCCTAGGGAGGACAAAAATGACCTAAATGTTCAACCAAAGAGACAAACGTACTTATTGGACGCACAAGATTGGTTAAAAACCCTAATTGGACGACAATATGCCTTGGGGGGACGAAAATTACCTAAATGTTCAACCAAAGACACAAACGTACTTATTGGATGCACAAGATTGGTTAAAAACCCTAATTGGACGAGAATAAGCCTAGGGCGTACGAAAATGACCTAAATGTTCAACCAAAGACACAAACGTACTTATTGGATACACAAGATTGGTTAAAAACCCTAATTAGACGAGAATAAGCCTAGGGAGGACGAAAATGACATAAATGTTCAACCAATGACACAAAATATCTTTTTGGATGCAAAACATTGGTTAAAAACCGTAATTGGACGAGAATAACCATAGGGAGGAAGAAAATGAACTAAATGTTCAACCAAAGACACAAACGTACTAATTGGATGCACAAGATTTGTTAAAAACTCTAATTGGACGAGAATAAGCCTAGGGCGTATGAAAATGACCTAAATGTTCAACCAATGACACAAACGTACTTATTGGATGCACAAGATTGGTGAAAAATCCTAATTGGACGAGAATAAGCCTAAGGAGGACTAAAATGACCTAAATGTTCAACCAAAGGGACAAATGTACTTATTGGATGCACAAGATTGGTGAAAAATCCTAATTGGACGAAAATAAGCCTAGGGAGGACGAAAATGACCTAAATGTTCAACCAAAGGGACAAATGTACTTATTGGATGCACAAGATTGGTTAAAAACCCTAATTGGGTGAGATTAAGCCTAGGGAGGACGAAAATGACCTAAATGCTCAACCAAAGACACAAACGTACTTATTGGATGCACAAGATTGGTTAAAAACTCTAATTGGATGAGAATAAGCCTAGGTAGGATGAAAATGACCTAAATGTTCAACCTAGGACACAAAATCACTTATTAGATGCACAAGAATGGTTAAAAACCCTAATTGGATTAAAATAAGCCTAGGGAGGCGAAAATGACCTAAATGTTCAACCAATGACACAAAATCACTTATTTGATGCACAAGATTTCTTTAAAACCCTAATTGGACGAGAATAAGCCTAGGGAGGACGAAAATGACCTAAATATTCAACCAAAGACACAAACGTACTTAATGGATGCACAAGATTGGATAAAATCCCTAATTGGATGAGAATAAGCCTAATAAGGACGAAAATGACCTAAATGTTCAACCAATGATACAAAATCACTTATTGGATGCACTAGATTGGTTAAAACCCCTAATTGGACGAGAATAAGCCTAGTGAGGACGTAAATGAACTAAAGTTCAACCAATCACACAAAAATCACTTATTGGATGCACAAGATTGGTGAAAACTCCTAATTGGAAAAGAATAAGCCTAGGGAGGACAAAAATGACCTAAATGTTCAACCAAAGAGACAAACGTACTTATTGGACGCACAAGATTGGTTAAAAACCCTAATTGGACGACAATATGCCTTGGGGGGACGAAAATTACCTAAATGTTCAACCAAAGACACAAACGTACTTATTGGATGCACAAGATTGGTTAAAAACCCTAATTGGACGAGAATAAGCCTAGGGCGTACGAAAATGACCTAAATGTTCAACCAAAGACACAAACGTACTTATTGGATACACAAGATTGGTTAAAAACCCTAATTAGACGAGAATAAGCCTAGGGAGGACGAAAATGACATAAATGTTCAACAAATGACACAAAATATCTTTTTGGATGCAAAACATTGGTTAAAAACCGTAATTGGACGAGAATAACCATAGGGAGGAAGAAAATGAACTAAATGTTCAACCAAAGACACAAACGTACTAATTGGATGCACAAGATTTGTTAAAAACTCTAATTGGACGAGAATAAGCCTAGGGCGTATGAAAATGACCTAAATGTTCAACCAATGACACAAACGTACTTATTGGATGCACAAGATTGGTGAAAAATCCTAATTGGACGAGAATAAGCCTAAGGAGGACTAAAATGACCTAAATGTTCAACTAAAGGGACAAATGTACTTATTGGATGCACAAGATTGGTGAAAAATCCTAATTGGACGAAAATAAGCCTAGGGAGGACGAAAATGACCTAAATGTTCAACCAAAGGGACAAATGTACTTATTGGATGCACAAGATTGGTTAAAAACCCTAATTGGGTGAGATTAAGCCTAGGGAGGACGAAAATGACCTAAATGCTCAACCAAAGACACAAACGTACTTATTGGATGCACAAGATTGGTTAAAAACCCTAATTGGATGAGAATAAGCCTAGGTAGGATGAAAATGACCTAAATGTTCAACCTAGGACACAAAATCACTTATTAGATGCACAAGAATGGTTAAAAACCCTAATTGGATTAAAATAAGCCTAGGGAGGCGAAAATGACCTAAATGTTCAACCAATGACACAAAATCACTTATTTGATGCACAAGATTTCTTTAAAACCCTAATTGGACGAGAATAAGCCTAGGGAGGACGAAAATGACCTAAATATTCAACCAAAGACACAAACGTACTTAATGGATGCACAAGATTGGATAAAATCCCTAATTGGATGAGAATAAGCCTAATAAGGACGAAAATGACCTAAATGTTCAACCAATGACACAAAATCACTTATTGGATGCACTAGATTGGTTAAAACCCCTAATTGGACGAGAATAAGCCTAGTGAGGACGTAAATGAACTAAAGTTCAACCAATCACACAAAAATCACTTATTGGATGCACAAGATTGGTGAAAACTCCTAATTGGAAAATAATAAGCCTAGGGAGGACAAAAATGACCTAAATGTTCAACCAAAGAGACAAACGTACTTATTGGACGCACAAGATTGGTTAAAAACCCTAATTGGACGACAATATGCCTTGGGGGGACGAAAATTACCTAAATGTTCAACCAAAGACACAAACGTACTTATTGGATGCACAAGATTGGTTAAAAACCCTAATTGGACGAGAATAAGCCTAGGGCGTACGAAAATGACCTAAATGTTCAACCAAAGACACAAACGTACTTATTGGATACACAAGATTGGTTAAAAACCCTAATTAGACGAGAATAAGCCTAGGGAGGACGAAAATGACATAAATGTTCAACCAATGACACAAAATATCTTTTTGGATGCAAAACATTGGTTAAAAACCGTAATTGGACGAGAATAACCATAGGGAGGAAGAAAATGAACTAAATGTTCAACCAAAGACACAAACGTACTAATTGGATGCACAAGATTTGTTAAAAACTCTAATTGGACGAGAATAAGCCTAGGGCGTATGAAAATGACCTAAATGTTCAACCAATGACACAAACGTACTTATTGGATGCACAAGATTGGTGAAAAATCCTAATTGGACGAGAATAAGCTTAAGGAGGACTAAAATGACCTAAATGTTCAACCAAAGGGACAAATGTACTTATTGGATGCACAAGATTGGTGAAAAATCCTAATTGGACGAAAATAAGCCTAGGGAGGACGAAAATGACCTAAATGTTCAACCAAAGGGACAAATGTACTTATTGGATGCACAAGATTGGTTAAAAACCCTAATTGGGTGAGATTAAGCCTAGGGAGGACGAAAATGACCTAAATGCTCAACCAAAGACACAAACGTACTTATTGGATGCACAAGATTGGTTAAAAACCCTAATTGGATGAGAATAAGCCTAGGTAGGATGAAAATGACCTAAATGTTCAACCTAGGACACAAAATCACTTATTAGATGCACAAGAATGGTTAAAAACCCTAATTGGATTAAAATAAGCCTAGGGAGGCGAAAATGACCTAAATGTTCAACCAATGACACAAAATCACTTATTTGATGCACAAGATTTCTTTAAAACCCTAATTGGACGAGAATAAGCCTAGGGAGGACGAAAATGACCTAAATATTCAACCAAAGACACAAACGTACTTAATGGATGCACAAGATTGGATAAAATCCATAATTGGATGAGAATAAGCCTAGGAAGGACGAAAATGACCTAAATGTTCAACCAATGACACAAAATCACTTATTGGATGCACTAGATTGGTTAAAACCCCTAATTGGACGAGAATAAGCCTAGTGAGGACGTAAATGAACTAAAGTTCAACCAATGACACAAAAATCACTTATTGGATGCACAAGATTGGTGAAAACTCCTAATTGGAAAAGAATAAGCCTAGGGAGGACAAAAATGACCTAAATGTTCAACCAAATAGACAAACGTACTTATTGGACGCACAAGATTGGTTAAAAACCCTAATTGGACGACAATATGCCTTGGGGGGACGAAAATTACCTAAATGTTCAACCAAAGACACAAACGTACTTATTGGATGCACAAGATTGGTTAAAAACCCTAATTGGACGAGAATAAGCCTAGGGCGTACGAAAATGACCTAAATGTTCAACCAAAGACACAAACGTACTTATTGGATACACAAGATTGGTTAAAAACCCTAATTAGACGAGAATAAGCCTAGGGAGGACGAAAATGACATAAATGTTCAACAAATGACACAAAATATCTTTTTGGATGCAAAACATTGGTTAAAAACCGTAATTGGACGAGAATAACCATAGGGAGGAAGAAAATGAACTAAATGTTCAACCAAAGACACAAACGTACTAATTGGATGCACAAGATTTGTTAAAAACTCTAATTGGACGAGAATAAGCCTAGGGCGTATGAAAATGACCTAAATGTTCAACCAATGACACAAACGTACTCATTGGATGCACAAGATTGGTGAAAAATCCTAATTGGACGAGAATAAGCCTAAGGAGGACTAAAATGACCTAAATGTTCAACCAAAGGGACAAATGTACTTATTGGATGCACAAGATTGGTGAAAAATCCTAATTGGACGAAAATAAGCCTAGGGAGGACGAAAATGACCTAAATGTTCAACCAAAGGGACAAATGTACTTATTGGATGCACAAGATTGGTTAAAAACCCTAATTGGGTGAGATTAAGCCTAGGGAGGACGAAAATGACCTAAATGCTCAACCAAAGACACAAACGTACTTATTGGATGCACAAGATTGGTTAAAAACCCTAATTGGATGAGAATAAGCCTAGGTAGGATGAAAATGACCTAAATGTTCAACCTAGGACACAAAATCACTTATTAGATGCACAAGAATGGTTAAAAACCCTAATTGGATTAAAATAAGCCTAGGGAGGCGAAAATGACCTAAATGTTCAACCAATGACACAAAATCACTTATTTGATGCACAAGATTTCTTTAAAACCCTAATTGGACGAGAATAAGCCTAGGGAGGACGAAAATGACCTAAATATTCAACCAAAGACACAAACGTACTTAATGGATGCACAAGATTGGATAAAATCCATAATTGGATGAGAATAAGCCTAGGAAGGACGAAAATGACCTAAATGTTCAACCAATGACACAAAATCACTTATTGGATGCACTAGATTGGTTAAAACCCCTAATTGGACGAGAATAAGCCTAGTGAGGACGTAAATGAACTAAAGTTCAACCAATGACACAAAAATCACTTATTGGATGCACAAGATTGGTGAAAACTCCTAATTGGAAAAGAATAAGCCTAGGGAGGACAAAAATGACCTAAATGTTCAACCAAAGAGACAAACGTACTTATTGGACGCACAAGATAGGTTAAAAACCCTAATTGGACGACAATATGCCTTGGGGGGACGAAAATTACCTAAATGTTCAACCAAAGACACAAACGTACTTATTGGATGCACAAGATTGGTTAAAAACCCTAATTGGACGAGAATAAGCCTAGGGCGTACGAAAATGACCTAAATGTTCAACCAAAGACACAAACGTACTTATTGGATACACAAGATTGGTTAAAAACCCTAATTAGACGAGAATAAGCCTAGGGAGGACGAAAATGACATAAATGTTCAACAAATGACACAAAATATCTTTTTGGATGCAAAACATTGGTTAAAAACCGTAATTGGACGAGAATAACCATAGGGAGGAAGAAAATGAACTAAATGTTCAACCAAAGACACAAACGTACTAATTGGATGCACAAGATTTGTTAAAAACTCTAATTGGACGAGAATAAGCCTAGGGCGTATGAAAATGACCTAAATGTTCAACCAATGACACAAACGTACTTATTGGATGCACAAGATTGGTGAAAAATCCTAATTGGACGAGAATAAGCCTAAGGAGGACTAAAATGACCTAAATGTTCAACTAAAGGGACAAATGTACTTATTGGATGCACAAGATTGGTGAAAAATCCTAATTGGACGAAAATAAGCCTAGGGAGGACGAAAATGACCTAAATGTTCAACCAAAGGGACAAATGTACTTATTGGATGCACAAGATTGGTTAAAAACCCTAATTGGGTGAGATTAAGCCTAGGGAGGACGAAAATGACCTAAATGCTCAACCAAAGACACAAACGTACTTATTGGATGCACAAGATTGGTTAAAAACCCTAATTGGATGAGAATAAGCCTAGGTAGGATGAAAATGACCTAAATGTTCAACCTAGGACACAAAATCACTTATTAGATGCACAAGAATGGTTAAAAACCCTAATTGGATTAAAATAAGCCTAGGGAGGCGAAAATGACCTAAATGTTCAACCAATGACACAAAATCACTTATTTGATGCACAAGATTTCTTTAAAACCCTAATTCGACTAGAATAAGCCTAGGGAGGACGAAAATGACCTAAATATTCAACCAAAGACACAAACGTACTTAATGGATGCACAAGATTGGATAAAATCCCTAATTGGATGAGAATAAGCCTAGGAAGGACGAAAATGACCTAAATGTTCAACCAATGAAACAAAATTACTTATTGGATGCACTAGATTGGTTAAAACCCCTAATTGGACGAGAATAAGCCTAGTGAGGACGTAAATGAACTAAAGTTCAACCAATGACACAAAAATCACTTATTGGATGCACAAGATTGGTGAAAACTCCTAATTGGAAAAGAATAAGCCTAGGGAGGACAAAAATGAGCTAAATGTTCAACCAAAGAGACAAACGTACTTATTGGACGCACAAGATTGGTTAAAAACCCTAATTGGACGACAATATGCCTTGGGGGGACGAAAATTACCTAAATGTTCAACCAAAGACACAAACGTACTTATTGGATGCACAAGATTGGTTAAAAACCCTAATTGGACGAGAATAAGCCTAGGGCGTACGAAAATGACCTAAATGTTCAACCAAAGACACAAACGTACTTATTGGATACACAAGATTGGTTAAAAACCCTAATTAGACGAGAATAAGCCTAGGGAGGACGAAAATGACATAAATGTTCAACCAATGACACAAAATATCTTTTTGGATGCAAAAGATTCGTTAAAAACCGTAATTGGACGAGAATAACCCTAGGGAGGAAGAAAATGAACTAAATGTTCAACCAAAGACACAAACGTACTTATTGGATGCACAAGATTTGTTAAAAATGCTAATTGGACGAGAATAAGCCTAGGGCGTACGAAAATGACCTAAATGTTCAACCAATGACACAAACGTACTTATTGGATGCACAAGATTGGTGAAAAATCCTAATTGGACAAGAATAAGCCTAGGGAGGACTAAAATGACCTAAATGTTCAACCAAAGGGACAAATGTACTTATTGGATGCACAAGATTGGTGAAAAATCCTAATTGGACGAAAATAAGCCTAGGGAGGACGAAGATGACCTAAATGTTCAACCAAAGGGACAAATGTACTTATTGGATGCACAAGATTGGTTAAAAACCCTAATTGGGTGAGAATAAGCCTAGGGAGGACGAAAATGACCTAAATGCTCAACCAAAGACACAAACGTACTTATTGGATGCACAAGATTGGTTAAAACCCCTAATTGGATGAGAATAAGCCTAGGGAGGACGAAAATGACCTAAATGTTCAACCAATGACACAAAATCACTTATTGGATGCACAAGATTGGTTAAAAACCCTAATTGGATGAGAATAAGCCTTGGGTGGACGAAAATGACCTAAATGTTCAACCAAAGACACAAACGTACTTATTGGACGCACAAGATTGGTTAAAAACCCTAATTGGTCGAGAATAACCCTAGGCAGGACGAAAATAACCTAAATGGTTAACCAAAGACACAAAATCGCTTATTGCATGCAAAAGATTGGTTAAAAACCCTAATTGTACGAGAATAAGCTTAGGGAAGACGAAAATGACCTAAATGTTCAACCAATGTCACAAAATCACTTATTGGATGCACAAGATTGGTTAAAAACCCTAATTAGATGAGAATAAGCCTAGGGTGGACGAAAATGACCTAAATGTTCAAACAAAGACACAAACGTACTTATTGCATGCACAAGATTGGTTCAAAACTCTAATTGGATGAGAATAAGCCTAGGGAGGACGAAAATGACCTAAATGTTCAACCAATGACACAAAATCACATGTTGGGTGCACAATATTGGTTAAAAACCCTAATTGGACGAGAATATGCCTAGGGAGGACGAAAATGACCTAAATGTTCAACCAATGACACAAGACCACTTATTGGATGCACAAGATTGGTTTAAAACCCTAATTGGACGAGAATAACCCTAAGGACGACGAAAATGACCTAAATGTTCAACAAAAGAGACAAACGTACTTATTGGATGCACAAGATTTGTTAAAAACCCTAATTGGATGAGAATAAGCCTAGGGAGGACGAAAATGAACTAAATGTTCAACCAATTACACAAAATCACTTATTGGATGCACAAGATAGGTTAAAAACCCTAATATGACGAGAATAACCCTAGGGAGGACGAAAATTACCTAAATGTTCAATCAAAGACACAAAATCACTTATTGGATGCAAAAGATTGGTTAAAGTTCAAATCCCTAATTGGACGAGAATAAGCCTAGGGAGGACGAAAATGACCTAAATGTTCAACCAAAGACACAAACATACTTATTGGATGCACAAGATTGGTTAAAAACCCTAATTGGATGAGAATAAGACTTGGGAGGACGAAAATGACCTAAATGTTCAACCAAAGACACAAACGTACTTACTTGAAGTAAAAGATTGGTTAAAAACCCTAATTGGATGAGAATAAGCCTAGCGAGGACGAAAATAACCTAAATGTTCAACCAAAGAAACAAACATACTTATTGGATGCACAAGATTGGTTCAAAACCCTAATTGGATGAGAATAAGCCTAGGGAGGACGAAAATGACCTAAATGTTCAACCAATGACACAAGACCATTTATTGGATGCACAAGATTGGTTAAAAACCCTAATTGGACGACAAAAACCTTAGGGACGACGAAAATATCCTAAATATTCAACCAAAGAGACAAACGTACTTATTGGATGCACAAGATTGGTTAAAAACCTTAATTGGATGAGAATAGGCCTAGGGAGGACGAAAATGACCTAAATGTTCAACCAATTACAAAAAATCACTTGTTGGATGCACAAGATTGGTTAAAAACCCTAATTGGTCGAGAATAACCCTAAGGAGGACGAAAATAACCTAAATGTTCAACCAATGTCACAAAATCACTTATTGGATGCACAAGATTGGTTAAAAACCCTAATTGGATGAGAATAAGCCTAGGGAGGACGAAAACAACCTAAATGTTCAACCAAAGACACAAACGTACTTATTGGATGCACAAGATTGGTTAAAAACCCTAATTGGATGAGAATAAGCCTAGGGAGGACGAAAATGACCAAAATTTTCAACCAAAGACACAAACGTACTTATTGGATGCACAAGATTGGATAAAAACCCAAATTGGATGACAATAAGCCTAGGGAGGACGAAAATGACCTAAATGTTCAACCAATGATACAAAATCACTTATTGGATGCACAAGATTGGTTAAAAACCCTAATTGGTTGAGAATAAGCCTAGGGAGGACTAAAATGACCTAAATGTTCAACCAAAGAAACAAACATACTGATTGGATGCACAAGATTGGTTAAAAACCCTAATTGGATGAGTATAAGCATAGGGATGACGAAAATGACCTAAATTTTCAACCAAAGACACACTAATTGGACGAGAATAAGCCTAGGGAGGACGAAAACAACGTCAATGTTCGACCAAAGACACAAACGTACTTATTGGATGCACAAGATTGGTTAAAAACCCTAATTGGAAGAGAATAAGCCTAGGGAGGACGAAAATGACCTAAATGTTCAACCAAAGAAACAAACATACTGATTGGATGCACAAGATTGGTTAAAAACCCTAATTGGATGAGTATAAGCATAGGGATGATGAAAATGACCTAAATGTTCAACCAAAGACACAAACGTACTTATTGGATACACAAGATTGGTTAAAAACCCTAATTGGATTAGAATAAGCCTAATGAGGACGAAAATGACCTAAATGTTCAACCAATGACACAAAACCACTTATTGGATACACAAGATTGGTTAAAAACCCTAATTGGATGAGAATAAGCCTAGGGAGGATGAAAATGACCTAAATGATCAACCAATGACATAAAATATCTTATTGGCTGCAAAAGATTGGTTAAAAACCCTAATTCGACGAGAATAACCCTAGGAAGCAAGAAATTGAACTAAATGTTCAACCAAAGACACAAACGTACTAATTGGATGCACAAGATTGGTTAAAACCCCTAATTGGTGGACAATAAGCCTAGGGAGGACGAAAATGACCTAAATGTTCAACCAATGACACAAGACCACTTATTGGATGCACAAGATTTGTTAAAAACCCTAATTGGACGAGAATAAGCCTAGGGCGTACGAAAATGACCTAAATGTTCAACCAAAGACACAAAATCACTTATTGGATGCACAAGATAGGTTAAAAACCCTAATATGACGAGAATAACCCTAGGGAGGACGAAAATTACCTAAATGTTCAACCATAGACACAAAATCACTTATTGGATGCAAAAGATTGGTTAAAAACCCTAATTGGACGAGAATATGCCTAGGGAGGACGAAAATGACCTAAATGTTCAACCAAAGAAACAAACATACTTATTGGATGCACAAGATTGGTTAAAAACCCTAATTGGATGAGTATAAGCATAGGGATGACGAAAATGACCTAAATGTTCAACCAAAGACACAAACGTACTTATTGGATACACAAGATTGGGTAAAAACCCTAATTGGATGAGAATAAGCCTAATGAGGACGAAAATGACCTAAATGTTCAACCAATGACACAAAACCACTTATTGGATACACAAGATTGGTTAAAAACCCTAATTGGATGAGAATAAGCCTAGGGAGGATGAAAATGACCTAAATGATCAACCAATGACACAAGACGACTTATTGGATGCACAAGATTTGTTAAAAACCCTAATTGGACGAGAATAAGCCTAGGGCGTACGAAAATGACCTAAATGTTCAACCAATTACACAAACGTACTTATTGGATGAACAAGAATTGTCAAAAATCCTAATTGGACGAGAATAAGACTAGCGAGGACGAAAATGACCTAAATGTTCAACCAAAGGGACAAATGTACTTATTGGATGCACAAGATTGGTTAAAAACCCTAATTGGATGAGAATAAGCCTAGGGAGGACGAAAATGACCTAAATGCTCAACCAAAGACACAAACGTACTTATTGGATGCACAAGATTGGTTAAAAACCTTAATTGGATGAGAATAAGCCTAGGTAGGATGAAAATGACCTAAATGTTCAACCTATGACACAAAATCACTTATTAGATGTACAAGAATAAGCCTAGGGAGGACGAAAATGACCTAAATGTTCAACCAATATCACAAAACCACATATTGGATGCACAAGATTGGTTAAAAGCCCTAATTGGATGAGAATAAGCCTAGGGAGGACGAAAATGACCTAAATGTTCAACAAAAGACACAAACGTACTTATTGCATGCACAAGATTGGTTCAAAACTCTAATTGGATGAGAATAAGCCTAGGGAGGACGAAAATGACCTAAATGTTCAACCAATGACACAAAATCACATGTTGGGTGCACAATATTGGTTAAAAACCCTAATTGGACGAGAATATGCCTAGGGAGGACGAAAATGACCTAAATGTTCAACCAATGACACAAACATACTTATTGGATGCACAAGATTGGTTAAAAACCCTAATTGGATGAGAATAAGACTAGGGAGGACGAAAATGACCTAAATGTTCAACCAAAGACACAAACGTACTTACTTGAAGTAAAAGATTGGTTAAAAACCCTAATTGGATGAGAATAAGCCTAGCGAGGACGAAAATAACCTAAATGTTCAACCAAAGAAACAAACATACTTATTGGATGCACAAGATTGGTTCAAAACCCTAATTGGATGAGAATAAGCCTAGGGAGGACGAAAATGACCTAAATGTTCAACCAATGACACAAGACCATTTATTGGATGCACAAGATTGGTTAAAAACCCTAATTGGACGACAAAAACCTTAGGGACGACGAAAATATCCTAAATATTCAACCAAAGAGACAAACGTACTTATTGGATGCACAAGATTGGTTAAAAACCTTAATTGGATGAGAATAGGCCTAGGGAGGACGAAAATGACCTAAATGTTCAACCAATTACAAAAAATCACTTGTTGGATGCACAAGATTGGTTAAAAACCCTAATTGGTCGAGAATAACCCTAAGGAGGACGAAAATAACCTAAATGTTCAACCAATGTCACAAAATCACTTATTGGATGCACAAGATTGGTTAAAAACCCTAATTGGATGAGAATAAGCCTAGGGAGGACGAAAACAACCTAAATGTTCAACCAAAGACACAAACGTACTTATTGGATGCACAAGATTGGTTAAAAACCCTAATTGGATGAGAATAAGCCTAGGGAGGACGAAAATGACCAAAATTTTCAACCAAAGACACAAACGTACTTATTGGATGCACAAGATTGGATAAAAACCCAAATTGGATGACAATAAGCCTAGGGAGGACGAAAATGACCTAAATGTTCAACCAATGATACAAAATCACTTATTGGATGCACAAGATTGGTTAAAAACCCTAATTGGTTGAGAATAAGCCTAGGGAGGACTAAAATGACCTAAATGTTCAACCAAAGAAACAAACATACTGATTGGATGCACAAGATTGGTTAAAAACCCTAATTGGATGAGTATAAGCATAGGGATGACGAAAATGACCTAAATTTTCAACCAAAGACACACTAATTGGACGAGAATAAGCCTAGGGAGGACGAAAACAACGTCAATGTTCGACCAAAGACACAAACGTACTTATTGGATGCACAAGATTGGTTAAAAACCCTAATTGGAAGAGAATAAGCCTAGGGAGGACGAAAATGACCTAAATGTTCAACCAAAGAAACAAACATACTGATTGGATGCACAAGATTGGTTAAAAACCCTAATTGGATGAGTATAAGCATAGGGATGACGAAAATGACCTAAATGTTCAACCAAAGACACAAACGTACTTATTGGATACACAAGATTGGTTAAAAACCCTAATTGGATTAGAATAAGCCTAATGAGGACGAAAATGACCTAAATGTTCAACCAATGACACAAAACCACTTATTGGATACACAAGATTGGTTAAAAACCCTAATTGGATGAGAATAAGCCTAGGGAGGATGAAAATGACCTAAATGATCAACCAATGACATAAAATATCTTATTGGCTGCAAAAGATTGGTTAAAAACCCTAATTCGACGAGAATAACCCTAGGAAGCAAGAAATTGAACTAAATGTTCAACCAAAGACACAAACGTACTAATTGGATGCACAAGATTGGTTAAAACCCCTAATTGGTGGACAATAAGCCTAGGGAGGACGAAAATGACCTAAATGTTCAACCAATGACACAAGACCACTTATTGGATGCACAAGATTTGTTAAAAACCCTAATTGGACGAGAATAAGCCTAGGGCGTACGAAAATGACCTAAATGTTCAACCAAAGACACAAAATCACTTATTGGATGCACAAGATAGGTTAAAAACCCTAATATGACGAGAATAACCCTAGGGAGGACGAAAATTACCTAAATGTTCAACCATAGACACAAAATCACTTATTGGATGCAAAAGATTGGTTAAAAACCCTAATTGGACGAGAATATGCCTAGGGAGGACGAAAATGACCTAAATGTTCAACCAAAGAAACAAACATACTTATTGGATGCACAAGATTGGTTAAAAACCCTAATTGGATGAGTATAAGCATAGGGATGACGAAAATGACCTAAATGTTCAACCAAAGACACAAACGTACTTATTGGATACACAAGATTGGGTAAAAACCCTAATTGGATGAGAATAAGCCTAATGAGGACGAAAATGACCTAAATGTTCAACCAATGACACAAAACCACTTATTGGATACACAAGATTGGTTAAAAACCCTAATTGGATGAGAATAAGCCTAGGGAGGATGAAAATGACCTAAATGATCAACCAATGACATAAAATATCTTATTGGCTGCAAAAGATTGGTTAAAAACCCTAATTCGACGAGAATAACCCTAGGAAGCAAGAAATTGAACTAAATGTTCAACCAAAGACACAAACGTACTAATTGGATGCACAAGATTGGTTAAAACCCCTAATTGGTGGACAATAAGCCTAGGGAGGACGAAAATGACCTAAATGTTCAACCAATGACACAAGACCACTTATTGGATGCACAAGATTTGTTAAAAACCCTAATTGGACGAGAATAAGCCTAGGGCGTACGAAAATGACCTAAATGTTCAACCAAAGACACAAAATCACTTATTGGATGCACAAGATAGGTTAAAAACCCTAATATGACGAGAATAACCCTAGGGAGGACGAAAATTACCTAAATGTTCAACCATAGACACAAAATCACTTATTGGATGCAAAAGATTGGTTAAAAACCCTAATTGGAAGAGAATAAGCCTAGGGAGGACGAAAATGACCTAAATGTTCAACCAAAGAAACAAACATACTGATTGGATGCACAAGATTGGTTAAAAACCCTAATTGGATGAGTATAAGCATAGGGATGATGAAAATGACCTAAATGTTCAACCAAAGACACAAACGTACTTATTGGATACACAAGATTGGTTAAAAACCCTAATTGGATTAGAATAAGCCTAATGAGGACGAAAATGACCTAAATGTTCAACCAATGACACAAAACCACTTATTGGATACACAAGATTGGTTAAAAACCCTAATTGGATGAGAATAAGCCTAGGGAGGATGAAAATGACCTAAATGATCATCCAATGACATAAAATATCTTATTGGCTGCAAAAGATTGGTTAAAAACCCTAATTCGACGAGAATAACCTTAGGAAGCAAGAAATTGAACTAAATGTTCAACCAAAGACACAAACGTACTAATTGGATGCACAAGATTGGTTAAAACCCCTAATTGGTGGACAATAAGCCTAGGGAGGACGAAAATGACCTAAATGTTCAACCAATGACACAAGACCACTTATTGGATGCACAAGATTTGTTAAAAACCCTAATTGGACGAGAATAAGCCTAGGGCGTACGAAAATGACCTAAATGTTCAACCAAAGACACAAAATCACTTATTGGATGCACAAGATAGGTTAAAAACCCTAATATGACGAGAATAACCCTAGGGAGGACGAAAATTACCTAAATGTTCAACCATAGACACAAAATCACTTATTGGATGCAAAAGATTGGTTAAAAACCCTAATTGGACGAGAATATGCCTAGGGAGGACGAAAATGACCTAAATGTTCAACCAAAGAAACAAACATACTTATTGGATGCACAAGATTGGTTAAAAACCCTAATTGGATGAGTATAAGCATAGGGATGACGAAAATGACCTAAATGTTCAACCAAAGACACAAACGTACTTATTGGATACACAAGATTGGGTAAAAACCCTAATTGGATGAGAATAAGCCTAATGAGGAGGAAAATGACCTAAATGTTCAACCAATGACACAAAACCACTTATTGGATACACAAGATTGGTTAAAAACCCTAATTGGATGAGAATAAGCCTAGGGAGGATGAAAATGACCTAAATGATCAACCAATGACACAAGACGACTTATTGGATGCACAAGATTTGTTAAAAACCCTAATTGGACGAGAATAAGCCTAGGGCGTACGAAAATGACCTAAATGTTCAACCAATTACACAAACGTACTTATTGGATGAACAAGAATTGTGAAAAATCCTAATTGGACGAGAATAAGACTAGCGAGGACGAAAATGACCTAAATGTTCAACCAAAGGGACAAATGTACTTATTGGATGCACAAGATTGGTTAAAAACCCTAATTGGATGAGAATAAGCATAGGGAGGACGAAAATGACCTAAATGCTCAACCAAAGACACAAACGTACTTATTGGATGCACAAGATTGGTTAAAAACCTTAATTGGATGAGAATAAGCCTAGGTAGGATGAAAATGACCTAAATGTTCAACCTATGACACAAAATCACTTATTAGATGTACAAGAATAAGCCTAGGGAGGACGAAAATGACCTAAATGTTCAACCAATATCACAAAACCACATATTGGATGGACAAGATTGGTTAAAAGCCCTAATTGGATGAGAATAAGCCTAGGGAGGACGAAAATGACCTAAATGTTCAACAAAAGACACAAACGTACTTATTGCATGCACAAGATTGGTTCAAAACTCTAATTGGATGAGAATAAGCCTAGGGAGGACGAAAATGACCTAAATGTTCAACCAATGACACAAGACCACTTATTGGATGCACAAGATTTGTTAAAAACCCTAATTGGACGAGAATAAGCCTAGGGCGTACGAAAATGACCTAAATGTTCAACCAAAGACACAAAATCACTTATTGGATGCACAAGATAGGTTAAAAACCCTAATATGACGAGAATAACCCTAGGGAGGACGAAAATTACCTAAATGTTCAACCATAGACACAAAATCACTTATTGGATGCAAAAGATTGGTTAAAAACCCTAATTGGAAGAGAATAAGCCTAGGGAGGACGAAAATGACCTAAATGTTCAACCAAAGAAACAAACATACTGATTGGATGCACAAGATTGGTTAAAAACCCTAATTGGATGAGTATAAGCATAGGGATGATGAAAATGACCTAAATGTTCAACCAAAGACACAAACGTACTTATTGGATACACAAGATTGGTTAAAAACCCTAATTGGATTAGAATAAGCCTAATGAGGACGAAAATGACCTAAATGTTCAACCAATGACACAAAACCACTTATTGGATACACAAGATTGGTTAAAAACCCTAATTGGATGAGAATAAGCCTAGGGAGGATGAAAATGACCTAAATGATCAACCAATGACATAAAATATCTTATTGGCTGCAAAAGATTGGTTAAAAACCCTAATTCGACGAGAATAACCCTAGGAAGCAAGAAATTGAACTAAATGTTCAACCAAAGACACAAACGTACTAATTGGATGCACAAGATTGGTTAAAACCCCTAATTGGTGGACAATAAGCCTAGGGAGGACGAAAATGACCTAAATGTTCAACCAATGACACAAGACCACTTATTGGATGCACAAGATTTGTTAAAAACCCTAATTGGACGAGAATAAGCCTAGGGCGTACGAAAATGACCTAAATGTTCAACCAAAGACACAAAATCACTTATTGGATGCACAAGATAGGTTAAAAACCCTAATATGACGAGAATAACCCTAGGGAGGACGAAAATTACCTAAATGTTCAACCATAGACACAAAATCACTTATTGGATGCAAAAGATTGGTTAAAAACCCTAATTGGACGAGAATATGCCTAGGGAGGACGAAAATGACCTAAATGTTCAACCAAAGAAACAAACATACTTATTGGATGCACAAGATTGGTTAAAAACCCTAATTGGATGAGTATAAGCATAGGGATGACGAAAATGACCTAAATGTTCAACCAAAGACACAAACGTACTTATTGGATACACAAGATTGGGTAAAAACCCTAATTGGATGAGAATAAGCCTAATGAGGACGAAAATGACCTAAATGTTCAACCAATGACACAAAACCACTTATTGGATACACAAGATTGGTTAAAAACCCTAATTGGATGAGAATAAGCCTAGGGAGGATGAAAATGACCTAAATGATCAACCAATGACACAAGACGACTTATTGGATGCACAAGATTTGTTAAAAACCCTAATTGGACGAGAATAAGCCTAGGGCGTACGAAAATGACCTAAATGTTCAACCAATTACACAAACGTACTTATTGGATGAACAAGAATTGTGAAAAATCCTAATTGGACGAGAATAAGACTAGCGAGGACGAAAATGACCTAAATGTTCAACCAAAGGGACAAATGTACTTATTGGATGCACAAGATTGGTTAAAAACCCTAATTGGATGAGAATAAGCCTAGGGAGGACGAAAATGACCTAAATGCTCAACCAAAGACACAAACGTACTTATTGGATGCACAAGATTGGTTAAAAACCTTAATTGGATGAGAATAAGCCTAGGTAGGATGAAAATGACCTAAATGTTCAACCTATGACACAAAATCACTTATTAGATGTACAAGAATAAGCCTAGGGAGGACGAAAATGACCTAAATGTTCAACCAATATCACAAAACCACATATTGGATGCACAAGATTGGTTAAAAGCCCTAATTGGATGAGAATAAGCCTAGGGAGGACGAAAATGACCTAAATGTTCAACAAAAGACACAAACGTACTTATTGCATGCACAAGATTGGTTCAAAACTCTAATTGGATGAGAATAAGCCTAGGGAGGACGAAAATGACCTAAATGTTCAACCAATGACACAAAATCACATGTTGGGTGCACAATATTGGTTAAAAACCCTAATTGGACGAGAATATGCCTAGGGAGGACGAAAATGACCTAAATGTTCAACCAATGACACAAGACCACTTATTGGATGCACAAGATTGGTTAAAAACCCTAATTAGACGAGAATAACCCTAGGGACGACGAAAATGACCTAAATGTTCAACCAAAGAGACAAACGTACTTATTGGATGCACAAGATTTGTTAAAAACCCTAATTGGATGAGAATAAGCCTAGGGAGGACGAAAATGACCTAAATGTTCAACCAATTACAAAAAATCACTAGTTGGATGCACAAGATTAGTTAAAAACCCTAATTGGTCGAGAATAACCCTAGGGAGGACGAAAATAACCTAAAGGTTTAACCAATGTCACAAAATCACTTATTGGATGCACAAGATTGGTTAAAAACCCTAATTGGATGAGAATAAGCCTAGGGAGGACGAAAACAACCTAAATGTTCAACCAAAGACACAAACGTACTTATTGGATGCACAAGATTGGTTAAAAACCCTAATTGGATGAGAATAAGCCTAGGGAGGACGAAAATGATTTAAATGTTCAACCAAAGACACAAACGTACTTATTGGATGCACAAGATTGGATAAAAACCCTAATTGGATGACAATAAGCCTAGGGAGGACGAAAATGACCTAAATGTTCAACCAATGATACAAAATTACTTATTGGATGCACAAGATTGGTTAAAAACCCTAATTGGTTGAGAATAAGCCAAGGGAGGACTAAAATGACCTAAATGTTCAACCAAAGACACAAACGTACTTATTGGATACACAAGATTGGGTAAAAACCCTAATTGGATGAGAATATGCCTAATGAGGACGAAAATGACCTAAATGTTCAACCAATGACACAAAACCACTTATTGGATACACAAGATTGTTTAAAAACCCTAATTGGATGAGAATAAGCCTAGGGAGGATGAAAATGACCTAAATGATCAACCAATGACACAAGACCACTTATTGGATGCACAAGATTGGTTAAAAACCCTAATTGGTTGAGAATAAGCCTAGGGCGTACAAAAATGACCTAAATGTTCAAACAATTACACAAACGTACTTATTGGATACACAAGATTGGGTAAAAACCCTAATTGGATGAGAATAAGCCTAGGGAGGACGAAAATGACCTAAATGTTCAACCAATGACACAAATGTACTTATTGGATGCACTAGAATGGTTAAAAACCCTTATTGGATGAGAATAAGCCTAGGGGGGCGAAAATGACCTAAATGTTCAACCAAAGACACAAAATCACTTATTAGATGCACAAGATTGGTTAAAAACCCTAATTGGATGAGAATAAGCCTAGGGATGACAAAAATGACCTAAATATTCAACCAAAGACACAAACGTACTTATTGGATGCACAAGATTGGATAAAAACCCTAATTGGATGAGAATAATCCGAGGGAGGAAGAAAATCACCTAAATGTTCAACCAAAGACACAAAATCACTTATTGGATACAAAAGATTGATTAAAAACCCTAATTGGATGAGAATAAGTCTAGGGAGGACGAAAATGACCTAAATATTCAATCAAAGACACAAACGTACTTATTGGATGCACAAGATTGGTTAAAAACCGTAATTGGATGAGAATAAGCCTAGGGAGGACGAAAATGACCTAAATGTTCAACCAATGTCACAAAATCACTTATTGGATGCACAAGAATGGTTAAAAACCCTTATTGGATGAGAATAAGCCTAGGGGGGGCGAAAATGACCTAAATGTTCAACCAATGACACAAAATCACTTATTTGATGCACAAGATTTCTTTAAAATCCTAATTGGACGAGAATTAGCCTAGGGAGGATGAAAATGACATAAATGTTCAACCAATGACACAAAATAACTTATTGGATGCACAAGATTGGTTAAAAACCCTAATTGGATGAGAATAAGCCTAGGGATGAGAAAAACGACCTAAATATTGAACCAAAGACACAAACGTACTTATTGGATGCACAAGATTGGATAAAAACCCTAATTGGATGAGAATAAGCCTAGGGAGGAAGAAAATGACCTAAATGTTCAACCAAAGACACAAAATCACTTATTGGATGCAAAAGATTGATTAAAAAACCTAAATTGGACATGAATAACCTTGGGAGGACGAAAATGACCTAAATGTTCAACCAATGACACAAAATCACTTATTTGATGCACAAGATTGGTTAAAAACCCTAATTGGACGAGAATAAGCCTAGCGAGGACGAAAATGAACTAAATGTTCAACCTAGGACACAAACGTACTTATTGGATACACAAGATTGGGTAAAAACCCTAATTGGATGAGAATAAGCCTAATGAGGACGAAAATGACCTAAATGTTCAACCAATGACACAAAACCACTTATTGGATGCACAAGAATGGTTAAAAACCCTTATTGGATGAGAATAAGCCTAGGGGGGGCGAAAATGACCTAAATGTTCAACCAATGACACAAAATCACTTATTTGATGCACAAGATTTCTTTAAAATCCTAATTGGACGAGAATTAGCCTAGGGAGGATGAAAATGACATAAATGTTCAACCAATGACACAAAATATCTTATTGGATGCAAAAGATTGGTCAAAAACCCTAATTCGACGAGAATAACCCTAGGAAGGAAGAAATTGAACTAAATGTTCAACCAAAGACACAAACGTACTAATTGGATGCACAAGATTGGTTAAAACCCCTAATTGGAGGACAAAAAGCCTAGGGAGGACGAAAATGACCTAAATGTTCAACCAATGACACAAGACCACTTATTGGATGCACAAGATTTGTTAAAAACCCTAATTGGACGAGAATAAGCCTAGGGCGTACGAAAATGACCTAAATGTTCAACCAATGACACAAACGTACTTATTGGATGCACAAGAATTGTGAAAAATCCTAATTGGACGAGAATACGCCTAGGGAGGACGAAAATGACCTAAATGTTCAACCAAAGGGACAAATGTACTTATTGGATGCACAAGATTTGTTAAAAACCCTAATTGGATGAGAATAAGCCTAGGGAGGACGAAAATGACCTAAATGCTCAACCAAAGACACAAACGTACTTATTGGATGCACAAGATTGGTTAAAAACCCTAATTGGATGAGAATAAGCCTAGGTAGGATGAAAATGATCTAAATGTTCAACCTATGACACAAAATCACTTATTAGATGCACAAGAATGGTGAAAAACCCTTATTGGATGAGAATAAGCCTAGGGGGGCGAAAATGACCTAAATGTTCAACCAATGACACAAAATCACTTATTGGATGCACAAGATTGGTTAAAACCCCTAATTGGATGAGAATAAGCCTAGGGAGGACGAAATCAACCTAAATGTTCAACCAAAGACACAAACGTACTTAATGGATGCACAAGATTGGTTAAAAACCCTAATTGGATAAAAATAAGCCTAAGGAGGACAAATGACCTAAATGCTCAACCAAAGACACAAACGTACTTATTGGATGCACAAGATTGGTTAAAAACCCTAATTGGACGAGAATAAGCCTAGGTAGGATGAAAATGATCTAAATGTTCAACCTATGACAAAAAATCACTTATTAGATGCACAAGAATGGTTAAAAACCCTTATTGGATGAGAATAAGCCTAGGGGGGGCGAAAATGACCTAAATGTTCAACCAATGACACAAAATCACTTATTGGATGCACAAGATTGGTTAAAACCCCTAATTGAATGAGAATAAGCCTAGGGAGGACAAAAACAACCTAAATGTTCAACCAAAGACACAAACGTACTTATTGGATGCACAAGATTTGTTAAAAACCCTAATTGGATGAGAGTAAGCCTAGCAAGGACGAAAATGACCTAAATGTTCAACCAAAGACACAAACGTTCTTATTGGATGCACAAGATTGGATAAAAACCCTAATCGGATGACAATAAGCCTAGGGAGGACGAAAATGACCTAAATGTTCAACCAATGATACAAAATCACTTATTGGATGCACAAGATTGGTTAAAAACCCTAATTGGTTGAGAATAAGCCTAGGGAGGACTAAAATGACCTAAATGTTCAACCAAAGACACAAACGTACTTATTTTATGCACAAGATTGGTTCAAAACCCTAATTGGATGAGAATAAGCCTAATGAGGACGAAAATGACCTAAATGTTCAACCAATGACACAAAACCACTTATTGGATACACAAGATTGGTTAAAAACCCTAATTGGATGAGAATAAGCCTAGGGAGGACTAAAATGACCTAAATGTTCAACCAATGACACAAAATCACTTATTTGATGCACAAGATTTCTTTAAAATCCTAATTGGACGAGAATTAGCCTAGGGAGGATGAAAATGACATAAACGTTCAACCAATGACACAAAATCACTTATTGGATGCACAAGATTGGTTAAAAACCCTAATTGGATGAGAATAAGCCTAGGGAGGAAGAAAATGACCTAAATGTTCAACCAAAGACACAAAATCACTTATTGGATGCAAAAGATTGATTAAAAAACCTAAATTGGACATGAATAACCTTGGGAGGACGAAAATGACCTAAATGTTCAACCAATGACACAAAATCACTTATTTGATGCACAAGATTGGTTAAAAACCCTAATTGGACGAGAATAAGCCTAGCGAGGACGAAAATGAACTAAATGTTCAACCTAGGACACAAACGTACTTATTGGATACACAAGATTGGGTAAAAACCCTAATTAGATGAGAATAAGCCTAATGAGGACGAAAATGACCTAAATGTTCAACCAATGACACAAAACCACTTATTGGATGCACAAGAATGGTTAAAAACCCTTATTGGATGAGAATAAGCCTAGGGGGGGCGAAAATGACCTAAATGTTCAACCAATGATACAAAATCACTTATTTGATGCACAAGATTTCTTTAAAATCCTAATTGGACGAGAATTAGCCTAGGGAGGATGAAAATGACATAAATGTTCAACCAATGACACAAAATATCTTATTGGATGCAAAAGATTGGTCAAAAACCCTAATTCGACGAGAATAACCCTAGGAAGGAAGAAATTGAACTAAATGTTCAACCAAAGACACAAACGTACTAATTGGATGCACAAGATTGGTTAAAACCCCTAATTGGAGGACAATAAGCCTAGGGAGGACGAAAATGACCTAAATGTTCAACCAATGACACAAGACCACTTAATGGATGCACAAGATTTGTTAAAAACCCTAATTGGACGAGAATAAGCCTAGGGCGTACGAAAATGACCTAAATGTTCAACCAATGACACAAACGTACTTATTGGATGCACAAGAATTGTGAAAAATCCTAATTGGACGAGAATACGCCTAGGGAGGACGAAAATGACCTAAATGTTCAACCAAAGGGACAAATGTACTTATTGGATGCACAAGATTGGTTAAAAACCCTAATTGGATGAGAATAAGCCTAGGGAGGACGAAAATGACCTAAATGCTCAACCAAAGACACAAACGTACTTATTGGATGCACAAGATTGGTTAAAAACCCTAATTGGATGAGAATAAGCCTATGTAGGATGAAAATGATCTAAATAATCAACCTATGACACAAAATCACTTATTAGATGCACAAGAATGGTTAAAAACCCTTATTGGATGAGAATAAGCCTAGTGAGGACGAAAATGAACTAAATGTTCAACCAATGACACAAAATGACTTATTGCATGCAAATGATAGGTTAAAAACGTTAATTGGACGAGAATAAGCCTAGGGAGGACGAAAATGATCTAAATATTCAACCAAAGACACAAACGTACTTATTGGATGCACAAGATTGGATAAAAACCCTAATTGGATAAGAATAAGCCTAGGGAGGACGAAAATGACCAAATGTTCAACCAATGACACAAGACCACTTATTGGATGCACAAGATTGGTTAAAAACCCTAATTGGACGAGAATAACCCTAGGGACGACGAAAATGACCTAAATGTTCAACCAAAGAGACAAACGTACTTATTGGATGCACAAGATTGGTTAAAAACCCTAATTGGATGAGAATAAGCCTAGGGAGGACGAAAATGACCTAAATGTTTAACCAAAGACACAAACGTACTTACTGGATGCACAAGATTGGTTAAAAACCCTAATTGGATGAGAATAAGCCTAGGGAGGACGAAAATAACCTAAATGTTCAACCAAAGAAACTAACATACTTATTGGATGCACAAGATTGGTTCAAAACCCTAATTGGATGAGAATAAGCCTAGGGATGATGAAAATGACCTAAATGATCAACCAATGACACAAAATATCTTATTGGATGCAAAAGATTGGTCAAAAACCCTAATTCGACGAGAATAACACTAGGAAGGAAGAAATTGAACTAAATGTTCAACCAAAGACACAAACGTACTAATTGGATGCACAAGATTCGTTAAAACCCCTAATTGGAGGACAATAAGCCTATGGAGGACGAAAATGACCTAAATGTTCAACCAATGACACAAGACCACTTATTGGATGCACAAGATTGGTTAAAAACCCTAATTGGATGACAATAAGCCTAGGGAGGACGAAAATGACCTAAATGCTCAACCAAAGACACAAACGTACTTATTGGATGCACAAGATTGGTCGAAAACCCTAATTGGATGAGAATAAGCCTAGGTAGGATGAAAATGACCTAAATGTTCAACCTATGACACAAAATCACTTATTAGATGCACAAGAATGGTTAAAAACCCTTATTGGAAGAGAATAAGCCTAGGGGGGGCGAAAATGACCTAAATGTTCAACTAATGACACAAAATCACTTATTTGATGCACAAGATTTCTTTAAAATCCTAATTGGACGAGAATTAGCCTAGGGAGGATGAAAATGACATAAATGTTCAACTAATGACACAAAATCACTTATTGGATGCACAAGATTGGTTAAAAACCCTAATTGGATGAGAATAAGCCTAGGGATGACAAAAATAACCTAAATATTCATCCAAAGACACAAACGTACTTATTGGATGCACAAGATTGGATAAAAACCCTAATTGGATGAGAATAAGCCTAGGGAGGAAGAAAATGACCTAAATGTTCAACCAAAGACCCAAAATCACTTATTGGATGCAAAAGATTGATTAAAAACCCTAATTGGACGAGAATAAGCCTAGGGAGAACGAAAATGACCTAAATGTTCAACCAATGACACAAAATCACTTATTTGATGCACAAGATTGGTTAAAAACCCTAATTGGACGAGAATAAGCCTAGTGAGGACGGAAATGAACTGAATGTTCAACCAATGACACAAAATCACTTATTGCATGCAAAAGATAGGTTAAAAACCCTAATTGGACGAGAATAAGCCTAGGGAGGACGAAAATGACCTAAATATTCAACCAAAGACACAAACGTACTTATTGGATGCACAAGATTGGATAAAACCCTAATTGGATAAGAATAAGCCTAGGGAGGACGAAAATGACCTAAATGTTCAACCAATGACACAAAATCACTTACTGGATGCACAAGATTGGTTAAAAACCCTAATTGGATGAGAATAAGCCTAGGGAGGACGAAAATAACCTAAATGTTCAACCAAAGAAACTAACATACTTATTGGATGCACAAGATTGGTTCAAAACCCTAATTGGATGAGAATAAGCCTAAGGAGGATGAAAATGACCTAAATGATCAACCAATGACACAAAATATCTTATTGGATGCAAAAGATTGGTCAAAAACCCTAATTCGACGAGAATAACACTAGGAAGGAAGAAATTGAACTAAATGTTCAACCAAAGACACAAACGTACTAATTGGATGCACAAGATTAGTTAAAACCCCTAATTGGAGGACAATAAGCCTATGGAGGACGAAAATGACCTAAATGTTCAACCAATGACACAAGACCACTTATTGGATGCACAAGATTTGTTAAAAACCCTAATTGGACGAGAATAAGCCTAGGGCGTACGAAAATGACCTAAATGTTCAACCAATGACACAAACGTACTTATTGGATGCACAAGAATTGTGAAAAATCCTAATTGGACGAGAATACGCCTAGGGAGGACAAAAATGACCTAAATGTTCAACCAAAGGGACAAATGTACTTATTGGATGCACAAGATTGGTTAAAAACCCTAATTGGATGAGAATAAGCCTAGGGAGGACGAAAATGACCTAAATGCTCAACCAAAGACACAAACGTACTTATTGGATGCACAAGATTGGTTAAAAACCCTAATTGGATGAGAATAAGCCTAGGTAGGATGAAAATGATCTAAATGTTCAACCTATGACACAAAATCACTTATTAGATGCACAAGAATGGTTAAAAACCCTTATTGGATGAGAATAAGCCTAGGGGGGCGAAAATGACCTAAATGTTCAACCAATGACACAAAATCACTTATTGGATGCACAAGATTGGTTAAAACCCCTAATTGGATGAGAATAAGCCTAGGGAGGACGAAAACAACCTAAATGTTCAACCAAAGACACAAACGTACTTATTGGATGCACAAGATTGGTTAAAAACCCTAATTGGATGAGAATAAGCCTAGGGAGGACGAAAATGACCTAAATGTTCAACCAATGTCACAAAATCACTTATTGGATGCACAAGATTGGATAAAAAACCTAATTGGATGACAATAAGCCTAGGGAGGACGAAAATGACCTAAATGTTCAACCAATGATACAAAATTACTTATTGGATGCACAAGATTGGTTAAAAACCCTAATGGGTTGAGAAAAAGCCTAGGGAGGACGAAAATGACCTAAATGTTCAACCAATGACACAAAATCGCATGTTGGATGCACAAGATTGGTTAAAAACCCTAATTGGACAAGAATATGCCTAGGGAGGACGAAAATGACCTAAATGTTCAACCAAAGACACAAACATACTTATTGGATTCACAAGATTGGTTAAAAACCCTAATTGGATGAGAATAAGCCTAGGGAGGACGAAAATGACCTAAATGTTCAACCAAAGACACAAACGTACTTACTGGATGCACAAGATTGGTTAAAAACCCTAATTGGATGAGAATAAGCCTAGGGAGGATGAAAATGACCTAAATGATCAACCAATGACACAAAATATCTTATTGGATGCAAAAGATTGGTTAAAAACCCTAATTCGACGAGAATAACCCTAGGAATGAAGAAATTGAACTAAATATTCAACCAAAGACACAACGTACTAATTGGATGCACAAGATGGGTTAAAACCCCTAATTGGAGGATAATAAGCCTAGGGAGGACGAAAATGACCTAAATGTTCAACCAATGACACAAGACCACTTATTGGATGCACAAGAATTGTTAAAAACCCTAATTGGACGAGAAAAAGCCTAGGGCGTACGAAAATGACCTAAATGTTCAACCAATTACACAAACGTACTTATTGGATGCACAAGAATTGTGAAAAATCCTAATTGGACGAGATCAAGCCTAGGGAGGACGAAAATGACCTAAATGTTCAACCAAAGGGACAAATGTACTTATTGGATGCACAAGATTGGTTAAAAACCCTAATTGGATGAGAATAAGCCTAGGGAGGACGAAAATGACCTAAATGCTCAACCAAAGACACAAATGTACTTATTGGATGCACAAGATTGGTCAAAAACCCTAATTGGATGAGAATAAGCCTAGGTAGGATGAAAATGACCTAAATGTTCAACCTATGACAGAAAATCACTTATTAGATGCACAAGAATGGTTAAAAACCCTTATTGGAAGAGAATAAGCCTAGGCGGGGCGAAAATGACCTAAATGTTCAACTAATGACACAAAATCACTTATTTGATGCACAAGATTTCTTTAAAATCCTAATTGGACGAGAATTAGCCTAGGGAGGATGAAAATGACATAAATGTTCAACCAATGACACAAAATCACTTATTGGATGCACAAGATTGGTTAAAAACCCTAATTGGATGAGAATAAGCCTAGGGATGACAAAAATGACCTAAATATTCAACCAAAGACACAAACGTACTTATTGGATGCACAAGATTGGATAAAAACCCTAATTGGATGAGAATAAGCCTAGGGAGGAAGAAAATGACCTAAATGTTCAACCAAAGACACAAAATCACTTATTGGATGCAAAAGATTGATTAAAAACCCTAATTGGACGAGAATATGCCAAGGGAGAACGAAAATGACCTAAATGTTCAACCAATGACACAAAATCACTTATTTGATGCACAAGATTGGTTAAAAACCCTAATTGGACGAGAATAAGCCTAGTGAGGACGGAAATGAACTAAATGTTCAACCAATGACACAAAATCACTTATTGCATGCAAAAGATAGGTTAAAAACCCTAATTGGACGAGAATAAGCCTAGGGAGGACGAAAATGACCTAAATATTCAACCAAAGACACAAACGTACTTATTGGATGCACAAGATTGGATAAAAACCCTAATTGGATAAGAATAAGCCTAGGGAGGACGAAAATGACCTAAATGTTCAACCAATGACACAAAATCACTTATTGGATGCACAAGATTGGTTAAAAACCCTAATTGGATGAGAATAAGCCTAGGGTGGACGAAAATGACCTAAATGTTTAACCAAAGACACAAACGTACTTATTGGATGCACAAGATTGGTTAAAAACCCTAATTGGTCGAGAATAACCCTAGGGAGGACGAAAATAACCTAAATGTTTTACCAAAGACACAAAATCGCTTATTGCATGCAAAAGAATGGTTAAAAACCCTAATTGTACGAGAATAAGCTTAGGGAGGACGAAAATGACCTAAATGTTCAACCAACGTCACAAAATCACTTATTGGATGCACAAGATTGGTTAAAAACCCTAATTGGATGAGAATATGCCAAGGGAGGACGAAAATGACCTAAATGTTCAACAAAAGACACAAACGTACTTATTGCATGCACAAGATTGGTTCAAAACTCTAATTGGATGAGAATAAGCCTAGGGAGGACGAAAATGACCTAAATGTTCAACCAATGACAGAAAATCACATGTTGGGTGCACAATATTGGTTAAAAACCCTAATTGGACGAGAATATGCCTAGGGAGGACGAAAATGACCTAAATGTTCAACCAATGACACAAGACCACTTATTGGATGCACAAGATTGGTTAAAAACCCTAATTGGACGACGAAAATGACCTAAATGTTCAACCAAAGAGACAAACGTACTTATTGGATGCACAAGATTTGTTAAAAACCCTAATTGGATGAGAATAGGCCTAGGGAGGACGAAAATGAACTAAATGTTCAACCAATTACACAAAATCACTTGTTGGATGCACAAGATAGGTTAAAAACCCTAATATGACGAGAATAACCCTAGGGAGGACGAAAATGACCTAAATGTTTAACCAAAGACACAAAATCACTTATTGGATGCAAAAGATTGGTTAAAATCCCTAATTGGACGAGAATAAGCCTAGGGAGGACGAAAATGACCTAAATGTTCAACCAAAGACACAAACATACTTATTGGATGCACAAGATTGGTTAAAAACCCTAATTGGATGAGAATAAGCCTAGGGAGGACGAAAAAGACCTAAATGTTCAACCAAAGACACAAACGTACTTACTTGAAGTACAAGATTGGTTAAAAACCCTAATTGGATGAGAATAAGCCTAGGGACGACGAAAATAACCTAAATGTTCAACCAAAGAAACAAACATACTTATTGGATGCACAAGATTGGTTCAAAACCCTAATTGGATGAGAATAAGCCTAGGTAGGACGAAAATGACCTAAATGTTCAACCAATGACACAAGACCACTTATTGGATGCACAAGATTGGTTAAAAACCCTAATTGGACGAGAAAAACCTTAAGGACGACGAAAATCACCTAAATATTCAACCAAAGAGACAAACGTACTTATTGGATGCACAAGATTGGTTAAAAACCCTAATTGGAAGAGAATAAGCCTAGGGAGGACGAAAATTACCTATATGTTCAACCAATTACAAAAAATCACTTGTTGGATGCCCAAGATTGGTTAAAAACCCTAATTGGTCGAGAATAACCCTAGGGAGGACGAAAATAACCTAAATGTTCAACCAATGTCACAAAATCACTTATTGGATGCACAAGATTGGTTAAAACCCCTAATTGGATGAGAATAAGCCTAGGGAGGATGAAAACAACCTAAGTGTTCAACCAAAGACACAAACGTACTTATTGGATGCCCAAGATTGGTTAAAAACCCTAATTGGATGAGAATAAGCTTAGGGAGGACGAAAATGACCTAAATGTTCAACCAAAGACACAAACGTACTTATTGGATGCACAAGATTGGATAAAAACCCTAATCGGATGACAATAAGCCTAGGGAGGACGAAAATGACCTAAATGTTCAACCAATGATACAAAATCACTTATTGGATGCACAAGATTGGTTAAAAACCCTAATTGGTTAAGAATAAGCCTAGGGAGGACGAAAATGAACTAAATGTTCAAACAATCACACAAAATCGCATGTTGGATGCACAAGATTGGTTAAAAACCCTAATTGGACAAGAATATGCCTAGGGAGGATGAAAATGACCTAAATTTTAAACCAAAGACACAAAGGTACTTACTGGATGCACAAGATTGGTTAAAAACCCTAATTGGATGAGAATAAGCCTAGGGAGGACGAAAATGATCTAAATGTTAAACCAATGACACACTAATTGGACGAGAATAAGCCTAGGGAGGACGAAAACAACGTAAATGTTCGACCAAAGACCCAAACGTACTTATTGGATGCACAAGATTTGTTAAAAACCCTAAATGGATGAGAATAAGCCTAGGGAGGACGAAAATGACCTAAATGTTCAACCAAAGAATAAAACATACTTATTGGATGCACAAGATTGGTTTAAAACCCTAATTGGATGAGTATAAGCATAGGGATGACGAAAATGACCTAAATGTTCAACCAAAGACACAAACGTACTTATTGGATACACAAGATTGGGTAAAAACCCTAATTGGATGAGAATAAGCCTAATGAGGACGAAAATGACCTAAATGTTCAACCAATGACACAAAACCACTTATTGGATACACAAGATTGGTTAAAAACCCTAATTGGATGAGAATAAGCCTAGGGAGGATGAAAATGACCTAAATGATCAACCAATGACACAAAATATCTTATTGGATGCAAAAGATTGGTTAAAAACCCTAATTCGACGAGAATAACCCTAGGAAGGAAGAAATTGAACTAAATATTCAACCAAAGACACAAACGTACTAATTGGATGCACAAGATTGGTTAAAACCCCTAATTGGAGGACAATAAGCCTAGGGAGGACGAAAATGACCTAAATGTTCAACCAATGAAACAAGACCACTTATTGGATGCACAAGATTTGTTAAAAACCCTAATTGGACAAGAAAAAGCCTAGGGCATATGAAAATGACCTAAATGTTCAACCAATTACACAAACGTACTTATTGGATGCACAAGAATTGTGAAAAATCCTAATTGGACGAGAATAAGCCTAGGGAGGACGAAAATGACCTAAATGTTCAACCAAAGGGACAAATGTACTTATTGGATGCACAAGATTGGTTAAAAACCCTAATTGGATGAGAATAAGCCTAGGGAGGACGAAAATGACCTAAATGCTCAACCAAAGACACAAACGTACTTATTGGATGCACAAGATTGGTTAAAAACCATAATTGGATGAGAATAAGCCTAGGGAGGACGAAAATGACCTAAATGTTCAACCTATGACACAAAATCACTTATTAGATGCACAAGAATCGTTAAAAACCCTTATTGGATGAGAATAAGCCTAGGGGGGCGAAAATGACATAAATGTTCAACCAATGACACAAAATCACTTATTTGATGCACAAGATTTCTTTAAAATCCTAATTGGACGAGAATAAGCCTAGGGAGGATGAAAATGACATAAATGTTCAACTAATGACATAAAATCACTTATTGGATGCACAAGATTGGTTAAAAACCATAATTGGATGAGAATAAACCTATGGAGAATGATAATGACCTAAATTTTCAACCAATGACACAAAATCACTTATTGGATGCACAAGAATGGTTAAAAACCGTAATTGGATGGCAATAAGCCTAGGAAGGACGAAAATGACCTAAATGTTCAACCAATGTCACAAGACCACTTATTGGATGCACAAGATTTCTTTAAAACCCGAATTGGACAAGAATAAGCCTAGGGAGAACGAAAATGACCTAAATGTTAAACCAATGACACAAAATCACTTATTGGATGAACAAGATTGGTGAAAAATCCTAATTGGACGAGAATAAGCCTAGGGAGGACAAAAATGACCTAAATGTTCATCCAAAGGGACAAACGTACTTATTGGATGCACAAGATTGGTTAAAAACCCTAATTGGATGAGAATAAGCCTAGGGAGGACGAAAATGACCTAAATGTTAAACCAATTACACAAAATCACTTGTTGGATGCACAAGATTGGTTAAAAACCCTAATTGGTCGAGAATAACCCTAGTGAGGATGAAAATAACCTAAATGTTCAACCAAAGACACAAAATCACTTATTGCATGCAAAAGATTGGTTAAAAACCCTAATTGGACGAGAATAAACCTAGGGAGGACGAAAATGACCTAAATGTTCAAACGTACTTGTTGGATGCACAAGATTGGATAAAAACCTTAATTGGATGAGAATAAGCCTAGGGAGGACGAAAATGACTAAATATTCAACCAATGACACAAAATCACTTATGGGATGCACAAGATAGGTTAAAAACCCTAATTGGAGGAGAATAAGCCTAGGGAGGACGAAAATAACCTAAATTTTCAACCAAAGACACAAAATCACTTATTGGATGCACAAGATAGGTCAAAAACCCTAATTAGGTGAGAATAAGCCTAAGGAGGACGAAAATGACCTAAATGTTCAACCAACGACACAAAAGCACATGTTGGATGCACAAGATTGGTTAAAAACCCTAATTGGACTAGAATATGCCTAGGGAGGACGAAAATGACCTAAATGTTCAACCAAAGACACAAACGTACTTGTTGGATGCAAAAGATTTGTTAAAAACCCTAATTGGATGAGAATAAGCCTAGGGAGGACGAAAATGACCTAAATGTTCAACCAAAGAGACAAACATATTTATTGGATGCACAAGATTGGTTTAAAACCCTAATTGGATGAGAATAAGCCTAAGTAGGATGAAAATGACCTAAATGTTCAACCTATGACACAAAATCACTTATTAGATGCACAAGAATGGTTAAAAACCCTAATTGGATGAGAATAATCCTAGGGAGGACGGAAATGACCTAAATGTTCAACCAATGACACATAATCACTTATTTGATGCACAAGATTTGTTTAAAACCCTAATTGGACGAGAATAAGCCTAGGGAGAACGAAAATGACATAAATGTTCAACCAATGACACAAAATCACTTATGGGATGCACAAGATTGGTTAAAAACCCTAATTGGATGAGAATAAGGCTAGGGAGGACGAAAATGACCTAAATGTTCAACCAATGGGACAAACGTACTTATTGGATGCACAAGATTGGTTAAAAACCCTAATTCGATGAGAATAAGCCTAGGGAGGACGAAAATGACCTAAATGTTCAACCAATTACACAAAATCACTTATTTGATGCACAAGATTTCTTTAAAACCCTAATTGGACGAAAGTGACATAAATGTTCAACCAATGACACAAAATCACTTATGGGATGCACAAGATAGGTTAAAAACCCTAATTGGAGGAGAATAAGCCTAGAGAGGACGAATATAACCTAAACTTTCAACCAAAGACACAAAATCACTTATTGGATGCACAAGATAGGTCAAAAACCCTAATTAGGTGAGAATAAGCCTTAGGAGGACGAAAATGACCTAAATGTTCAACCAACGACACAAAAGCACATGTTGGATGCACAAGATTGGTTAAAAACCCTAATTGGACGAGAATATGCCTAGGGAGGACGAAAATGACCTAAATGTTCAACCAAAGACACAAACATACTTATTGGATGCACAAGATTGGTTAAAAACCCTAATTGGATGAGAATAAGCTTAGGTAGGATGAAAATGACCTAAATGTTCAACCTATGACACAAAATCACTCATTAGATGCACAAGAATGGTTAAAAACCCTAATTGGGTGAGAATAATCCTAGGGAGGACGAAAATGACCTAAATGTTCAACCAATGACACAAAATCACTTATTTGATGCACAAGATTTTTTTAAAACCCTAATTGGACGAGAATAAGCCTAGGGAGAACGAAAATGACATAAATGTTCAACCAATGACACAAAATCACTTATGGGATGCACAAGATTGGTTAAAAACCCTAATTGGATGAGAATAAGCCTAGGGAGGACGAAAATGACCTAAATGTTCAACCAAACGGACAAACGTACTTATTGGATGCACAAGATTGGTTAAAAGCCCTAATTGGATGAGAATAAGCCTAGGGAGGACGAAAATGTCCTAAATGTTCAACCAATTACACAAAATCACTTGTTGGATGCACAAGATTGGTTAAAAACCCTAATTGGTCGAGAATAACCCTAGTGAGGATGAAAATAACCTAAATGTTGAACCAAAGACACAAAATCACTTATTGCATGCAAAAGATTGGTTAGAAACCCTAATTGGACGAGAATAAGCCTAGGGAGGACGAAAATGACCTAAATATTCAACCAAAGACACAAACGTACTTATTGGATGCACAAGATTGGATAAAAACCTTAATTGGATGAGAATAAGCCTAGGGAGGACGAAAATGACCTAAATGTTCAACCAATGACACAAAATCACTTATTTGATGCACAAGATTTCTTTAAAACCCTAATTGGACGAGAATAAGCCTAGGGAGGACGAAAATGACCTAAATTTTCAACCAAAGATACAAAATCACTTATTGGATGCACAAGATAGGTCAAAAACCCTAATTAGGCGAGAATAAGCCTAGGGAGGACGAAAATGATCTAAATGTTCAACCAAAGAGACAAACATATTTATTGGATGCACAAGATTGGTTAAAAACCCTAATTGGATGAGAATAAGCCTAGGTAGGATGAAAATGAACTAAATTTTCAACCAAAGACACAAAATCACTTATTGGATGCACAAGATAGGTCAAAAACCCTAATTAGGTGAGAATAAGCCTAAGGAGGACGAAAATGACCTAAATGTTCAACTAACGACACAAAAGCACATGTTGGATGCACAAGATTGGTTAAAAACCCTAATTGGACTAGAATATGACTAGGGAGGACGAAAATGACCTAAATGTTCAACCAAAGACACAAACGTACTTCTTGGATGCACAAGATTTGTTAAAAACCCTAATTGGATGAGAATAAGCCTAGGGAGGACGAAAATGACCTAAATGTTCAACCAAAGAGACAAACATATTTATTGGATGCACAAGATTGGTTAAAAACCCTAATTGGATGAGAATAAGCCTAAGTAGGATGAAAATGACCTAAATGTTCAACCTATGACAAAAAATCACTTATTAGATGCACAAGAATGGTTAAAAACCCTAATTGGATGAGAATAATCCTAGGGAGGACGGAAATGACCTAAATGTTCAACCAATGACACATAATCACTTATTTGATGCACAAGATTTCTTTGAAACCCTAATTGGACGAGAATAAGCCTAGGGAGAACGAAAATGACATAAATGTTCAACCAATGACACAAAATCACTTATGGGATGCACAAGATTGGTTAAAAACTCTAATTGGATGAGAATAAGGCTAGGGAGGACGAAAATGACCTAAATGTTCAACCAAAGGGACAAACGTACTTATTGGATGCACAAGATTGGTTAAAAACCCTAATTGGATGAGAATAAGCCTAGGGAGGACGAAAATGACCTAAATGTTCAACCAATTACACAAAATCACTTGTTGGATGCACAAGATTGGTTAAAAACCCTAATTGGTCGAGAATAACCCTAGTGAGGATGAAAATAACCTAAATGTTCAACCAAAGACACAAAATCACTTATTGCATGCAAAAGATTGGTTAAAAACCCTAATTGGACGAGAATAAGCCTAGGGAGGACGAAAATGACCTAAATGTTCAACCAATGACACATAATCACTTATTTGATGCACAAGATTTCTTTAAAACCCTAATTGGACGAAAATGACATAAATGTTCAACCAATGACACAAAATCACTTATGGGATGCACAAGATAGGTTAAAAACCCTAATTGGAGGAGAATAAGCCTAGATAGGACGAAAATGACCTAAATTTTCAACCAAAGACACAAAATCACTTATTGGATGCACAAGATAGGTCAAAAACCCTAATTAGGTGAGAATAAGCCTAGGAAGGACGAAAATGACCTAAATGTTCAACCAAAGAGACAAACATATTTATTGGATGCACAAGATTGGTTAAAAACCCTAATTGGATGAGAATAAGCCTAGGTAGGATGAAAATGACCTAAATATTCAACCTATGACACAAAATCACTTATTAGATGCACAAGAATGGTTAAAAACCCTAATTGGATGAGAATATGGCTAGGGAGGACGAAAATCACCTAAATGTTCAACCAAAGGGACAAACGTACTTATTGGATGCACAAGATTGGTTAAAAACCCTAATTGGATGAGAATAAGCCTAGGGAGGACGAAAATGACCTAAATGTTCAACCAATTACACAAAATCACTTGTTGGATGCACAAGATTGGTTAAAAACCCTAATTGGTCGAGAATAACCCTAGTGAGGATGAAAATAACCTAAATGTTCAACCAAAGACACAAAATCACTTATTGCATGCAAAAGATTGGTTAAAAACCCTAATTGGACGAGAATAAGCCTAGGGAGGACGAAAATGACCTAAATGTTCAACCAATGACACATAATCACTTATTTGATGCACAAGATTTCTTTAAAATCCTAATTGGACGAAAATGACATAAATGTTCAACCAATGACACAAAATCACTTATGGGATGCACAAGATAGGTTAAAAACCCTAATTGGAGGAAAATAAGCCTAGGGAGGACGAAAATGACCTAAATTTTCAACCAAAGACACAAAATCACTTATTAGATGCACAAGAATGGTTAAAAATCCTAATTGGATGAGAATAAGCCTAGGGAGGACGAAAATGACCTAAATGTTAAACCAATGATACAAAATCACTTATTTGATGCACAAGATTTCTTTAAAACCCTAATTGGACGAGAATAAGCCTAGGGAGGACGAAAATGACCTAAATGTTTAACCAAAGAGACAAATGTACTTATTGGATGCCTAAGATTGGTTAAAAATCCTAATTGGATGAGAATAAGCCTAGGGAAGACGAAAATGACCTAAATGTTCAACCAGTTACACAAAATCACTTGTTGGATGCACAAGATTGGATAAAAACCCTAATTTGATGAGAATAAGCCTAAGGAGGACGAAAATGACCTAAAT
>JBBPBP010009779.1:47295215-47320751 GCA_037974735.1 Cicer chorassanicum | reverse complement strand
CAAGATTGGTTAAAAACCCTAATTGGACAAGAATATGCCTAGGGAGGACGAAAATGACCTAAATGTTCAACCAATGACACAAGAATGGTTAAAAACCCTAATTGGACGAGAATATCCCTAGGGACGACGAAAATGACCTAAATGTTCAACCAAAGAGACAAAAGTACTTATTGGATGCACAAGATTGGTTAAAAACCCTAATTGGATGAGAATAAGCCTAGGTTGGATGAAAATGACCTAAATGTTCAACCTATGAAACAAAATCATTTATTAGATGCACAAGAATGGTTAAAAATCCTAATTGGATGAGAATAAGCCTAGGGAGGACGAAAATGACCTAAATGTTAAACCAATGACACAAAATCACTTATTAGATGCACAAGACTGGTTAAAAACCCTTATTGGATGAGAATATGGCTAGGGAGGACGAAAATCACCTAAATGTTCAACCAAAGGGACAAACGTACTTATTGGATGCACAAGATTGGTTAAAAACCCTAATTGGATGAGAATAAGCCTAGGGAGGACGACAATGACCTAAATGTTCAACCAATTACACAAAATCACTTGTTGGATGCACAAGATTGGTTAAAAACCCTAATTGGTCGAGAATAACCCTAGTGAGGATGAAAATAACCTAAATGTTCAACCAAAGACACAAAATCACTTATTGCATGCAAAAGATTGGTTAAAAACCCTAATTGGACGAGAATAAGCCTAGGGAGGACGAAAATGACCTAAATGTTCAACCAATGACACATAATCACTTATTTGATGCACAAGATTTCTTTAAAACCCTAATTGGACGAAAATGACATAAATGTTCAACGAATGACACAAAATCACTTATGGGATGCACAAGATAGGTTAAAAACCCTAATTGGAGGAAAATAAGCCTAGGGAGGACGAAAATGACCTAAATTTTCTACCAAAGACACAAAATCACTTATTGGATGCACAAGAATGGTTAAAAACCCTAATTGGATGAGAATATGGCTAGGGAGGACGAAAATCACCTAAATGTTCAACCAAAGGGACAAACGTACTTATTGGATGCACAAGATTGGTTAAAAACCCTAATTGGATGAGAATAAGCCTAGGGAGGACGAAAATGACCTAAATGTTCAACCAATTACACAAAATCACTTGTTGGATGCACAAGATTGGTTAAAAACCCTAATTGGTCGAGAATAACCCTAGTGAGGATGAAAATAACCTAAATGTTCAACCAAAGACACAAAATCACTTATTGCATGCAAAAGATTGGTTAAAAACCCTAATTGGAGGAAAATAAGCCTAGGGAGGACGAAAATGACCTAAATTTTCAACCAAAGACACAAAATCACTTATTAGATGCACAAGAATGGTTAAAAATCCTAATTGGATGAGAATAAGCCTAGGGAGGACGAAAATGACCTAAATGTTAAACCAATGATACAAAATCACTTATTTGATGCACAAGATTTCTTTAAAACCCTAATTGGACGAGAATAAGCCTAGGGAGGACGAAAATGACCTAAATGTTTAACCAAAGAGACAAATGTACTTATTGGATGCACAAGATTGGTTAAAAATCCTAATTGGATGAGAATAAGCCTAGGGAAGACGAAAATGACCTAAATGTTCAACCAGTTACACAAAATCACTTGTTGGATGCACAAGATTGGATAAAAACCCTAATTTGATGAGAATAAGCCTAAGGAGGACGAAAATGACCTAAATGTTCAACCAATGACACAAAATCACATATTGGATGCACAAGAATGGTTAAAACCCTAATTGGATGAGAATAAGCCTAGGGAGGACGAAAATGACCTAAATGTTAAACCAAAGACACAAACGTACTTATTGCATGCACAAGATTAGTTCAAAACCCTTATTGGATGAGAATAAGCCTAGGGAGGACGAAAATGACCTAAATGTTCAACCAATGAAATCACATGTTGGATGCCCAAGATTGGTTAAAAACCCTAATTGGACAAGAATATGCCTAGGGAGGACGAAAATGACCTAAATGTTCAACCAATGACACAAGAATGGTTAAAAACCCTAATTGGACGAGAATATCCCTAGGGACGACGAAAATGACCTAAATGTTCAACCAAAGAGACAAAAGTACTTATTGGATGCACAAGATTGGTTAAAAACCCTAATTGGATGAGAATAAGCCTAGGTTGGATGAAAATGACCTAAATGTTCAACCTATGAAACAAAATCACTTATTAGATGCACAAGAATGGTTAAAAACCCTAATTGGATGAGTATAAGCCTAGGGAGGACGAAAATGACCTAAATGTTAAACCAATGATACAAAATCACTTATTTGATGCACAAGATTTCTTTAAAACCCTAATTGGACGAGAATAAGCCTAGGGAGGACGAAAATGACATAAATGTTTAACCAAAGAGACAAATGTACTTATTGGATGCACAAGATTGGTTAAAAATCCTAATTGGATGAGAATAAGCCTAGGGAGGACGAAAATGACCTAAATGTTCAACCAGTTACACAAAATCACTTGTTGGATGCACAAGATTGGATAAAAACCCTAATTTGATGAGAATAAGCCTAAGGTGGACGAAAATGACCTATATGTTCAACCAATGACACAAAATCACATATTGGATGCACAAGAATGGTTAAAACCCTAATTGGATGAGAATAAGCCTAGGGAGGACGAAAATGACCTAAATGTTAAACCAAAGACACAAACGTACTTATTGCATGCACAAGATTAGTTCAAAACCCTAATTGGATGAGAATAAGCCTGGGGAGGACGAAAATGACCTAAATGTTCAACCAATGACACAAAATCACATGTTGGATGCACAAGATTGGTTAAAAACCCTAATTGGACAAGAATATGCCTAGGGAGGACGAAAATGACCTAAATGTTCAACCAATGACACAAGAATGGTTAAAAACCCTAATTGGACGAGAATAACCCTAGGGACGACGAAAATGACCTAAATGTTCAACCAAAGAGACAAAAGTACTTATTGGATGCACAAGATTGGTTAAAAACCCTAATTGGATGAGAATAAGCCTAGGGAGGACGAAAATGACCTAAATGTTCAACCAATTACACAAAATCACTTGTTGGATGCACAAGATTGGTTAAAAACCCTAATATGACGAGAATAACCCTAGGGAGGACGAAAATTACCTAAATGTTCAACCAAAGACACAAAATCACTTATTGGATGCAAAAGATTGGTTAAAAACCCTAATTGGACGAGAATAAACCTAGGGAGGACGAAAATGACCTAATTCTTCAACCAAAGACACAAACATAGTTATTGAATGCACAAGATTGGTTTAAAACCCTAATTGGATGAGAATAAGCCCAGAGAGGACGAAAATGACCTAAATGTTCAACCAAAAACACAAACGTACTTATTGGATGCACAAGGTTGGTTAAAAATCCTAATTGGATGAGAATAAGGCTAGAGAGGGCGAAAATGACCTAAATGTTCAACCAATGACACAAAATCACTTATTGGATGCACAAGGTTGGTGAAAAATCCTAATTGGACGAGAATAAGCCTAGGGAGGACGGAAACAACCTAAATGTTCAACCAAAGAGACAAACGTACTAATTGGATGCACAAGATTGGTTAAAAACCCTAATTGGATGAGAACAAGCCTAGGGAGGACGAAAGTGACCTAAATGTTCAACCAAAGACACAAACGTACTTATTGGATGCTCAAGATTGGATAAAACCCCTAATTGGATGAGAATAAGCCTAGGGAAGACGAAAATGACCTAAATATTCAACCAATGACACAAAATCACTTATTGGATGCACAAGATTGGTTAAAAACCCTAATTGGATGAGAATAAGCCTAGGGAGGACGAAAATGACCTAAATGTTCAACCAATTACACAAAATCACTTGTTGGATGCACAAGATTGGTTAAAAACCCTAATTGGTCGAGAATAACCATAGTGAGGATGAAAATAACCTAAATGTTCAACCAAAGACACAAAATCACTTATTGCATGCAAAAGATTGGTTAAAAACCCTAATTGGACGAGAATAAGCCTAGGGAGGAAGAAAATGACCTAAATGTTCAACCAATGACACATAATCACTTATTTGATGCACAAGATTTCTTTAAAACCCTAATTGGACGAAAATGACATAAATGTTCAACCAATGACACAAAATCACTTATGGGATGCACAAGATAGGTTAAAAACCCTAATTGGAGGAGAATAAGCCTAGGGAGGACGAAAATGACCTAAATGTTCAACCAAAGAGACAAACATATTTATTGGATGCACAAGATTGGTTAAAAACCCTAATTGGATGAGAATAAGCCTAGGTAGGATGAAAATGACCTAAATATTCAACCAAAGACACAAAATCACTTATTGGATGCACAAGATAGGTCAAAAACCCTAATTAGGTGAGAATAAGCCTAGGGAGAACGAAAATGATCTAAATGTTCAACCAAAGAGACAAACATATTTATTGGATGCACAAGATTGGTTAAAAACCCTAATTGGATGAGAATAAGCCTAGGTAGGATGAAAATGAACTAAATTTTCAACCAAAGACACAAAATCACTTATTGGATGCACAAGATAGGTCAAAAACCCTAATTAGGTGAGAATAAGCCTAAGGAGGACGAAAATGACTTAAATGTTCAACCAACGACACAAAAGCACATGTTGGATGCACAAGATTGGTTAAAAACCCTAATTGGACTAGAATATGCCTAGGGAGGACGAAAATGACCTAAATGTTCAACCAAAGACACAAACGTACTTCTTGGATGCACAAGATTTGTTAAAAACCCTAATTGGATGAGAATAAGCCTAGGGAGGACGAAAATGACCTAAATGTTCAACCAAAGAGACAAACATATTTATTGGATGCACAAGATTGGTTAAAAACACTAATTGGATGAGAATAAGCCTAAGTAGGATGAAAATGACCTAAATGTTCAACCTATGACACAAAATCACTTATTAGATGCACAAGAATGGTTAAAAACCCTAATTGGATGAGAATAATCCTAGGGAGGACAGAAATGACCTAAATGTTCAACCAATGACACATAATCACTTATTAGATGCACAAGAATGGTTAAAAACCCTTATTGGATGAGAATATGGCTAGGGAGGACGAAAATCACCTAAATGTTCAACCAAAGGGACAAACGTACTTATTGGATGCACAAGATTGGTTAAAAACCCTAATTGGATGAGAATAAGCCTAGGGAGGACGACAATGACCTAAATGTTCAACCAATTACACAAAATCACTTGTTGGATGCACAAGATTGGTTAAAAACCCTAATTGGTCGAGAATAACCCTAGTGAGGATGAAAATAACCTAAATGTTCAACCAAAGACACAAAATCACTTATTGCATGCAAAAGATTGCTTAAAAACCCTAATTGGACGAGAATAAGCCTAGGGAGGACGAAAATGACCTAAATGTTCAACCAATGACACATAATCACTTATTTGATGCACAAGATTTCTTTAAAACCCTAATTGGACGAAAATGACATAAATGTTCAACGAATGACACAAAATCACTTATGGGATGCACAAGATAGGTTAAAAACCCTAATTGGAGGAAAATAAGCCTAGGGAGGACGAAAATGACCTAAATTTTCTACCAAAGACACAAAATCACTTATTGGATGCACAAGAATGGTTAAAAACCCTAATTGGATGAGAATATGGCTAGGGAGGACGAAAATCACCTAAATGTTCAACCAAAGGGACAAACGTACTTATTGGATGCACAAGATTGGTTAAAAACCCTAATTGGATGAGAATAAGCCTAGGGAGGACGAAAATGACCTAAATGTTCAACCAATTACACAAAATCACTTGTTGGATGCACAAGATTGGTTAAAAACCCTAATTGGTCGAGAATAACCCTAGTGAGGATGAAAATAACCTAACTGTTCAACCAAAGACACAAAATCACTTATTGCATGCAAAAGATTGGTTAAAAACCCTAATTGGACGAGAATAAGCCTAGGGAGGACGAAAATGACCTAAATGTTCAACCAATGACACATAATCACTTATTTGATGCACAAGATTTCTTTAAAACCCTAATTGGACGAAAATGACATAAATGTTCAACCAATGACACAAAATCACTTATGGGATGCACAAGATAGGTTAAAAACCCTAATTGGAGGAAAATAAGCCTAGGGAGGACGAAAATGACCTAAATTTTCTACCAAAGACACAAAATCACTTATTGGATGCACAAGATTGGTTAAAAACCCTAATTGGATGAGAATAAGCCTAGGGAGGACGAAAATGACCTAAATGTTCAACCAAAGAGACAAACATATTTATTGGATGCACAAGATTGGTTAAAAACCCTAATTGGATGAGAATAAACCTAGGTAGGATGAAAATGACCGAAATGTTGAACCTATGACACAAAATCACTTATTAGATGCACAAGAATGGTTAAACACCCTAATTGGATGAGAATAAGCCTAGGGAGGACGAAAATGACCTAAATGTTCAACCAATGACACATAATCACTTATTTGATGCAAAAGATTTCTTTAAAACCCTAATTGGACGACAATAAGCCTAGGGAGAACGAAAATGACATAAATGTTCAATCAATGACACAAAATCGCATGTTGGATGCACAAGATTGGTTAAAAACCCTAATTGGACGAGAATATGCCTAAGAAGGACGAAAATGACCTAAATGTTCAACCAAAGACACAAACGTACATATTGGATGCACAAGATTAAATAAAAACCCTAATTGGATGAGAATAAGCCTAGGGAGGACGAAAATGACCTAAATGTTCATCCAATGACACAAAATCACTTATTGGATGCACAAGATTGATTAAAAACCCTAATAGGATGAGAATAAGCCTAGGGAGGACGAAAACGACCTAAATGTTCAACCTAAGATACAAACGTACTTATTGTATGCACAAGATTGGTTCAAAACCCTAATTGGATGAGAATAAGCCTAGGGAGGACGAAAAAGACCTAAATTTTCAACCAATGACACAAGACCAATTATTGGATGCACAAGATTGGTTAAAAAATCCTAATTGGACGAGAAAAAGCCTAGGGAGTACGAAAATAACCTAAATGTTCAACCAATGACACAAATGTACTTATTGGATGCACAAGATTGGTTAAAAACCCTAATTGGACGAGAATAAGCCTAGTGAGGACGAAAATGAACTAAATGTTCAACCAACGACACAAAATCACTTATTGGATGCACAAGAATGATGAAAAATTCTAATTGGACGAGAATAAGCCTAGGGAGGACGAAAATGGCCTAAATGTTCAACCAAAGAGACAAACGTACTTATTGGATGCACAAGATTGGTTAAAAACCCTAATTGGATGAGAATAAGCCTAGGTTGGATGAAAATGACCTAAATGTTCAACCTATGACACAAAATCACTTATTAGATGCACAAGAATGGTTAAAAACCCTAATTGGATGAGAATAAGCCTAGGGAGGACGAAAATGACCTAAATATTAAACCAATGATACAAAATCACTTATTTGATGCACAAGATTTCTTTAAAACCTTAATTGGACGAGAATAAGCCTAGGGAGGACGAAAATGACATAAATGTTTAACCAAAGAGACAAATGTACTTATTGGATGCACAAGATTGGTTAAAAATCCTAATTGGATGAGAATAAGCCTTAGGAGGACGGAAATGACCTAAATGTTCAACCAGTTACACAAAATCACTTGTTGGATGCACAAGATTGGATAAAAACCCTAATTTGATGAGAATAAGCCTAAGGAGGACGAAAATGACCTAAATGTTCAACCAATGACACAAAATCACATATTGGATGCACAAGAATGGTTAAAACCCTAATTGGATCAGAATAAGCCTAGGGAGGACGAAAATGACCTAAATGTTCAACCAAAGACACAAACGTACTTATTGGATGCACAAGATTGGTTAAAAACCCTAATTGGATGAGAATAAGCCTAGGGAGGACGAAAATGACCTAAATGTTCAACCAATTACACAAAATCACTTGTTGGATGCACAAGATTGGTTAAAAAACCCTAATATGACGAGAATAACCCTAGGGAGGACGAAAATTACATAAATGTTCAACCAAAGACACAAAATCACTTATTGGATGCAAAAGATTGGTTAAAAACCCTAATTGGACGAGAATAAACCTAGGGAAGACGAAAATGACCTAATTCTTCAACCAAAGACACAAACATAGTTATTGGATGCACAAGATTGGTTAAAAATCCTAATTGGATGAGAATAAGCCTAGAGAGGGCGAAAATGACCTAAATGTTCAACCAATGACACAAAATCACTTATTGGATGCACAAGGTTGGTGAAAAATCCTAATTGGACGAGAATAAGCCTAGGGAGGACGGAAACAACCTAAATGTTCAACCAAAGAGACAAACGTACTAATTGGATGCACAAGATTGGTTAAAAACCCTAATTGGATGAGAACAAGCCTAGGGAGGATGAAGGTGACGTGAATGTTCAACCAAAGACACAAACATACTTATTGGATGCTCAAGATTGGATAAAACCCCTAATTGGATGAGAATAAGCCTAGGGAAGACGAAAATGACCTAAATATTCAACCAATGATACAAAATCAATTACTGGATGCACAAGATTGGTTAAAAACCCTAATTGGATGAGAATAAGCCTAGGGAGGACGAAAATGACCTAAATTTTCAACCAATGACAGAAAATCAATTATCGGATGCACAAGATAGGTTAAAAACCCTAATTAGATGAGAATAAGCCTAGGGAGGACGAAAATGACCTAAATGTTCAACCAATGACACAAAATCACATGTTGGATGCACAAGATTGGTTAAAAACCCTAATTGGACAAGAATATGCCTAGGAAGAACGAAAATGACCTAAATGTTCAACCAAAGACACAAACGTACTTATTGGATGCACAAGATTGGTTAAAAACCCTAATTGGATGAGAATAAGCTTAGGGAGGACGAAAATGACCTAAATGTTCAACCAATGACAAAAAATATCTTATTGGATGCAAAACATTGGTTAAAAACCCTAATTGGACGAGAATAACCCTAGGGAGGAAGAAAATGAACTAAATGTTCAACCAAAGACACAAACGTACTAATTGGATGCACAAGATTGGTTAAAAACCCTAATTGGAGGACAATAAGCCTAGGGAGGACGAAATTGACCAAAATGTTCAACCAATGACACAAGACAACTTATTGGATGCACAAGATTGGGGAAAAATCCTAATTGGACGAAAATAAGCCTAGGGAGGACGAAAATGACCTAAATGTTCAACCAAAGGGACAAATGTACATATTGGATTCACAAGATTGGTTAAGAACCCTAATTGGATGAGAATAAGCCTAGGGAGGACGAAAATGACCTAAATGCTCAACCAAAGACACAAACGTACTTATTGGATGCACAAGATTGGTTAAAAACCCTAATTGGATGAGAATAAGCCTAGGTAGGATGAAAATGACCTAAATGTTCAACCTATGACACAAAATCACTTATTAGATGCACAAGAATGGTTAAAAACCCTAATTGGATGAGAATAAGCATAGGGAGGACGAAAATGACCTAAATATTCAATCTATGACACAAAATCACTTATTTGATGCACAAGATTTCTTTAAAACCCTAATTGTACGAGAATAAGCCCAGGGAGGACGAAAATGACATAAATGTTCAACCAATGACACAAAATCGCATGTTGGATGCACAAGATTGGTTAAAAACCCTAATTGGACGAGAATATGCCTAAGAAGGACGAAAATGACATAAATGCTCAACCAAAGACACAAACGTACTGATTGGATGCACAAGATTAAATAAAAACCCTAATTGGATGAGAATAAGCCTAGGGAGGACGAAAATGACCTAAATGTTAAACCAATGACACAAAATCACTTATTGGATGCACAAGATTGGTTAAAAACCCTAATAGGATGACAATAAGCCTAGGGAGGACGAAAATGACCTAAATTTTCAACCAAAGACACAAACGTACTTATTGTATGCACAAGATTGGTTAAAAACCCTAATTAGATGAGAATAAGCCTAGGGAGGACGAAAATGACCTAAATGTTAAACCAATGACACAAAATCGCATGTTGGATGCACAAGATCGGTTAAAAACCCTAATTAGAGGAGAATATGCCTAGGAATGACGAAAATGACCTAAATGTTTAACCAAAGACACAAACGTACTTATTGGATGCACAAGATTGGTTAAAAACCCTAATTGGATGAGAATAAGCCTAGGGAGGACGAAAACGACCTAAATTTTCAACCAATGACACAAGACCACTTATTGGATGCACAAGATTGGTTAAAAAATCCTAATTGGACGAGAATAAGCCTAGGGATACGAAAATGACCTAAATGTTCAACCAATGACACAAAATCACTTATTGGATGAACAAGATTGGTTAAAAACCCTAAATGGACGAGAATAAGCTTAGTGAGGACGAAAATGAACTAAATGTTCAACCAACGACACAAAATCACTTATTGGATGCACAAGAATGATGAAAAATTGTAATTGGACGAGAATAAGCCTAGGGAGGATTAAAATGACCTAAATGTTCAACCAAAGAGACAAACGTACTTATAGGATGCACAAGATTGGTTAAAAACCCTAATTGGATGAGAATAAGTCTAGGTAGGAGGAAAATGACATAAATGTTCAACCTATGACACAAAATCACTTATTACATGCACAAGAATGGTTAAAAACCCTAATTGGATGAGAATAAGCCTAGGGAGGACGAAATTGACCTAAATGTTCAATTAAAAACACAAACGTACTTATTGGATGCACAAGATTGGTTAAAAACCCTAATTGGATGAGAATAAGCCTAGAGAGGACGAAAATGACCTAAATGTTCAACCAATGACACAAAATCACTTATTGGATGCACAAGGTTGGTGAAAAATCCTAATTGGACGAGAATAAGCCTAGGGAGGACGAAAACAACCTAAATGTTCAACCAAAGAGACAAACGTACTATTTGGATGCACAAGATTGGTTAAAAACCCTAATTGGATGAGAACAAGCCTAGGGAGGACGAAAGTGACCTAAATGTTCAACCAAAGACACAAACGTACTTATTGGATGCTCCAGATTGGATAAAACCCCTAATTGGATGAGAATAAGCCTAGGGAAGACGAAAATGACCTAAATGTTCAACCAATGACACAAAATCACTATTGGATGCACAAGAGTGGTTAAAAACCCTAATTGGATGAGAATAAGCCTAGGTAGTACGAAAATGACCTAAATGTTCAACCAAACACACAAACGTACTTATTGGATGTACAAGATTGGTTAAAAACCCTAATTTGATGAGAATAAGCCTAGGGAGGACAAAAATGACCTAAATGTTCAACCAATGACACATAATCACATGTTGGATGCACAAGATTGGTTGAAAACCCTGATTGGACGAGAATATGCCTAGGGAGGACGGAACTGACCTAAATGTTCAACCAATGACACAAGACCACTTATTGGATGCACTAGATTGGTTAAGAACCCTAATTGGACAAGAATAACCCCAGGGATGACGAAAATGACCTAAATGTTCAACCAAAGAGACAAACGTACTTATTGGATGCACAAGATTGGTTAAAAACCCTAATTGGATGAGAATAAGCCTAGGGAGGACGAAAATGACCTAAATGTTCAACCAAAGAGACAAACATACTTATTGGATGCACAAGATTGGTTAAAAACCCTAATTGGATGAGAACAAGCCTAGGGAGGACGAAGGTGACCTGAATGTTCAACCAAAGACACAAACATACTTATTGGATGCTCAAGATTGGATAAAAACCCTAATTGGATGACAATAAGCCTAGGGAGGACGAAAATGACCTAAATGATCAACCAATGACAAAAAATCACTTATTGGATGCACAAGATTGGTTAAAAACCCTAATTGAATAAGAATAAGCCTAGGGAGGACGATAATGACCTAAATTTTAAACCTGTAACACAAAATCACTTATTGGATGCACAAGATTGGTTAAAAACCTTTATTGGACGAGAATAAGCTTAGCGAGGACGAAAATGACCTAAATTTTCAACCAATGACACAAAATCACTTATTGGATGCACAGGATAGGTTAAAACCCTTAATTAGTGTTGAATAAGCCTAAGGAGGACGAAAATGACCTAAATGTTCAACCAATGACACAAAATCACTTATTGGATGCACTAGATTGGTTAAAACCCCTAATTGGACGAGAATAAGTCTAGTGAAGACGTAAATGAACTAAAGTTCAACCAATGACACAAAAATCACTTATTGGATGCACAAGATTGGTGAAAAATCCTAATTGGAAAAGAATAAGCCTAGGGAGGACGAAAATGACCTAAATGTTCAACCAAAGAGACAAACGTACTTATTGGACGCACAAGATTGGTTAAAATCCCTAATTGGACGAGAATAAGCCTAGGGAGGATGAAAATGACCTAAATGTTCAACCTAAGAAACAAATATACTTATTGGATGCACAAGATTGGTTAAAAACCCAAATTGGATGAGTATAAGCATAGGGGTGACGAGAATGACCTAAATGTTCAACCAAAGACACAAAATATCTTATTGGATGCAAAAGATTGGTTAAAAATCGTAATTGGACGAGAATAACCCTATGGAGGAAGAAAATGAACTAAATGTTCAACAAAAGACACAAACGTACTAATTGGATGCACAAGATTGGTTAAAAACCCTCATTGGAGGACAATAAGCCTAGGGAGGACGAAAATGACCTAAATATTAAACCAATGACACAAGACCACTTATTGGATGCACCAGATTGGTTAAAAACCCTAATTGGACAAGAAAAACCCCAGGGATGACGAAAATGACCTAAATGTTCAACCAAAGAGACAAACGTACTTATTGGATGCACAAGATTGGTTAAAAACCCTAATTGGATGAGAATAAGCCTAGGGAGGACGAAAATGACCTAAATATTCAACCAATTACACAAAATCACTTGTTGGATGCACAAGATTGGTTAAAAACCCTAATATGATGAGAATAACCCCAGGGAGGACGAAAATTACGTAAATGTTCAACCAAAGACACAAAATCACTTATTGGATGCACAAGATTGGTTAAAAACCCTAATTGGATGAGAATAAGCCTAGGGAGGACGAAAATGACCTAAATGTTCAACCAAAGACACAAACGTACTTATTGGATGCACAAGATTGGTTAAAAACCCTAATTGGATGACAATAAGCCTAGGGAGGACGAAAATGACCTAAATGATCAACCAATGACAAAAAATCACTTATTGGATTCACAAGATTGGTTAAAAACCCTAATTGGATAAGAATAAGCCTAGGGAGGACGATAATGACCTAAATTTTAAACCTGTAACACAAAATCACTTATTGGATGCACAAGATTGGTTAAAAACCTTTATTGGACGAGAATAAGCTTAGCGAGGACGAAAATGACCTAAATTTTCAATCAATGACACAAAATCACTTATTGGATGCACAGGATAGGTTAAAACCCTTAATTAGTGTAGAATAAGCCTAGGGAGGACGAAAATGACCTAAATGTTCAACCAATGACACAAAATCACTTATTGGATGCACTAGATTGGTTAAAACCCCTAATTGGACGAGAATAAGCCTAGTGAAGACGTAAATGAACTAAAGTTCAACCAATGACACAAAAATCACTTATTGGATGCACAAGATTGGTGAAAAATCCTAATTGGAAAAGAATAAGCCTAGGGAGGACGAAAATGACCTAAATGTTCAACCAAAGAGACAAACGTACTTATTGGACGCACAAGATTGGTTAAAAACCCTAATTGGACTAGAATAAGCCTAGGGAGGATGAAAATGACCTAAATGTTCAACCTAAGAAACAAATATACTTATTGGATGCACAAGATTGGTTAGAAACCCAAATTGGATGAGTATAAGCATAGGGGTGACGAGAATGACCTAAATGTTCAACCAAAGACACAAAAGATTGGTTAAAAATCGGAATTGGACGAGAATAACCCTAGGGAGGAAGAAAATGAACTAAATGTTCAACCAAAGACACAAACGTACTAATTGGATGCACAAGATTGGTTAAAAACCCTCATTGGAGGACAATAAGCCTAGGGAGGATGAAAATGACATAAATATTAAACCAATGACACAAGACCACTTATTGGATGCACAAGATTTGTTAAAAACCCTAATTGGACGAGAATAAGCCTAGGGAGGACGAAAATGACCTAAATGTTCAACCAAAGGGACAAATGTACTTATTGGATGCACAAGATTGGTTAAAAAACCCTAATCGGATGAGAATAACCCTAGGGGTGAAGAAAATGACCTAAATGTTCAACCAAAGTGACAAACGTACTTATTGGATGCACAAGATTGGTTAAAAACCCTAATTGGATGAGAATAAGCCTAGGTAGGATGAAAATGACATAAATGTTCAACCTAGGACCCAAAATCACTTAATAGATGCACAAGAATTGTTAAAACCCTAATTGGATGAGAATCAGCCTAGGGAGGACGAAAATGTTCTAAATGTTCAACCAATGACACAAAATCACTTATTGGATGCACAAGATTGGCTAAAAACCCTAATTGGATTAGAATAAGCCTAGGGAGGACGAAAATGACCTAAATATTCAACCAAAGACACAAACGTACTTAATGGATGCACAAGATTGGATAAAATCCGTAATTGGATGAGAATAAGCCTAGGGAGGACGAAAATGACCTAAATGTTCAACCAATGACACAAAATCACTTATTGGATGCACAAGATTGGTTAAAAACCCTAATTGGATCAAAATAAGCCTAGGGAGGACGAAAATGACCTAAATGTTCAACCAAAGAGACAAACGTACTTATTGGACGCACAAGAATTGTTAAAAACCCAAATTGGACGAGAATAAGCCTAGGGAGGACGAAAATGACCTAAATGTTCAACTTATGACACAAAATCACATGTTGGATGCACAAGATTGGTTAAAAACCCTAATTGGACGAAAATATGCCTTGGGGGGACGAAAATTACCTAAATGTTCAACCAAAGACACAAACGTACTTATTGGAAGCACAAGATTGGTTAAAAACCCTAATTGGATGAGAATAAGCCTAGGGAGGACGAAAATGACCTAAATGTTCAACCAAAGAGACAAACATAATTACTGGATTCACAAGATTGGTTAAAAACCCTAATTGGATGAGTATAAGCATAGGGATGACGAAATGACCTAAATGTTCAACCAAAGACACAAACGTACTTATTGGATACACAAGATTGGTTAAAAACCCTAATTAGACGAGAATAAGCCTAGGGAGGACGAAAATGACATAAATGTTCAACCAATGACACAAAATATCTTTTTGGATGCAAAAGATTGGTTAAAAACCGTAATTGGACGAGAATAACCCTAGGGAGGAAGAAAATGAACTAAATGTTCAACCAAAGACACAAACGTACTAATTGGATGCACAAGATTTGCTAAAAACCCTAATTGGACGAGAATAAGCCTAGGGCGTACGAAAATGACCTAAATGTTCAACCAATGACACAAACGTACTTATTTGATGCACAAGATTGGTGAAAAATCCTAATTGGACGAGAATAAGCCTAGGGAGGACTAAAATGACCTAAATGTTCATTCAAAGGGACAAATGTACTTATTGGATGCACAAGATTGGTGAAAAATCCTAATTGGACGAGAATAAGCCTAGGGAGGACGAAAATGACCTAAATGTTCAACCAATGGAACAAATGTACTTATTGGATGCACAAGATTGGTTAAAAACCCTAATTGGGTGAGAATAAGCCTAGGGAGGACGAAAATGGCCTAAATGCTCAACCAAAGACACAAACGTACTTATTGGATGCACAAGATTGGTTAAAAACCCTAATTGGATGAGAATAAGCCTAGGTAGGATGAAAATGACCTAAATGTTCAACCAATGACACAAAATCACTTATTGGATGCACAAGATTTCATTAAAACCCTAATTGGACGAGAATAAGCCTAGGGAGGACGAAAATGACATAAATGTTCAACTAATGACACAAAATCACTTATTGGGTGCACAGGATAGGTTAAAAACGCTAATTAGTGTAGAATAAGCCTAGGGAGGACGAAAATGACCTAAATGTTCAACCAATGACACAAAATCACTTATTGGATGCACTAGATTGGTTAAAACCCCTAATTGGACGAGAATAAGCCTAGTGAGGACGTAAATGAACTAAAGTTCAACCAATGACACAAAAATCACTTATTGGATACACAAGATTGGTGAAAATTCCTAATTTGAAAAGAATAAGCCTAGGGAGGACGAAAATGACCTAAATGTTCAACCAAAGAGACAAACGTACTTATTGGACGCACAAGATTGGTTAAAAACCATAATTGGACGAGAATAAGCCTAGGGAGGATGAAAATGACCTAAATGTTCAACCTAAGAAACAAATATACTTATTGGATGCTCAAGATTGGTTAAAAACCCTAATTGGATGAGTATAAGCATAGGGGTGACGAGAATGACCTAAATGTTCAACCAAAGACACAAAATATCTTATTGGATGCAAAAGATTGGTTATAAATCGTAATTGGACGAGAATAACCCTAGGGAGGAAGAAAATGAACTAAATGTTCAACCAAAGACCCAAACGTACTAATTGGATGCACAAGATTGGTTAAAAACCCTCATTGGAGGACAATAAGCCTAGGGAGGACGAAAATGACCCAAATATTCAACCAATGACACAAGACCACTTATTGGATGCACAAGATTTGTTAAAAACCCTAATTGGACGAGAATAAGCCTAGGGAGGACGAAAATGACCTAAATGTTCAACCAAAGGGACAAATGTACTTATTGGATGCACAAGATTGGTTAAAAAACCCTAATCGGATGAGAATAACCCTAGGGGTGAAGAAAATGACCTAAATGTTCAACCAAAGTGACAAACGTACTTATTGGATGCACAAGATTGGTTAAAAACCCTAATTGGATGAGAATAAGCCTAGGTAGGATGAAAATGACATAAATGTTCAACCTAGGACCCAAAATCACTTAATAGATGCACAAGAATGGTTAAAACCCTAATTGGATGAGAATCAGCCTAGGGAGGACGAAAATGTTCTAAATGTTCAACCAATGACACAAAATCACTTATTGGATGCACAAGATTGGCTAAAAACCCTAATTGGATTAGAATAAGCCTAGGGAGGACGAAAATGACCTAAATATTCAACCAAAGACACAAACGTACTTAATGGATGCACAAGATTGGATAAAATCCGTAATTGGATGAGAATAAGCCTAGGGAGGACGAAAATGACCTAAATGTTCAACCAATGACACAAAATCACTTATTGGATGCACAAGATTGGTTAAAAACCCTAATTGGATCAAAATAAGCCTAGGGAGGACGAAAATGACCTAAATGTTCAACCAAAGAGACAAACGTACTTATTGGACGCACAAGAATTGTTAAAAACCCAAATTGGACGAGAATAAGCCTAGGGAGGACGAAAATGACCTAAATGTTCAACTTATGACACAAAATCACATGTTGGATGCACAAGATTGGTTAAAAACCCTAATTGGACGAAAATATGCCTTGGGGGGACGAAAATTACCTAAATGTTCAACCAAAGACACAAACGTACTTATTGGAAGCACAAGATTGGTTAAAAACCCTAATTGGATGAGAATAAGCCTAGGGAGGACGAAAATGACCTAAATGTTCAACCAAAGAGACAAACATAATTACTGGATTCACAAGATTGGTTAAAAACCCTAATTGGATGAGTATAAGCATAGGGATGACGAAATGACCTAAATGTTCAACCAAAGACACAAACGTACTTATTGGATACACAAGATTGGTTAAAAACCCTAATTAGACGAGAATAAGCCTAGGGAGGACGAAAATGACATAAATGTTCAACCAATGACACAAAATATCTTTTTGGATGCAAAAGATTGGTTAAAAACCGTAATTGGACGAGAATAACCCTAGGGAGGAAGAAAATGAACTAAATGTTCAACCAAAGACACAAACGTACTAATTGGATGCACAAGATTTGCTAAAAACCCTAATTGGACGAGAATAAGCCTAGGGCGTACGAAAATGACCTAAATGTTCAACCAATGACACAAACGTACTTATTTGATGCACAAGATTGGTGAAAAATCCTAATTGGACGAGAATAAGCCTAGGGAGGACTAAAATGACCTAAATGTTCATTCAAAGGGACAAATGTACTTATTGGATGCACAAGATTGGTGAAAAATCCTAATTGGACGACAATAAGCCTAGGGAGGACGAAAATGACCTAAATGTTCAACCAAAGGAACAAATGTACTTATTGGATGCACAAGATTGGTTAAAAACCCTAATTGGGTGAGAATAAGCCTAGGGAGGACGAAAATGGCCTAAATGCTCAACCAAAGACACAAACATACTTATTGGATGCACAAGATTGGTTAAAAACCCTAATTGGATGAGAATAAGCCTAGGTAGGATGAAAATGACCTAAATGTTCAACCTAGGACCCAAAATCACTTATTAGATGCACAAGAATGGTTAAAAACCCTAATTGGATGAGAATAAGCCTAGGGAGGACGAAAATGACCTAAATGTTCAACCAATGACACAAAATCACTTATTGGATGCACAAGATTTCTTTAAAACCCTAATTGGACGAGAATAAGCCTAGGGAGGACGAAAATGACATAAATGTTCAACTAATGACACAAAATCACTTATTGGATGCACCTGATAGGTTAAAAACCCTAATTAGTGTAGAATAAGCCTAGGGAGGACGAAAATGACCTAAATGTTCAACCAATGACACAAAATCACTTATTGGATGCACTAGATTGGTCAAAACCCCTAATTGGACGACAATAAGCCTAGTGAGGACGTAAATGAACTAAAAATCAACCAATGACACAAAAATCACTTATTGGATGCACAAGATTGGTGAAAAATCCTAATTGGAAAAGAATAAGCCTAGGGAGGACGAAAATGACCTAAATGTTCAACCAAAGAGACAAACGTACTTATTGGACGCACAAGATTGGTTAAAAACCCTAATTGGACGAGAATAAGCCTAGGGAGGATGAAAATGACCTAAATGTTCAACCTATGAAACAAATATACTTATTGGATGCACAAGATTGGTTAAAAACCCTAATTGGATGAGTATAAGCATAGGGATGACGAGAATGACCTAAATGTTCAACCAAAGACACAAAATATCTTATTGGATGCAAAAGATTGGTTAAAAATCGTAATTGGACGAGAATAACCCTAGGGAGGAAGAAAATGAACTAAATGTTCAACCAAAGACCCAAACGTACTAATTGGATGCACAAGATTGGTTAAAAACCCTAATTGGATGAGAATAAGCCTAGGGAGGACGAAAATGACCTAAATATTCAACCAATGACACAAGACCACTTATTGGATGCACAAGATTTGTTAAAAACCCTAATTGGACGAGAATAAGCCTAGGGAGGACGAAAATGACCTAAATGTTCAACCAAAGGGACAAATGTACTTATTGGATGCACAAGATTGGTTAAAAAACCCTAATTGGATGAGAATAAGCCTAGGGAGGACGAAAATGACCTAAATATTCAACCAAAGACACAAACGTACTTAATGGATGCACAAGATTGGATAAAATCCCTAACTACATGAGAATAAGCCTAGGGAGGACGAAAATGACCTAAATGTTCAACCAATGACACAAAATCACTTATTGGATGCACAAGATTGATTAAAAACCCTAATCGGATGAGAATAACCCTAGGGGTGAAGAAAATGACCTAAATGTTCAACCAAAGAGACAAACGTACTTATTGGATGCACAAGATTGGTTAAAAACCCTAATTGGATGAGAATAAGCCTAGGTAGGATGAAAATGACCTAAATGTTCAACCTATGAAACATATATACTTATTGGATGCACAAGATTGGTTAAAAAACCCTAATTGGATGAGAATAAGCCTAGGGAGGACGAAAATGACCTAAATATTCAACCAAAGACACAAACGTACTTAATGGATGCACAAGATTGGATAAAATCCCTAACTACATGAGAATAAGCCTAGGGAGGACGAAAATGACCTAAATGTTCAACCAATGACACAAAATCACTTATTGGATGCACAAGATTGATTAAAAACCCTAATCGGATGAGAATAACCCTAGGGGTGAAGAAAATGACCTAAATGTTCAACCAAAGAGACAAACGTACTTATTGGATGCACAAGATTGGTTAAAAACCCTAATTGGATGAGAATAAGCCTAGGTAGGATGAAAATGACCTAAATGTTCAACCTATGAAACATATATACTTATTGGATGCACAAGATTGGTTAAAAACCCTAATTGGATGAGTATAAGCATAGGGATGACGAGAATGACCTAAATGTTCAACCAAAGACACAAAATATCTTATTGGATGCAAAAGATTGGTTAAAAATCGTAATTGGACGAGAATAACCCTAGGGAGGAAGAAAATGAACTAAATGTTCAACCAAAGACCCAAACGTACTAATTGGATGCACAAGATTGGTTAAAAACCCTAATTGGATGAGAATAAGCCTAGGGAGGACGAAAATGACCTAAATATTCAACCAATGACACAAGACCACTTATTGGATGCAAAAGATTTGTTAAAAACCCTAATTGGACGAGAATAAGCCTAGGGAGGACGAAAATGACCTAAATGTTCAACCAAAGGGACAAATGTACTTATTGGATGCACAAGATTGGTTAAAAAACCCTAATTGGATGAGAATAAGCCTAGGGAGGACGAAAATGACCTAAATATTCAACCAAAGACACAAACGTACTTAATGGATGCACAAGATTGGATAAAATCCCTAACTACATGAGAATAAGCCTAGGGAGGACGAAAATGACCTAAATGTTCAACCAATGACACAAAATCACTTATTGGATGCACAAGATTGATTAAAAACCCTAATCGGATGAGAATAACCCTAGGGGTGAAGAAAATGACCTAAATGTTCAACCAAAGAGACAAACGTACTTATTGGATGCACAAGATTGGTTAAAAACCCTAATTGGATGAGAATAAGCCTAGGTAGGATGAAAATGACATAAATGTTCAACCTAGGACCCAAAATCACTTAATAGATGCACAAGAATGGTTAAAACCCTAATTGGATGAGAATCAGCCTAGGGAGGACGAAAATGTTCTAAATGTTCAACCAATGACACAAAATCACTTATTGGATGCACAAGATTGGCTAAAAACCCTAATTGGATTAGAATAAGCCTAGGGAGGACGAAAATGACCTAAATATTCAACCAAAGACACAAACGTACTTAATGGATGCACAAGATTGGATAAAATCCCTAATTGGATGAGAATAAGCCTAGGGAGGACGAAAATGACCTAAATGTTCAACCAATGACACAAAATCACTTATTGGATGCACAAGATTGGTTAAAAACCCTAATTGGATCAAAATAAGCCTAGGGAGGACGAAAATGACCTAAATGTTCAACCAATTACACAAAATCACTTGTTGGATGCACAAGATTGGCTAAAAATCCTAATATGACGAGAATAACCCCAGGGAGGACGAAAATTACCTAAATGTTCAACCAAAGACACAAAATCACTTATTGGATGCAAAAGATTGGTTAAAAACCCTAATTGGACGAGAATAAGCCTAGGGAGGACGAAAATGACCTAAATGTTCAACCAAAGACACAAACATACTTATTGGATGCACAAGATTGGTTAAAAACCCTAATTGGATGAGAATAAGCCTAGAGAGGACGAAAATGACCTAAATGTTCAACCAAAGACACAAACGTACTTATTGGATGCACAAGATTGGTTAAAAACCCTAATTGGATGACAATAAGCCTAGGGAGGACGAAAATGACCTAAATGATCAACCAATGACAAAAAATCACTTATTGGATGCACAAGATTGGTTAAAAACCCTAATTGGATGAGAATAAGCCAAGGGAGGACGATAATGACCTAAATTTTCAACCTGTAACACAAAATCACTTATTGGATGCACAAGATTGGTTAAAAACCCTAATTGGATCCGAATAAGCTTAGCAAGGACGAAAATGACCTAAATTTTCAACCAATGACACAAAATCACTTATTGGATGCGCAAGATAGGTTAAAAACCCTAATTGGATGAGAATAAGCCTAGGGAGGACGAAAATGACCTAAATGTTCAACCAATGACACAAAATCACTTATTGGATGCACAAGATTTCTTTAAAACCCTAATTGGACGAGAATAAGCCTAGGGAGGACGAAAATGACATAAATGTTCAACTAATGACACAAAATCACTTATTGGATGCACAGGATAGGTTAAAAACCCTAATTAGTGTAGAATAAGCCTAGGGAGGACGAAAATGACCTAAATGTTCAACCAATGACACAAAATCACTTATTGGATGCACAAGATTGGCTAAAAATCCTAATTGGAAAAGAATAAGCTTAGGGAGGACGAAAATGACCTAAATGTTCAACCAAAGAGACAAACGTACTTATTGGACGCACAAGAATTGTTAAAAACCCAAATTGGACGAGAATAAGCCTAGGGAGGACGAAAATGACCTAAATGTTCAACTTATGACACAAAATCACATGTTGGATGCACAAGATTGGTTAAAAACCCTAGTTGGACGAAAATATGCCTTGTGGGGACGAAAATTACCTAAATGTTCAACCAAAGACACAAACGTACTTATTGGATGCACAAGATTGGTTAAAAACCCTAATTGGATGAGAATAAGCCTAGGGAGGACGAAAATGACCTAAATGTTCAACCAAAGAGACAAACATAATTATTGGATTCACAAGATTGGTTAAAAACCCTAATTGGATGAGTATAAGCATAGGGATGACGAAATGACCTAAATATTCAACCAAAGACACAAACGTACTTATTGGATACACAAGATTGGTTAAAAACCCTAATTAGACGAGAATAAGCCTAGGGAGGACGAAAATGACATAAATGTTCAACCAATGACACGAAATATCTTTTTGGATGCAAAAGATTGGTTAAAAACCGTAATTGGACGAGAATAACCCTAGGGAGGAAGAAAATGAACTAAATGTTCAACCAAAGACACAAACGTACTAATTGGATGCACAAGATTTGCTAAAAACCCTAATTGGACGAGAATAAGCCTAGGGCGTACGAAAATGACCTAAATGTTCAACCAATGACACAAAATCACTTATTGGATGCACAAGATTGATTAAAAACCCTAATCGGATGAGAATAACCCTAGGGGTGAAGAAAATGACCTAAATGTTCAACCAAAGAGACAAACGTACTTATTGGATGCACAAGATTGGTTAAAAACCCTAATTGGATGAGAATAAGCCTAGGTAGGATGAAAATGACATAAATGTTCAACCTAGGACCCAAAATCACTTAATAGATGCACAAGAATGGTTAAAACCCTAATTGGATGAGAATCAGCCTAGGGAGGACGAAAATGTTCTAAATGTTCAACCAATGACACAAAATCACTTATTGGATGCACAAGATTGGCTAAAAACCCTAATTGGATTAGAATAAGCCTAGGGAGGACGAAAATGACCTAAATATTCAACCAAAGACACAAACGTACTTAATGGATGCACAAGATTGGATAAAATCCGTAATTGGATGAGAATGAGCCTAGGGAGGACGAAAATGACCTAAATGTTCAACCCATGACACAAAATCACTTATTGGATGCACAAGATTGGTTAACAACCCTAATTGGATCAAAATAAGCCTAGGGAGGACGAAAATGACCTAAATGTTCAACCAATTACACAAAATCACTTGTTAGATGCACAAGATTTGTTAAAAATCCTAATATGACGAGAATAACCCCAGGGAGGACGAAAATTACCTAAATGTTCAACCAAAGACACAAAATCACTTATTGGATGCAAAAGATTTGTTAAAAACCCTAATTGGACGAGAATAAGCCTAGGGAGGACGAAAATGACCTAAATGTTCAACCAAAGACACAAACATACTTATTGGATGCACAAGATTGGTTAAAAACCCTAATTGGATGAGAATAAGCCTAGGGAGGACGAAAATGACCTAAATGTTCAACCAAAGACACAAACGTACTTATTGGATGCACAAGATTGGTTAAAAACCCTAATTGGATGACAATAAGCCTAGGGAGGACGAAAATGACCTAAATGATCAACCAATGACAAAAAATCACTTATTGGATGCACAAGATTGGTTAAAAACCCTAATTGGATGAGAATAAGCCAAGGGAGGACGATAATGACCTAAATTTTCAACCTGTAACACAAAATCACTTATTGGATGCACAAGATTGGTTAAAAACCCTAATTGGATCCGAATAAGCTTAGCAAGGACGAAAATGACCTAAATTTTCAACCAATGACACAAAATCACTTATTGGATGCGCAAGATAGGTTAAAAACCCTAATTAGTGTAGAATAAGCCTAGGGAGGACGAAAATGACCTAAATGTTCAACCAATGACACAAAATCACTTATTGGATGCACAAGATTGGCTAAAAATCCTAATTGGAAAAGAATAAGCTTAGGGAGGACGAAAATGACCTAAATGTTCAACCAAAGAGACAAACGTACTTATTGGACGCACAAGAATTGTTAAAAACCCAAATTGGACGAGAATAAGCCTAGGGAGGACGAAAATGACCTAAATGTTCAACTTATGACACAAAATCACATGTTGGATGCACAAGATTGGTTAAAAACCCTAGTTGGACGAAAATATGCCTTGTGGGGACGAAAATTACCTAAATGTTCAACCAAAGACACAAACGTACTTATTGGATGCACAAGATTGGTTAAAAACCCTAATTGGATGAGAATAAGCCTAGGGAGGACGAAAATGACCTAAATGTTCAACCAAAGAGACAAACATACTTATTGGATGCACAAGATTGGTTAAAAACCCTAATTGGATGAGTATAAGCATAGGGATGACGAAAATGACCTAAATGTTCAACCAAAGACACAAACGTACTTATTGGATACACAAGATTGGGTCAAAACCCTAATTGGACGAGAATAAGCCTAGGGAGGACGAAAATGACCTAAATGTTCAACCAAAGACACAAACATACTTATTGGATGCACAAGATAGGTTAAAAACCCTAATATGACGAAAATAACCCTAGGGAGGACGAAAATTACCTAAATGTTCAACCAAAGACACAAAATCACTTATTGGATGCAAAAGATTTGTTAAAATCCCTAATTGGACGAGAATAAGCCTAGGGAGGACGAAAATGACCTAAATGTTCAACCAAAGACACAAACATACTTATTGGATGCACAAGATTGGTTAAAAACCCTAATTGGATGAGAATAAGCCTAGGGAGGACGAAAATGACCTAAATGTTCAACCAAAGACACAAACGTACTTATTGGATGCACAAGATTGGTT
>JBBPBP010009779.1:47278741-47295164 GCA_037974735.1 Cicer chorassanicum | reverse complement strand
GATAGGTTAAAAACCCTAATTAGTGTAGAATAAGCCTAGGGAGGACGAAAATGACCTAAATGTTCAACCAATGACACAAAATCACTTATTGGATGCACAAGATTGGCTAAAAATCCTAATTGGAAAAGAATAAGCTTAGGGAGGACGAAAATGACCTAAATGTTCAACCAAAGAGACAAACGTACTTATTGGACGCACAAGAATTGTTAAAAACCCAAATTGGACGAGAATAAGCCTAGGGAGGACGAAAATGACCTAAATGTTCAACTTATGACACAAAATCACATGTTGGATGCACAAGATTGGTTAAAAACCCTAATTGGACGAAAATATGCCTTGGGGGGACGAAAATTACCTAAATGTTCAACCAAAGACACAATCGTACTTATTGGATGCACAAGATTGGTTAAAAACCCTAATTGGATGAGAATAAGCCTAGGGAGGACGAAAATGACCTAAATGTTCAACCAAAGAGACAAACATAATTATTGGATTCACAAGATTGGTTAAAAACCCTAATTGGATGAGTATAAGCATAGGGATGACGAAATGACCTAAATGTTCAACCAAAGACACAAACGTACTTATTGGATACACAAGATTGGTTAAAAACCCTAATTAGACGAGAATAAGCCTAGGGAGGACGAAAATGACATAAATGTTCAACCAATGACACAAAATATCTTTTTGGATGCAAAAGATTGGTTAAAAACCGTAATTGGACGAGAATAACCCTAGGGAGGAAGAAAATGAACTAAATGTTCAACCAAAGACACAAACGTACTAATTGGATGCACAAGATTTGCTAAAAACCCTAATTGGACGAGAATAAGCCTAGGGCGTACGAAAATGACCTAAATGTTCAACCAATGACCCAAACGTACTTATTTGATGCACAAGATTGGTGAAAAATCCTAATTGGACGAGAATAAGCCTAGGGAGGACTAAAATGACCTAAATGTTCATTCAAAGGGACAAATGTACGTATTGGATGCACAAGATTGGTGAAAAATCCTAATTGGACGACAATAAGCCTAGGGAGGACGAAAATGACCTAAATGTTCAACCAAAGGAACAAATGTACTTATTGGATGCACAAGATTGGTTAAAAACCCTAATTGGGTGAGAATAAGCCTAGGGAGGACGAAAATGGCCTAAATGCTCAACCAAAGACAAAAACGTACTTATTGGATGCACAAGATTGGTTAAAAACCCTAATTGGATGAGAATAAGCCTAGGTAGGATGAAAATGACCTAAATGTTCAACCTAGGACCCAAAATCACTTATTAGATGCACAAGAATGGTTAAAAACCCTAATTGGATGAGAATAAGCCTAGGTAGGACGAAAATGACCTAAATGTTCAACCAATGACACAAAATCACTTATTGGATGCACAAGATTTCTTTAAAACCCTAATTGGACGAGAATAAGCCTAGGGAGGACGAAAATGACATAAATGTTCAACTAATGACACAAAATCACTTATTGGATGCACAGGATAGGTTAAAAACCCTAATTAGTGTAGAATAAGCCTAGGGAGGACGAAAATGACCTAAATGTTCAACCAATGACACAAAATCACTTATTGGATGCACTAGATTGGTTAAAACCCCTAATTGGACGAGAATAAGCCTAGTGAGGACGTAAATGAACTAAAAATCAACCAATGACACAAAAATCACTTATTGGATGCACAAGATTGGTGAAAAATCCTAATTGGAAAAGAATAAGCCTAGGGAGGACGAAAATGACCTAAATGTTCAACCAAAGAGACAAACGTACTTATTGGACGCACAAGATTGGTTAAAAACCCTAATTGGACGAGAATAAGCCTAGGGAGGATGAAAATGACCTAAATGTTCAACCTAAGAAACAAATATACTTATTGGATGCACAAGATTGGTTAAAAACCCTAATTGGATGAGTATAAGCATAGGGGTGACGAGAATGACCTAAATGTTCAACCAAAGACACAAAATATCTTATTGGATTCAAAAGATTGGTTAAAAATCGTAATTGGACGAGAATAACCCTAGGGAGGAAGAAAATGAACTAAATGTTCAACCAAAGACCCAAACGTACTAATTGGATGCACAAGATTGGTTAAAAACCCTCATTGGAGGACAATAAGCCTAGGGAGGACGAAAATGACCCAAATATTCAACCAATGACACAAGACCACTTATTGGATGCACAAGATTTGTTAAAAACCCTAATTGGACGAGAATAAGCCTAGGGAGGACGAAAATGACCTAAATGTTCAACCAAAGGGACAAATGTACTTATTGGATGCACAAGATTGGTTAAAAAACCGTAATTGGATGAGAATAAGCCTAGGGAGGACGTAAATGACCTAAATGCTCAACCAAAGACACAAACGTACTTATTGGATGCACAAGATTGGTTAAAAACCCTAATTGGATGAGAATAAGCCTAGGTAGGATGAAAATGACCTAAATGTTCAACCTAGGACCCAAAATCACTTATTAGATGCACAAGAATGGTTAAAAACCCTAATTGGATGAGAATAAGCCTAGGGAGGACGAAAATGACCTAAATGTTCAACCAATGACACAAAATCACTTATTGGATGCACAAGATTTCATTAAAACCCTAATTGGACGAGAATAAGCCTAGGGAGGACGAAAATGACATAAATGTTCAACTAATGACACAAAATCACTTATTGGGTGCACAGGATAGGTTAAAAACCCTAATTAGTGTAGAATAAGCCTAGGGAGGACGAAAATGACCTAAATGTTCAACCAATGACACAAAATCACTTATTGGATGCACTAGATTGGTTAAAACCCCTAATTGGACGAGAATAAGCCTAGTGAGGACGTAAATGAACTAAAGTTCAACCAATGACACAAAAATCACTTATTGGATACACAAGATTGGTGAAAATTCCTAATTTGAAAAGAATAAGCCTAGGGAGGACGAAAATGACCTAAATGTTCAACCAAAGAGACAAACGTACTTATTGGACGCACAAGATTGGTTAAAAACCCTAATTGGACGAGAATAAGCCTAGGGAGGATGAAAATGACCTAAATGTTCAACCTAAGAAACAAATATACTTATTGGATGCTCAAGATTGGTTAAAAACCCTAATTGGATGAGTATAAGCATAGGGGTGACGAGAATGACCTAAATGTTCAACCAAAGACACAAAATATCTTATTGGATGCAAAAGATTGGTTATAAATCGTAATTGGACGAGAATAACCCTAGGGAGGAAGAAAATGAACTAAATGTTCAACCAAAGACCCAAACGTACTAATTGGATGCACAAGATTGGTTAAAAACCCTCATTGGAGGACAATAAGCCTAGGGAGGACGAAAAGGACCTAAATATTCAACCAATGACACAAGACCACTTATTGGATGCACAAGATTTGTTAAAAACCCTAATTGGACGAGAATAAGCCTAGGGAGGACGAAAATGACCTAAATGTTCAACCAAAGGGACAAATGTACTTATTGGATGCACAAGATTGGTTAAAAAACCCTAATTGGATGAGAATAAGCCTAGGGAGGACGAAAATGACCTAAATGCTCAACCAAAGACACAAACGTACTTATTGGATGCACAAGATTGGTTAAAAACCCTAATTGGATGAGAATAAGCCTAGGTAGGATGAAAATGACCTAAATGTTCAACCTAGGACCCAAAATCACTTATTAGATGCACAAGAATGGTTAAAAACCCTAATTGGATGCGAATAAGCCTAGGGAGGACGAAAATGACCTAAATATTCAACCAATGACACAAAATCACTTATTGGATGCACAAGATTGGCTAAAAACCCTAATTAGATGAGAATAAGCCTAGGGAGGACGAAAATGACCTAAATATTCAACCAAAGACACAAACGTACTTAATGGATGCACAAGATTGGATAAAATCCCTAACTACATGAGAATAAGCCTAGGGAGGACGAAAATGACCTAAATGTTCAACCAATGACACAAAATCACTTATTGGATGCACAAGATTGATTAAAAACCCTAATCGGATGAGAATAACCCTAGGGGTGAAGAAAATGACCTAAATGTTCAACCAAAGAGACAAACGTACTTATTGGATGCACAAGATTGGTTAAAAACCCTAATTGGATGAAAATAAGCCTAGGGAGGACGAAAATGACCTAAATGTTCAACCAATTACACAAAATCACATGTTGGATGCACAAGATTGGTTAAAAACCCTAATATGACGAGAATAACCCCAGGGAGGACGAAAATTACCTAAATGTTCAACCAAAGACACAAAATCACTTATTGGATGCAAAAGATTGGTTAAAAACCCCAATTGGACGAGAATAAGCCTAGGGAGGACTAAAATGACCTAAATGTTCAACCAAAGACACAAACGTACTTATTGGATGCAGAAGATTGGTTAAAAACCCTAATTGGATGAGAAAAAGCCTAGTGAGGACGAAAATGACCTAAATGTTCAACCAAAGACACAAACGTACTTATTGGATGCACAAGATTGGTTAAAAACCCTAATTGGATGACAATAAGCCTAGGGAGGACGAAAATGACCTAAATGATCAACCAATTACAAAAAATCACTTATTGGATGCACAAGATTGGTTAAAAACCCTAATTGGATGAGAATAAGCCAAGGGAGGACGATAATGACCTAAATTTTCAACCTGTAACACAAAATCACTTATTGGATGCACAAGATTGGTTAAAAACCCTAATTGGACGAGAATAAGCTTAGCAAGGACGAAAATGACCTAAATTTTCAACCAATGACACAAAATCACATATTGGATGCACAGGATAGGTTAAAAACCCTAATTAGTGTAGAATAAGCCTAAGGAGGATGAAAATGACCTAATCGTTCAACCAATGACACAAAATCACTTATTGGATGCACAAAAATTGGTTAAAAATCCTTATTGGAAAAGAATAAGCTTAGGGAGGACAAAAATGACCTAAATGTTCAACCAAAGAGACAAACGTACTTATTGGACGCACAAGATTGGTTAAAAACCCTAATTGGACAAGAATAAGCCTAGGGAGGACGAAAATGACCTAAATGTTCAACTTATAACACAAAATCACATGTTGGATGCACAAGATTGGTTAAAAACCCTAATTGGACGACAATATGCCTTGGGGGGACGAAAATTACCTAAATGTTCAACCAAAGACACAAACATACTTATTGGATGCACAAGATTGGTTAAAAACCCTAATTGGATGAGAATAAGCCTAGGGAGGACGAAAATGACCTAAATGTTCAACCAAAGAGACAAACATAATTATTGGATTTACATGATTGGTTAAAAACCCTAATTGGATGAGTATAAGCATAGGGATGACGAAAATGACCTAAATGTTCAACCAAAGACACAAACGTACTTATTGGATACACAAGATTGGTTAAAAACCCAAATTAGACGAGAATAAGCCTAGGGAGGACGAAAATGACATAAATGTTCAACCAATGACACAAAATATCTTTTTGGATGCAAAAGATTCGTTAAAAACCGTAATTGGACGAGAATAACCCTAGGGAGGAAGAAAATGAACTAAATGTTCAACCAAAGACACAAACGTACTAATTGGATACACAAGATTTGTTAAAAACCCTAATTGGACGAGAATAAGCCTAGGGCGTACGAAAATGACCTAAATGTTCAACCAATGACACAAACGTACTTATTGGATGCACAAGATTGGTGAAAAATCCTAATTGGACGAGAATAAGCCTAGGGAGGACTAAAATGACCTAAATGTTTAACCAAAGTGACAAATGTACTAATTGGATGCACAAGATTGGTGAAAAATCCAAATTGGACGAAAATAAGCCTAGGGAGGACGAAAATGACCTAAATGTTCAACCAAAGGGACAAATGTACTTATTGGATGCACAAGATTGGTTAAAAACCCTAATTGGGTGAGAATAAGCCTAGGGAGGATGAAAATGACCTAAATGCTCAACCAAAGACACAAACGTACTTATTGGATGCAGAAGATTGGTTAAAAACCCTAATTGGATGAGAAAAAGCCTAGTGAGGACGAAAATGACCTAAATGTTCAACCAAAGACACAAACGTACTTATTGGATGCACAAGATTGGTTAAAAACCCTAATTGGATGACAATAAGCCTAGGGAGGACGAAAATGACCTAAATGATCAACCAATGACAAAAAATCACTTATTGGATGCACAAGATTGGTTAAAAACCCTAATTGGATGAGAATAAGCCAAGGGAGGACGATAATGACCTAAATTTTCAACCTGTAACACAAAATCACTTATTGGATGCACAAGATTGGTTAAAAACCCTAATTGGACGAGAATAAGCTTAACGAGGACGAAAATGACCTAAATTTTCAACCAATGACACAAAATCACTTATTGGATGCACAAGATAGGTTAAAAACCCTAATTAGTGTAGAATAAGCCTAGGGAGGACGAAAATGACCTAAATGTTCAACCAATGACACAAAATCACTTATTGGATGCACAAGATAGGTTAAAAATCCTAATTGGAAAAGAATAAGCTTAGGGAGGACAAAAATGACCTAAATGTTCAACCAAAGAGACAAACGTACTTATTGGACGCACAAGATTGGTTAAAAACCCTAATTGGACGAGAATAAGCCTAGGGAGGACGAAAATGACCTAAATGTTCAACTTAAGACACAAAATCACATGTTGGATGCACAAGATTGGTTAAAAACCCTAATTGGACGACAATATGCCTTGTGGGGACGAAAATTACCTAAATGTTCAACCAAAGACACAAACATACTTATTGGATGCACAAGATTGGTTAAAAACCCTAATTGGATGAGAATAAGCCTAGGGAGGATGAAAATGACCTAAATGTTCAACCAAAGAGACAAACATAATTATTGGATTCACAAGATTGGCTAAAAACCCTAATTGGATAAGAATAAGCCTAGGGAGGACGAAAATGACCTAAATATTCAACCAAAGACACAAACGTACTTAATGGACGCACAAGATTGGATAAAATCCCTAATTGGATGAGGATAAGCCTAGGGAGGACGAAAATGACCTAAATGTTCAACCAATGACACAAAATCACTTATTGGATGCACAAGATTGGTTGAAAACCCTAATTGGATGAGAATAACCCTAGGGGTGACGAAAATGACCTAAATGTTCAACCAAAGAGACAAACGTACTTATTGGATGCACAAGATTGGTTAAAAACCCTAATTGGATGAAAATAAGCCTAGGGAGGACGAAAATGACCTAAATGTTCAACCAATTACACAAAATCACATGTTGGATGCACAAGATTGGTTAAAAACCCTAATATGACGAGAATAACCCCAGGGAGGACGAAAATTACCTAAATGTTCAACCAAAGACACAAAATCACTTATTGGATGCAAAAGATTGGTTAAAAACCCCAATTGGACGAGAATAAGCCTAGGGAGGACTAAAATGACCTAAATGTTCAACCAAAGACACAAACGTACTTATTGGATGCAGAAGATTGGTTAAAAACCCTAATTGGATGAGAAAAAGCCTAGTGAGGACGAAAATGACCTAAATGTTCAACCAAAGACACAAACGTACTTATTGGATGCACAAGATTGGTTAAAAACCCTAATTGGATGACAATAAGCCTAGGGAGGACGAAAATGACCTAAATGATCAACCAATTACAAAAAATCACTTATTGGATGCACAAGATTGGTTAAAAACCCTAATTGGATGAGAATAAGCCAAGGGAGGACGATAATGACCTAAATTTTCAACCTGTAACACAAAATCACTTATTGGATGCACAAGATTGGTTAAAAACCCTAATTGGACGAGAATAAGCTTAGCAAGGACGAAAATGACCTAAATTTTCAACCAATGACACAAAATCACATATTGGATGCACAGGATAGGTTAAAAACCCTAATTAGTGTAGAATAAGCCTAGGGAGGATGAAAATGACCTAATCGTTCAACCAATGACACAAAATCACTTATTGGATGCACAAAAATTGGCTAAAAACCCTAATTGGACGAGAATAAGCCAAGGGCGTACGAAAATGACCTAAATGTTCAACCAATGACACAAACGTACTTATTTGATCCACAAGATTGGTGAAAAATCCTAATTGGACGAGAATAAGCCTAGGGAGGACTAAAATGACCTAAATGTTCATTCAAAGGGACAAATGTACTTATTGGATGCACAAGATTGGTGAAAAATCCTAATTGGACGAGAATAAGCCTAGGGAGGACGAAAATGACCTAAATGTTCAACCAATGGAACAAATGTACTTATTGGATGCACAAGATTGGTTAAAAACCCTAATTGGGTGAGAATAAGCCTAGGGAGGACGAAAATGGCCTAAATGCTCAACCAAAGACACAAACGTACTTATTGGATGCACAAGATTGGTTAAAAACCCTAATTGGATGAGAATAAGCCTAGGTAGGATGAAAATGACCTAAATGTTCAACCAATGACACAAAATCACTTATTGGATGCACAAGATTTCATTAAAACCCTAATTGGACGAGAATAAGCCTAGGGAGGACGAAAATGACATAAATGTTCAACTAATGACACAAAATCACTTATTGGGTGCACAGGATAGGTTAAAAACGCTAATTAGTGTAGAATAAGCCTAGGGAGGACGAAAATGACCTAAATGTTCAACCAATGACACAAAATCACTTATTGGATGCACTAGATTGGTTAAAACCCCTAATTGGACGAGAATAAGCCTAGTGAGGACGTAAATGAACTAAAGTTCAACCAATGACACAAAAATCACTTATTGGATACACAAGATTGGTGAAAATTCCTAATTTGAAAAGAATAAGCCTAGGGAGGACGAAAATGACCTAAATGTTCAACCAAAGAGACAAACGTACTTATTGGACGCACAAGATTGGTTAAAAACCATAATTGGACGAGAATAAGCCTAGGGAGGATGAAAATGACCTAAATGTTCAACCTAAGAAACAAATATACTTATTGGATGCTCAAGATTGGTTAAAAACCCTAATTGGATGAGTATAAGCATAGGGGTGACGAGAATGACCTAAATGTTCAACCAAAGACACAAAATATCTTATTGGATGCAAAAGATTGGTTATAAATCGTAATTGGACGAGAATAACCCTAGGGAGGAAGAAAATGAACTAAATGTTCAACCAAAGACCCAAACGTACTAATTGGATGCACAAGATTGGTTAAAAACCCTCATTGGAGGACAATAAGCCTAGGGAGGACGAAAAGGACCTAAATATTCAACCAATGACACAAGACCACTTATTGGATGCACAAGATTTGTTAAAAACCCTAATTGGACGAGAATAAGCCTAGGGAGGACGAAAATGACCTAAATGTTCAACCAAAGGGACAAATGTACTTATTGGATGCACAAGATTGGTTAAAAAACCCTAATTGGATGAGAATAAGCCTAGGGAGGACGAAAATGACCTAAATATTCAACCAAAGACACAAACGTACTTAATGGATGCACAAGATTGGATAAAATCCCTAACTACATGAGAATAAGCCTAGGGAGGACGAAAATGACCTAAATGTTCAACCAATGACACAAAATCACTTATTGGATGCACAAGATTGATTAAAAACCCTAATCGGATGAGAATAACCCTAGGGGTGAAGAAAATGACCTAAATGTTCAACCAAAGAGACAAACGTACTTATTGGATGCACAAGATTGGTTAAAAACCCTAATTGGATGAGAATAAGCCTAGGTAGGATGAAAATGACATAAATGTTCAACCTAGGACCCAAAATCACTTAATAGATGCACAAGAATGGTTAAAACCCTAATTGGATGAGAATCAGCCTAGGGAGGACGAAAATGTTCTAAATGTTCAACCAATGACACAAAATCACTTATTGGATGCACAAGATTGGCTAAAAACCCTAATTGGATTAGAATAAGCCTAGGGAGGACGAAAATGACCTAAATATTCAACCAAAGACACAAACGTACTTAATGGATGCACAAGATTGGATAAAATCCGTAATTGGATGAGAATAAGCCTAGGGAGGACGAAAATGACCTAAATGTTCAACCAATGACACAAAATCACTTATTGGATGCACAAGATTGGTTAAAAACCCTAATTGGATCAAAATAAGCCTAGGGAGGACGAAAATGACCTAAATGTTCAACCAATTACACAAAATCACTTGTTGGATGCACAAGATTGGCTAAAAATCCTAATATGACGAGAATAACCCCAGGGAGGACGAAAATTACCTAAATGTTCAACCAAAGACACAAAATCACTTATTGGATGCAAAAGATTGGTTAAAAACCCTAATTGGACGAGAATAAGCCTAGGGAGGACGAAAATGACCTAAATGTTCAACCAAAGACACAAACATACTTATTGGATGCACAAGATTGGTTAAAAACCCTAATTGGATGAGAATAAGCCTAGGGAGGACGAAAATGACCTAAATGTTCAACCAAAGACACAAACGTACTTATTGGATGCACAAGATTGGTTAAAAACCCTAATTGGATGACAATAAGCCTAGGGAGGACGAAAATGACCTAAATGATCAACCAAAGGAACAAAATCACTTGTTAGATGCACAAGATTTGTTAAAAATCCTAATATGACGAGAATAACCCCAGGGAGGACGAAAATTACCTAAATGTTCAACCAAAGACACAAAATCACTTATTGGATGCAAAAGATTTGTTAAAAACCCTAATTGGACGAGAATAAGCCTAGGGAGGACGAAAATGACCTAAATGTTCAACCAAAGACACAAACATACTTATTGGATGCACAAGATTGGTTAAAAACCCTAATTGGATGAGAATAAGCCTAGGGAGGACGAAAATGACCTAAATGTTCAACCAAAGACACAAACGTACTTATTGGATGCACAAGATTGGTTAAAAACCCTAATTGGATGACAATAAGCCTAGGGAGGACGAAAATGACCTAAATGATCAACCAATGACAAAAAATCACTTATTGGATGCACAAGATTGGTTAAAAACCCTAATTGGATGAGAATAAGCCAAGGGAGGACGATAATGACCTAAATTTTCAACCTGTAACACAAAATCACTTATTGGATGCACAAGATTGGTTAAAAACCCTAATTGGATCCGAATAAGCTTAGCAAGGACGAAAATGACCTAAATTTTCAACCAATGACACAAAATCACTTATTGGATGCGCAAGATAGGTTAAAAACCCTAATTAGTGTAGAATAAGCCTAGGGAGGACGAAAATGACCTAAATGTTCAACCAATGACACAAAATCACTTATTGGATGCACAAGATTGGCTAAAAATCCTAATTGGAAAAGAATAAGCTTAGGGAGGACGAAAATGACCTAAATGTTCAACCAAAGAGACAAACGTACTTATTGGACGCACAAGAATTGTTAAAAACCCAAATTGGACGAGAATAAGCCTAGGGAGGACGAAAATGACCTAAATGTTCAACTTATGACACAAAATCACATGTTGGATGCACAAGATTGGTTAAAAACCCTAGTTGGACGAAAATATGCCTTGTGGGGACGAAAATTACCTAAATGTTCAACCAAAGACACAAACGTACTTATTGGATGCACAAGATTGGTTAAAAACCCTAATTGGATGAGAATAAGCCTAGGGAGGACGAAAATGACCTAAATGTTCAACCAAAGAGACAAACATACTTATTGGATGCACAAGATTGGTTAAAAACCCTAATTGGATGAGAATAAGCATAGGGATGACGAAAATGACCTAAATGTTCAACCAAAGACACAAACGTACTTATTGGATACACAAGATTGGGTCAAAACCCTAATTGGACGAGAATAAGCCTAGGGAGGACAAAAATGACCTAAATGTTCAACCAATGACACAAAATATCTTATTGGATGCAAAAGATTGGTTAGATACCCTAATTGGACGAGAATAAGCCTAGGGAGGACTAAAATGACCTAAATGTTCAACCAAAGGGACAAATGTACTTATTGGATGCACAAGATTGGTGGAAAATCCTAATTGGACGAAAATAAGCCTAGGGAGGACGAAAAATGACCTAAATGTTCAACCAAAGGGACAAATGTAATTATTGGATGCACAAGATTGGTTAAAAACCCTAATTGGGTGAGAATAAGCCTAGGTAGGATGAAAATGACCTAAATGTTCAACCTAGGACCCAAAATCACTTATTAGATGCACAAGAATGGTTAAAAACCCTAATTGGATGAGAATAAGCCTAGGGAGGACGAAAATGACCTAAATGTTCAACCAATGACACAAAATCACTTATTGGATGCACAAGATTGGCTAAAAACCCTAATTGGATGAGAATAAGCCTAGGGAGGACGAAAATGACCTAAATATTCAACCAAAGACACAAACGTACTTAATGGACGCACAAGATTGGATAAAATCCCTAATTGGATGAGGATAAGCCTAGGGAGGACGAAAATGACCTAAATGTTCAACCAATGACACAAAATCACTTATTGGATGCACAAGATTGGTTGAAAACCCTAATTGGATGAGAATAACCCTAGGGGTGACGAAAATGACCTAAATGTTCAACCAAAGAGACAAACGTACTTATTGGATGCACAAGATTGGTTAAAAACCCTAATTGGATGAAAATAAGCCTAGGGAGGACGAAAATGACCTAAATGTTCAACCAATTACACAAAATCACATGTTGGATGCACAAGATTGGTTAAAAACCCTAATATGACGAGAATAACCCCAGGGAGGACGAAAATTACCTAAATGTTCAACCAAAGACACAAAATCACTTATTGGATGCAAAAGATTGGTTAAAAACCCCAATTGGACGAGAATAAGCCTAGGGAGGACTAAAATGACCTAAATGTTCAACCAAAGACACAAACGTACTTATTGGATGCAGAAGATTGGTTAAAAACCCTAATTGGATGAGAAAAAGCCTAGTGAGGACGAAAATGACCTAAATGTTCAACCAAAGACACAAACGTACTTATTGGATGCACAAGATTGGTTAAAAACCCTAATTGGATGACAATAAGCCTAGGGAGGACGAAAATGACCTAAATGATCAACCAATTACAAAAAATCACTTATTGGATGCACAAGATTGGTTAAAAACCCTAATTGGATGAGAATAAGCCAAGGGAGGACGATAATGACCTAAATTTTCAACCTGTAACACAAAATCACTTATTGGATGCACAAGATTGGTTAAAAACCCTAATTGGACGAGAATAAGCTTAGCAAGGACGAAAATGACCTAAATTTTCAACCAATGACACAAAATCACATATTGGATGCACAGGATAGGTTAAAAACCCTAATTAGTGTAGAATAAGCCTAGGGAGGATGAAAATGACCTAATCGTTCAACCAATGACACAAAATCACTTATTGGATGCACAAAAATTGGTTAAAAATCCTTATTGGAAAAGAATAAGCTTAGGGAGGACAAAAATGACCTAAATGTTCAACCAAAGAGACAAACGTACTTATTGGACGCACAAGATTGGTTAAAAACCCTAATTGGACAAGAATAAGCCTAGGGAGGACGAAAATGACCTAAATGTTCAACTTATAACACAAAATCACATGTTGGATGCACAAGATTGGTTAAAAACCCTAATTGGACGACAATATGCCTTGGGGGGACGAAAATTACCTAAATGTTCAACCAAAGACACAAACATACTTATTGGATGCACAAGATTGGTTAAAAACCCTAATTGGATGAGAATAAGCCTAGGGAGGACGAAAATGACCTAAATGTTCAACCAAAGAGACAAACATAATTATTGGATTTACATGATTGGTTAAAAACCCTAATTGGATGAGTATAAGCATAGGGATGACGAAAATGACCTAAATGTTCAACCAAAGACACAAACGTACTTATTGGATACACAAGATTGGTTAAAAACCCAAATTAGACGAGAATAAGCCTAGGGAGGACGAAAATGACATAAATGTTCAACCAATGACACAAAATATCTTTTTGGATGCAAAAGATTCGTTAAAAACCGTAATTGGACGAGAATAACCCTAGGGAGGAAGAAAATGAACTAAATGTTCAACCAAAGACACAAACGTACTAATTGGATACACAAGATTTGTTAAAAACCCTAATTGGACGAGAATAAGCCTAGGGCGTACGAAAATGACCTAAATGTTCAACCAATGACACAAACGTACTTATTGGATGCACAAGATTGGTGAAAAATCCTAATTGGACGAGAATAAGCCTAGGGAGGACTAAAATGACCTAAATGTTTAACCAAAGTGACAAATGTACTAATTGGATGCACAAGATTGGTGAAAAATCCAAATTGGACGAAAATAAGCCTAGGGAGGACGAAAATGACCTAAATGTTCAACCAAAGGGACAAATGTACTTATTGGATGCACAAGATTGGTTAAAAACCCTAATTGGGTGAGAATAAGCCTAGGGAGGATGAAAATGACCTAAATGCTCAACCAAAGACACAAACGTACTTATTGGATGCAGAAGATTGGTTAAAAACCCTAATTGGATGAGAAAAAGCCTAGTGAGGACGAAAATGACCTAAATGTTCAACCAAAGACACAAACGTACTTATTGGATGCACAAGATTGGTTAAAAACCCTAATTGGATGACAATAAGCCTAGGGAGGACGAAAATGACCTAAATGATCAACCAATTACAAAAAATCACTTATTGGATGCACAAGATTGGTTAAAAACCCTAATTGGATGAGAATAAGCCAAGGGAGGACGATAATGACCTAAATTTTCAACCAGTAACACAAAATCACTTATTGGATGCACAAGATTGGTTAAAAACCCTAATTGGACGAGAATAAGCTTAGCGAGGACGAAAATGACCTAAATTTTCAACCAATGACACAAAATCACTTATTGGATGCACAGGATAGGTTAAAAACCCTAATTAGTGTAGAATAAGCCTAGGGAGGATGAAAATGACCTAATCGTTCAACCAATGACACAAAATCACTTATTGGATGCACAAAAATTGGTTAAAAATCCTTATTGGAAAAGAATAAGCTTAGGGAGGACAAAAATGACCTAAATGTTCAACCAAAGAGACAAACGTACTTATTGGACGCACAAGATTGGTTAAAAACCCTAATTGGACAAGAATAAGCCTAGGGAGGACGAAAATGACCTAAATGTTCAACCAAAGAGACAAACATAATTATTGGATGCACAAGATTGGATAAAAACCCTAATTGGATGAGTATAAGCATAGGGATGACGAAAATGACCTAAATGTTCAACCAAAGACACAAACGTACTTATTGGATACACAAGATTGGGTCAAAACACTAATTGGATGAGAATATGCCTAGGGAGGACGAAAATGACCTAAATGTTCAACCAACGACACAAAACCACTTATTGGATACACAAGATTGGTTAAAAACGCTAATTGGAGGAGAATAAGCCTAGGGAGGACGAAAATGACCTAAATGTTCAACCAATGACACAAAATCACTTATTGGATGCATAAGATTGGTCAAAAACCCTAATTGGATGAGAATAAGCCTAGGGAGGACAAAAATGACCTAAATGTTCAACCAAAGGGACAAATGTACTTATTGGATGCACAAGATTGGTTAAAAAACCCTAATTGGATGAGAATAAGCCTAGGGAGGACGAGAATGACCTAAATGCTCAACCAAAGACACAAACGTACTTATTGGATGCACAAGATTGGTTAAAAACCCTAATTGGATGAGAATAAGCCTAGGTAGGATGAAAATGACCTAAATGTTCAACCTAGGACCCAAAATCACTTATTAGATGCACAAGAATGGTTAAAAACCCTAATTGGATGCGAATAAGCCTAGGGAGGACGAAAATGACCTAAATATTCAACCAATGACACAAAATCACTTATTGGATGCACAAGATTGGCTAAAAACCCTAATTAGATGAGAATAAGCCTAGGGAGGACGAAAATGACCTAAATATTCAACCAAAGAAACAAACGTACTTAATGGATGCACAAGATTGGATAAAATCCCTAACTACATGAGAATAAGCCTAGGGAGGACGAAAATGACCTAAATGTTCAACCAATGACACAAAATCACTTATTGGATGCACAAGATTGATTAAAAACCCTAATCGGATGAGAATAACCCTAGGGGTGAAGAAAATGACCTAAATGTTCAACCAAAGAGACAAACGTACTTATTGGATGCACAAGATTGGTTAAAAACCCTAATTGGATGAAAATAAGCCTAGGGAGGACGAAAATGACCTAAATGTTCAACCAATTACACAAAATCACATGTTGGATGCACAAGATTGGTTAAAAACCCTAATATGACGAGAATAACCCCAGGGAGGACGAAAATTACCTAAATGTTCAACCAAAGACACAAAATCACTTATTGGATGCAAAAGATTGGTTAAAAACCC